>RJVU01072567.1:1535194-1568124 GCA_003731715.1 Anabarilius grahami | reverse complement strand
CCGGGAGCATAAAAGGAGGAGCGACGACAGTGAAGGACGAGAGAGGACCAGGCCTGGACTTTATTTTATGTTTTATTATGTTTGTGTGGCCGGCAGACGTCCGCGAGGGTCTGCCGGCATTACTTTCCTTTTGTATTTGTTTATTTTGAAATTAAAGTCATGTTGAATGTTCGCCGGTTCCCGCCCCCTTCTTCCCGTATATACGAACTGTGTTACATTGGTGCCGAAACCCGGGAGGAAGGAGGGACATGCTGTCGGAGAGCCCTCGCTGCTGAGAGGATCGCGGTGCTGCGGAGTTCGGGCAGCGCGGGAGTGAAGACCGCGAGAGGTGGTGCTGGAGCATAGTGACCGGTGGGATGAAGAAGCTTGGTGCCGTGCCCCTGGGATGAGGTGGGGTGGCTGCCATCCAAGAGGGAGCGGAGGAGTCGCCGCCGTTCGCCGTGGGCCGGAGCCTGCTGCCGTCCGCCATGAAGGGGAGGAGCAGGGGACCGAGGAGGAGCAGGGGACGGGGACTCGCTGCGGCTGCCCTCAGTCGGAGGAACCATCGTCGGCCGCCAGAGGGCGGAGGAGGATCGAGCCGTCCACGGAGCGTCCAGTACCATCGCATGCCAACACGAGGAAAAGCCTCTCGGCTGGCTGAGGACCGAGCGGCAGTGTGTCTGGGAACCGGACCAAGAATTTTTTTTTTTTTTAACATTCAACATACTTTAATACCAAAATAAACAAATACAAAACGGAAGTAATGCCGGCAGACCCTCGCGGACGTCTGCCGGCCACACAAACATAATAAAACATAAAACAATATCCAGGCCTGGTCCTCTCTCGTCCTTCACTGTCGTCGCTCCTCCTTTTATGCTCCCGGAGCTCCTCCGTGAGGGACTCAAGGCCGGCGCGCCTCGCAGGTGATGCTCATTATCACTTGCGTCACCGGCCTCGCGCCGTTCCCTCACGGCTCTCGCCCGCCCTGCTCGTCACAATATATATATGCTATGTTATATTTCTTGTTTTCATCAAATACAATAAGACAAAATATACATCCCGTGAACAAAAACGCACAACAGATATAACAAATAAAAGTGGGAGATTTTTGTGGACTGTTCATTCTATAGGTTGAAAACTATAGGGCCTCACATATTTCAGCATGTTTGTCTATATTACTCAATAAGAAATCAGTTCCTTTTATTTCAGAGACTCTTGAATGAGCCTGTGTTGGTTTTGTAAGAGGTTTGCTAATGAGCCTCCATTTATCATACAATACCTCCATAATGACTGCGGTCACATACGAAGCACATTCAGTCTGTTAAGAATAAATTAAACCAAACTATAAACTATTGTTATGATATGCATAAATGTGCATTTATTATGTTATGCAAATGCATTACAGTATGATCTATAAGTCGATTATGTTGTGGTGCTAACTCATCTGATCTGATTCAGCTTGAGACTGATGGATACCCACAGTCACATTCGTCATAAGGGCTGAAATGGAGGCAAGGGTCAGTCAAACCGTCTCAGGCGAGTCTGTCATCATCTTCATAAGCTGTCCTCTACATCTCTTTACAGCCTCCGGGCAGCATTGCTGTATTTTACCAAATGCTTCCGTTTAGCACCTCATGATGGTTCACACCCATCATGTAGCAAACCCGCTGGCTATTTCTGCTCCATCTGCCTCCTTCCGCCAACAGACCAGCTGACTCGTGGTGGATGGAAACTCGTGCAGGTTCACGTCTAAATGTCAGTCGCAACTCTGACTATGACAGTGGCGCATTTCAAAATGTCAGATATGTGTTTGGGTCTAGTGTGTTAGTTTGATGTGTGTGGAACAAATACACAAAACTGTCACCCTGCAGCCAGTAGCTTGTGATCACATTTATAGCATTGGCCTGATTATTTACTCAGCTCTAGCTTAGGGGGAGGGCATTGTGATGAGGATAAATTTTTACTTCTCCAGCAGGTGCTCGAGCTGAACTGACCTAAATCTGATCCGCGAAGAGGCATTGCCTTACAATGAAATCACAACGAACCCCCTTCACTACCTCTTTGACTAAATCATCCTCAGCAATGTCAAGGGCTACACTGCGAATATGCAGAAGTATGACAGCATCATGCAAATGAACATCCATATATAAACCGGATAACAGTCTGGAGACTGAAGCTTTGCTGACTTGGTGCAACACTGAATATTTTACTTAAAATGGCTACAATGGTAGAAATATTGAGAATAGGCTAATTATGCACTATTAAGGGTTAGCTAAAAGCTAACTTAGTACCATGACTGTAGCTCAGCTGTTTTCAAAATAGTGTAGCATCTGCAGTAAAAGCTATTCATATACAATGATACAAAAGGTTATTTAATAAAAGCAATAAATATAAAATGATACAAGTCAGAGTCTTATTTGTCAAACTTGTTGACAAAGAAAAGTAGTTTTCTTCGTTTTTTATATAACGTATTGCACACTATAGTCTTTTAACAGAGCAAGCTGAAGTAATTATCAAACGCACTCTCTTAAAATGTTTTTCTTTTAAAAAGCTTTAATCATTTTAGCCCATCAGTTCATTTGGTTCCTTTCAAAACTGGTTTAAAAAAAATAACCACTCAGTCGTGTTCCTGGAAATCCCTGAACAGCATTGTACAAGAGACATTATAAGTTATATTGTTAACACTTGAATGTGCATAAGCACTAAACCAGCCAGAAATTTGAGGAAAAGAAGAGTAATTTATAATTAAAGATGCTGTAAGTGATTTCACTAAATTAGACTTTGCCTTCCCTTCTCCAAAACCCAGCCCTCCAAAGACATTTCACCAAACAAGAAAATGTAAAAGGTTTTTGTTAAAAAACGTAGGCCATTCCCATGACTATTTTTTTGTTATTTATAGAGATTAACATTGTCAAAGATATGATTTCTCAGAACAGCTATTTATGTTCTAGAAAATTTTAAGTGAACTATGCACTACCGTTCAAAAGTTTGGTTTCGGATCAGTTTATCAGTTTGGTATTTTAAATGTTTTTTAAATAGACATCTCTTATACTCACCAAAGTTGCATTTATTTCATCAAAAATACAGTAATAAAAGAAATATTGTGGAATATTATTACAATTTAAAATAACTGGTTTCTGTCAGGTGTGGGTGGGTGGAAGGAGCGAGGACTCAAATGCAGGGAAAGAAGGGCTTTTTATTAACAATAAAAAATAAAACAAAACACAAACAAAACTACCCCGAGGGGGAAAACAGACTTGACAGACTTGACTAGACTTGACTTGACTTGACTTGACTTGACAGCACAAAAGGGAAACATACGACAGGAAATTTACGACAACGAACCAGCACAGGACTGAAAACACAAGGAGAATAAATAGGAGAGCAAACAAGGCAGGTAACGAGGGAGGACAGGTGGGGCAAATCAACCAATAATCAGGTAACAAGGTAGGCGGGGTCAAGACAATAGACATGAGCACATGGCACAAAGAAACCTGACAAGCCATGTGCTCACACCAAACAAAACAAAAAACACAAGCACATGGCCAATGAAGACAAATCACAAGCCATGTGCTTACACAAGACGAGACACGAACACGTGACTATGAAAACTCATAAGCCACGTGTTCACACAAAACAAGACAACATGAGAGCACGCAGCCCGTGAAACACAGACTGCGTGCTACACAAGACAAAACATGAAAGCACGCGGCAGGTGGAAACAACCGCGTGCTACACAAAACATGACAAAACAAGAGACAAAACATGAGACAAGAACGCACGGCAAATGAAGGAACACTCGACCGTGCGCTCACAATAAAAGACAGGACTGGGAGCGCAAGTGTCCGAATCCCGACACGAAACCGAAACCAAACTAGACACGAGTGCCGGGATCCGAACGCCACGCTCCCAACATGAAACAAGGCACGCAGACAAGAGAGCGCACGGCTCGAAAACACTCGAGACCGTACGCTCACACAAAAAACAGGACCAGAACGGGAGTGTCAGAGCTCTGTCACAAAACCAAGAAATAAACTAGACAGAAGTGACAGAACCCTGACAGTTTCTATTTTAATATATTTTAAAATGTAATATATTCCTGTGATGGCAAAGCTGAATTTTCAGCATTATTACTCCAGTCTTCAGTGTCACATGATCCTTCGGAAATCATTCTAATGTGCTGATTTGATGCTCAATAAACATTTCTTATTATTATCAATGTTGAAAACAGTTTTTTTTTTGTTGTGAAAACTGATTTTTTTTAAGAAAAGAAAGTTTAAAAGAACAGCTTTTATTTTAAATACATGTCTTTACTGCCATTTTTAATCAATTTAATTTGCCCTAATATAAATGTCTTTAAAAATAAAATCTTACTGACCCCCAACTTTTGAACAGTTGAATGATCATAGTTAAAAACATATATATTTTCCACTGAATTAGCTTCAATGTAGTTAAAGGGTTAGTTCACCCAAAAATGAAAATAATGTCATACTCACCCTCACGTCATTCTACACCCGTAAGACCTTTGTTCATCTTCGGAACACAAATTAAGATATTTTTGATGAAATCCGATGGCTCAGTGAGGCCTCCATTGCCAGCAAGTTAATTAACACTTTCAATGCCCAGAAAACTACTAAAAACATATTTAAAACAGTTCATGTGACTACAGTGGTTCTACCTTAATATTATTAAGCGATGAGAATACTTTTTGTGTGCCAAAAAACAAAATATTTTTTCGAATCAGTGGTTCAAAGCGCCAAAGTCACGTGATTTCTGCAGTTTGGCAGTTTGACACGCGATCCAAACCACAGTTTTAAAATCGCCAATCACTAGATATTTTTTTTGTTTTTTTTGGCACACAAAAAGTATTCTCGTCGCTTTATAATATTAAGGTAGAACCACTGAACTCACATGAACTGTTTTAAATATGTTTTTAGTACTTTTCTGGGCACTGAAAGTGTAAATTAACTTGCTGGCAATGGAGGCCTCACGGAGCCATCGGATTTCATCAAAAATATCTTAATTTGTTTTCCGAAGATGAACGAAGGTCTTACTGGTGTAGAACGACATGAGGGTGAATAATAAATGACATTATTTTCATTTTTAGATGCCTTTAAGTCCCTTTTTTTTTTTAGAAACTCATATTGTTGCTAATTACCTTTTTTTAAATATTATTATAGCTTGACAGTGTACTGCCATATATAGTTATATATATATATAGTTGATCTACTTTAAATTGTCATTAGCTTGTAGATTTACAGTACAAGCTACAGTTTCATAGTAGCTTCCCCAACAATCTGTTGTACTGGAGCATCACTGTGTGAGACATTAGGTCGGTAAAGCGTTCCTGTCCGTGTGTTAGGGACGCAAAGGGTGCCAGGGGGTTAATTAAAACCACTAACCCACTGAGGAGGAAGAGGTAAGAGGCTCTTGGCAACGATGCTGACCTGTGCAAATGACGCTCCGCCTGCCATGTTCAAAGGCAATTTACATCCCTTTCGAAACTATGCAGCTGTCGAGAAACATCCCCGAGGCCCCTGCTGTCGCTTCAATTATCACAACCTAAGGTGCAGAGTAGCGCCCTCCCATTCCTGTCCCATCTGGACTTCTCTGGAGTAAGATATTGTACTGATGAACTCTGTCAGCAGAAGGAGAAAGACAGGAGTACGTCAAAGAGACAGGAGAGGATTCAGAGGAAAACAGACAGATATGTGGGCACAAATGTGACCACAGGGGAGAAAACACTGCTCCAAATGATCAGTCAACACTAGCGGTTACTGGCAATTTTTAACTGTACCGCCTCGTCTGTTTTCATAAGAACACAACATTATTACTGACAGTTATAGTAGCATTTGAATAAGGTAGGTTGTAGCCTTAGCTATTGGCCTCAATAAAGCTACCTCAATGTTTTCATTAATAACCATGGAAATATTGAAAATATCTTAAAACCTACACTTGGGTTTATAAAATAGAATAAAATAAAATAATGTTTTAATTGAATAGCCAGAAGAATACCGCAAATATAATTTTGAAACCCGCTCCTGTTTATAATTAATTAAAGCAAAATCACACAAAGAATAATGTTGTGGTATTGAATATGAGATAAAAAATAATTTCAAATAGCATCTTAAAATCTCCTTTTGGTTTTATAATTAAAGCAAAATCATGCAAACAAACATGCTGTGGTCAAATAAAAAAAGCTATTTTAATAATAAATAAATGCTAAAAAATAAAAAAGTGAAAATTATATAAAAAGCAGCGAGTATGATCTTTTTAAAACCTTTTTTAAGTTATTAAAAACTTTAAACTATGTAATTTTGGTTGCAAATTATTCTATAGGCCAGATTTACAAACAGCTTGCGCCAGCACAAACCCTCTTTTGGCATTAACACTCAGAAGTCAGGAAACGCGCCGGCGCGTTTTGCTGGAATTTTTTCACATGGCAGCAAAATCAACTCAATATACAAATTTTTTTGTCATAGAGACAGAAGTAATATATTAATTTAAACTATAGAATGTCTTCTTTACACTCACAGTAAAAACTAAATGTTGTGCTTTTTGCAAAATAAAGAAAACTAACATGATTCGCGACCTGTCATCTCTCTCGGAACGTGTCAGTTGTTTGCGAGTCAGCTCATTATCCGCTAATGCAGCTATGCCCACGGAGCGCGAGCGCTATTCAGATGCAAATTCTGAGGTGATCAATGTAACAGAGTGAACGCCCGCGTCAGCTCGGAAAAACGCATCAATCTTTGTCAGTTTCATGTACTTTTCATTGTTTTGAGATGCCCTGAGGAGTAATTCTAAAAGGGTTTACCTAAAGAGAAGAGCATGACTGGATTAAATTCCATTTCGAGGACTACTGTCAGGATTTACTAAAGACACACAGTGCAAAATCAGCGCTGAAAAGGCGTGGACTGAGTTGTTTATGTGGCTGACCTTATTGCATAGGCATGTGTAGGAGTTTCCCTTTCAGACACAAAATTTATGAGAAGAGAGTATTTAAATTAATCAAGCTTTACTAATGTTTACGCTACTCAATTTACTGGTATTTGCGCAATTATTTAACGCCCCAAAAAAGCATTTCTTAACCCATTTTGCGACATGGCTACAATTGTTGCTGATAGGAGGAGACACCGCAAAGAACAGAGAGCACGTGGTATAAAAGGGAGAATATATTTTCCACTCATATTAATTTCTTTGGAATGCCAGAGGAAGATGTTATCCGAACATATTGCTTGCCGCATTTGTGGAATTACGCTCTCATGCTAATTTGCCCCTTTAAGTAAATCTGGCCCTATAACTAATAATAATGAGATAATATTGAGATTGTACTGTACTGAAAGGGATTTCAATATATCAAGCGAAAAGAGGTGTTCATAATGTGAATGGCCATTGCAAAGGCAGGGGTCAAGGATGGATTTGATTGCAATCACAACTCATCTAGTTTTTACACATGCTTAGATATTTGTATTGCCATTCTAGCTTCAAATGAAGTAACACACACTGATATGTGTTGAGGAGAGTCCTCGTGGGTTGTGCTGGGTAAACATGCATATGGTGTTGTGGAAAGGAGGGACATGACCTTAGGGTTAAGTAGAAACCTTCTGAAGGGGCGGCAGTGGGTCAAGATGTACTTCACGAGTCTCCTCAAAATGAGAATGTCAAATGAGTGATACAGTCTCATTCAAAAAGAGAAATTTGAGCAGAGAGAAGCACAGAGAGGCAGAGATCTACAGCTTTTCATTTATCTGACATTGTTCATTTGTGATCTTATAAGAGATTTTTTGCACCTTCTGTTTTTGCCCCCTGGGCAGCGATTGAAGTGCTCAGTGAGATTTGCTGTATGTGTCTGAATCAATACGCTTTGACATATCGTGATTCATCATTGAAGAGTCAATCTCTGGTTGGATCTGCCACTTTGAAGTGTAGACTCAATATGTGGAATCCAGAGCAAGATGGTAATTTTATTCCTATTATTTCAGGGAATAATAAATATATGGTATGCGCATTACATTACAAATTAGCTATTGAGGGTATTGATCAAAATGGAAAGTGAGGCAAAAAAATAGTATCTGTGTATATTTCAGCAGGAAAAACAACAACAACAAAAAACTGTGGAAAAAGAGAGCTGATCAAAGCTCTACCAGACCAGCGGATGCCCTTCATTTGTCCCGCTCCAGTTGACCAGCTAAAAGGATAGATGCTTTTAAAGAGGAACAAACAGGATCTCTATCTCCAACACCACAGAGATACAAAATAGAACGGGAAAAAACAGGGCTTGTTCTAATTCATTCATAATATAAAGATTAATAAAAAGGAGAGATTATGCAGAGACAAACTTCATCCTAAGAAGGATAGAGGCTGATGAATGCATTTCGTTTTTAGTTATTTTTTACAAAAAGTTTACAGCTACAATTAGAGTACTTGAGTATGCACTTTTACATCTATTTATCATCTCTAGTGTTTGGTGGTAAAGTATGTTTAAATTTTTTCTCTCAAAAACAGCACATCTGTGAGAAAAAACAAACACTTGATTTTATTCAGTACCTCAGTGAAAGCACTTTATGTTCTCATTTCCATGACAATAGGATGCCTAATTTGTCTCTTCTGTGTTATCAGAGGATTACAAAGACTAGAGATGAAATGTGTCTGTTTTTCAATTTTAGATAGTGTTTGATATACATGTGTCTTAAAGTATTAATTTAGACAATTAAAGCTATATGAAACTTTAAAAGCTTTTTAAATACACAAATTCTTGGATTTCTCAACAACATGCACTTGAACATGCTATCATTCTTGTTGTTTGGCATTTTATTTGACCAAACGGTGTAAATTTCTGTCACTCATGAGGTCAATTTGGAGCTTGACCATTTCTGGACCTAAACAAAATTCAAACAAATAACTAGGACTGTAAATTTAAGTCTTAATTTATAGTAAAATTATTAATAATAATAAAAAAGAAATAACAACATGCATTTAATATTGTCGCTTGATCTGTACATACTGTAAATTCCACACAATGACACAAATAGAATACATGCATTTAAAGCATATGTAGACCCAAATTAAAAGTGGCACAGAAGATGCAGGAATGTTTCTCTACATCCAACTCAGAAACACTATAAAATTGAAAAGATGATTTTAAAGCTCAGATTTTGGTTCCTCAGACCACCACAGTGGCAGAATCCTCTGGAGAAGTTCCAGGCACCCTGTCAAACAAGACAGTCCTCTGAGGAACTAAATTACTGCCAGACCTCTAAATAGTGTCAGTAACCACATTAAAGGAAAGACTCTAAATTGACCATTCGCAAAGACCCGCCCCCATTTAGTTACTGTTGCTATGTCCGAAAAGCCATGCCGTTCTCTTGCAACACATCATGTTCTCACGCAGTGAAAAGGGTACATGCAGAGCAAAGAAAACACTGACAACACGTCAACAGACAAGACAGAGAAGGTTATTTTCGACATGAAACAAACTCTCAAATTTCAAATACTGTAATTTTTAAAGAAATTTAAACAATAAATACCATTTTGTGGCTCTTTAATGTCTCGTGACAGATCGCTGTAGCTCCTCAGTTCAAGCGGCTTGTGAACTGATCATCTCTTCCTACTAGTTATTTTATAGCATCAAATAAACATGAATAAACATCAGAAAGAATGTTGTTTCAACCGCGGAAAGACGTCAGTACACACTATTTTTCAGGTTCAAGTCCACCGATGTAATCTACTAACTTCCCTGACTGCTTTGTCGGACATAATGGCGGATTCGGCATTATGATTAGTTAGATCGCCTGTCAATCAAACTCCCTGCGAAGGGTCAATTGTAATGCAGAAGCCTACATTTTCTGTAAAGCTGCTTTAAAAACGATATGTATTGTGAAAATCACTATACAAATAAATGTGACTGAATTTAATTGAACTTGAAAAGTTCCATAAAAGGGCTGCTTCCCTGCTGGCATAATGGGCTTTTAATAAAACTTGGCAGTCTATACTGTAGAAAGGCAAAAAAAAATAAAAAAATCAGTGCTACCTGACTAGCCAGTCTACTACTATTAGTCATAATTGTGTCGACTTGTATTGTTTCTGGGTGCAAGAATTCAAAGAGTAAAAATTTAGTGGAAGTGGGGATCCAGCGTTGTTGAAGGCAGTGGCTAAAGGCTGCAAAGAATCATAAATACAGAGCGTAAATACAAAACTGAAAGAAACTGTTATTCCGTCAGTTCCGCCCAACCCCCTGAAGCAAAACCTGCCGTAGTGTAGATTTTCCTATTATTATTATTATAATTTTTTTGCTGTTACTGTCACTTTTGTCAATTTAATGCATCCTTACTGTTTAAAAGTATTAATAAAAATACCTATACAAATAGATATGTTGTATTATTTGCAATTTATTAGATTAATGAATCAGTCATATCATGCATTACTTCCCACAACAGCTACTGTATTTCTGATGTCACTGTAGAGTTGTTTTCAAAGGTATTGTGAAAGATAACAAAATATTTTTTTGATTTATATTGTTTTTCAGTATATTCATATAATGCTCTGAAAGTGTAGATCAAATGAGACTTGTTGATGCCACACAGTTGTGTAGACAAAAGACACTGTAATTCAAAAGTGTTTCATGCACTGGTGGGAGATCAAAGGCTTGCAGGCAATGGATTTATAGTAACAGAGTTCCTGCCCACTCACAGAGCAGTCTGAGCTGCTGTGGAATCCATTAGCACATTACACTGTGATCTGCAGAAGACGACCAGAAAAACCCATCTCACCAACTCCCATCTTTTCTGCCCTAATGCAACAATAATAAAAAATTCTGCTCAGATCAAGCCAATGTGAGGAGAGGGAGAGGAGGAGGATACGGAGAACAAGAGATCATTTTCCACTGTAATGTGCCGACTACATGTTTTAAGGCTTATACTAGACTCTTAATAGAAGGAAGAAAGGTGAGGAAGTGCTGCGTCACTTGAAGGGGGAATAGCTGACCTATTCGGACACATATTTACATGATATTGGAGTTTAGATGAAGGTCAGAGTCTTTAAATAATACATCGACAATTACCAAACAATAGATATCTTCTCTCTTATGCTTTTGTGTATTTCGTAACAAGAAGTAAAAAAAAAAAGATAGACTATTATCCACAAGCTCTTATTAAGCAGGCACTGTCTACATTCATTCATACATCATGCAGAGAACCAAGATGAAAGGTCGTCCCTGATTAATAATGACCCCTTTTCTGAGCTATTAGGCATTGGTGAATGATGACATCAGAGCAGGTAGGTGTTTCATCTCCCAGTGGAGACTATGCTTAACTTCTTCCCCTGTATAAATGAGTAGCCCTCCCTCTCCGCACCTGAAGATGAATGTGCCTTAGCCTACGTTTAGAATTAATAACAAGCTGCAAAGCGCCGCAAAGACCCATTGTGCATGATGAAGACTTCAAAATGACTTTTAAATGAATGCCTTATCCATCAATGTGAGATCTCCCTAATACAGGACGTTTTCGGTGTCTTTCTCGTTCTCTCACCTTTTCACGGTTGGTTTGTGCTCTTATTTGCTGCAAATTTGCAGCAGAGCGCTTTGCATGGCTATGAGAAAGGTTTATGTGCTTGAAGCACCAAAGTAGGGTAATGAAATGGTGGAAAATGTTCCACTCCAATGGGTGAAAAATGGGTCAAATATTTCATGCCTGACTGATGACTACAATACCTGATGTGTCCAAATAAGCACGGAATGAGAAAAATCAAGACTTTTTGATATATATATATATATATATAAAAACACAGCTGGTACATCATTATAATATTAGGTTAAAATTGATTTGTAAGCTACATACATATAGGCTAAATTACACATAAGGAAGTTTTATAATAATGATATAAGACATTTTTAATGACAATTATTTTTCTACTCTTTTTTTTTTATGTAGGCCTAAAGATTTAAATGGTGGCTGCTATAAAACGGATTTATACATTCAATATCGAAGCACATGTTAAGTACAAATACAATGAATATGCAATAGCCTATAGAGTATATATTTAGCAAAATGCTCCTCTCGAAGTTCGTTTTTGTAGCTAAATAATGAGTTTTTGGACATTGAACGGCTTTTCTGGGGTAGGCTAAATGTGACATTTTTACAAGCTGTTTTATTGACGCCTTTCTGCTGTTAAAACACTGATTGATCGATTGCATGTGACATGATACAGATTTCGGTAAGTTGTACTGTATCTTTCAACATACCTTCGGATGTTCATTCATGTTTATTTTGTGTTGTAACTATTAAAGAGGAAGAGATGGTTGGTTCACAAGCGCTACAGCGATCTGTCACGCCACAGAGCACCAAGAAAGATTGCAACTCACTCCAGTCTATGGGAAAGTAGCCCATTTTCAATTCTTGTGAGAACCTTGTGACACACACACACACACACACACACACTCACCCCGAAAAAAAAACTCTTTGGATCTAAATGATTCACATAAATGACGTATTTTGATTCAAAATGGCTAATTTCGCCAAAAAGTGACTAGTTTATAGGTATGATAAATTAGAAAACTAAATAGAGCAAATAGTCTGGAAACACAAATATTTTTCCATACTCTGATTTCTTTTTTCCATACTTTTCCAGACCTGGAAATTACTCAAATCAAATTCCATACTTTTCCAAACTGTGTAGGAACCCTGAGTAACACACAACCATGTATAACACAAACAATACCGACAAAGAAACTGAATGAATAGAGGGTTTAAATATTCAGAGATAATTAACATAACCAGAAACATGTGCATGACCATCAAAAACCATGGAGACAAACTAGTAAATGGAAGACAGGTAAACAAGAACAGAACCAAACCAAAACTGAACATACATGTTACAGTACTCTACAGTACAGAATTTAAGCTACCATTAACTCATGAACATAACAAAAACTAATAATAATGATAATAGATCAAATTAAAAATGAATAAAAAGAAGTAAAGTGCACTACTGTCTGTCATGGAATAATAGTTTTGGTACAATGTTAATTACATTTTCAGTGATTACAGTTAACTGATAAATTTCATTTTTCTTGAGCAGATCGATTCAAATTCTGACAATTAAACAAACTTAGTCAAATGCGGCACGTTCATGCTTCCTTGGAGATGGCTTCTCTTAAAGATTATTTCTTTGTTTGTTGCACAAAGCACAGAAGCAGCAAAGCTCTATTTTATCCCTTTCCATCTCTTGTAAGTAACTGAGGATAGAAGCAGGAGAGTATTTTGTAAGAGGAGCGGTGGGATTCATTAAAAATGATTTGTGGTCGAAGTCAAATTTCAAGTATCTTCGCTCTGGAAGCATATAGGACATTGGGGATGTTGTAACCAAACTGAAGATGGTGCTGATGTACTGAATGAGAAAGGCTGTGATGGAGAAAGGTAAAGGGGGTCCCAAAGTACATCTGTTTTATCCTTGATGGGATCTTGTTTGAGGGAGATACCTTAAGCTAATCCAGAGGCATATAGTGCAAAATTATGTTTATATTCATGAGCAGTTTTTCCATGCTGAAGCGTTTTTGCCAATCTTAATGATATAATGTTTTATACATAATGTTTTGCGTTTAATTAAAGAAATATTCTGGGTTTAGTACAAGTTCAGCTCAACTGAGAACATCTGTGACATAATGTTCATTACCACAAAAATAGAAGAAAAAACAAATCTGGGTTATAATTAGGCACTTACAATGAAAGCGAATGGCGAATTCTTAAATGTTACTGTTTCAATAGTAAAGCGCAAGATATAAACAATGTTAACACAACTTTAATATATATATATATAAAAATGCCATTTCTGTGTAAACTTATATCCAATTTAACTTTGTTGCCATGACAACATAATTACTAAGCCACAAATGTTCCTGGTTGTACTTGAACTTGCACTGGACTGAAATGAAGACTATTCCTTTAACTAACCTCAATGGAACTTGATAAGTTCTTGTTTTTAATGCAAAAAATGTGAAGCCTACCTGGACTCAGATGCAAGTAATAATAATAGCAGGTTTAAAAATGATTAAACTTATATAGTTTGAACAAGATTTACAATGTATTCAGCTCTTCAAGGACAAAATCTTTACAAACACATGGTGGAAGTGGTAAAATATCCTACATACTTGACGTCACTCAAGTGCCACACAAAGAAAACTGCTTGAATTGGACAGGCAATTTACACACTTTCAAAAATATCTATTTATGGCACTTAAGCTGCAGGGCCTCAATTTCACAACCCAAAGACACCTTGAATTCTCAAACCATGCAAAATTGTTTAAGTAATCTTACAAATAATAACCCCAGCTGTGGCATCCTGAAGTGTTTACCAAATGATGGCATGTCACCTTTCCAAAACTCCCTGTCTTCAAACATCAACAGCAGGTGGAACATTCTCAATTGGCCCTCAGTAAGTTCAGACATGGTTCTGACTGATTTGAGCTTTAGTGTCTGGGTGTTACTGTGCCCTGGCTTCTCAAGGCAGGTCACTCACATCCATCTGTCTGAATAATGGTGAAGGGCTCTGTTCCTGCCACCGGCCCTTCATTTTCTCGTCTCCTCTCAACCTCTAAAACTCACAGTGGAGTGGAACAGCAGACACTTCATTTGAGCTGACATTTAAGGTCCCAAATTTAGCAGCTGAGCTTCGGGTTTCTCCTACACATGGGGCAGAGCAGCACAACCTGAGCTTTGTGCCTGAAGTACCTGTCTGGTTGAATCAATGGATTTCAATTGTTTCGTTTGAAATTTGTGGTCACCATGAGCAGAAGGTGAAAATGAGAGTTTTTTTGTCCCTCTCCAGGACAGGCTACAGGTTTTTGGGTGAGCTAGAAACAAGCCAAAGCCTGTTGCTTGCAAAATGATCTGCAGATACAATGAGTAAAACAAATATGTTTTGAATGGGAGAGATCGGGGTTGTAACAACATCAGTTTAACCACTTAAGTAAAATCACTATTATGACCAGCATCCTCAAAGGTGACAATAGATGTTGAAAGTTACAGAACTACAACAATTTTGGAGGTTTAAAAAATGGTTCTGGATTATAATGTTTTACAATATCAGGTTTATGAATGTTAAAGTGTAAATTCGCAGATTTTCAACCCACTTTGTACTGTTACAAGGTTGGTAGTATATGTAAATGAACAATGTTTACTTGTTCTCCATGTTACCTGGACCGATAAATTCATGTTTATTTGTCAGCAGAAGTTTTTTACTGCACTAGGGCTTTCGTGAAAAACTACAGATTATACTTCCTCATTTTTATATCCCCGCCCATGGATAGTCGGATCGAAAAATAGTTACAGAACAGAACAGAGCAGTTAACAGAACAGTTATTGTAAGGGTAGGTGTATCACTGAAAATTGTATTGTGATTTGTCTACTCTTCAAAAAGCATTATGGTAAAATGCAGCAAAAACTGTTTGCTTGAGCCACAAATCAGCATAGTAGTATGATTTCTGAAGGATCATGTGACACTGAAGACTGGAGTAATGGCTGAAGAGATGGCTATAAGAGACTTCTTTTAAAAACATAAAAAAAATGGAATTTTTTCCAAATTTTTGACGGGTACCGTAAATAAATAAACCTACAATTTGTAGCATAAATGTGGGGACTTTACAACAGATCACCCAAAAATTTTAATTCTGTCATCATTAACTCGCCCTCATGTTGTTCCAAAACATTCTTTCTTCTGCAAAATGTAAAAGACCAAAATATATTTGATTAACTATCCTTTTAAACAGCACAAAAACTGCTGAGTTACAGATGTTAAAGCAAAAGTTGTTAAAGCCAACCAAACGATGTCCCATACTCAAAGTAGTGGGGATGAAAAAGTAGGTACATTAAATGAAATAGTATATTCTAAAATGGGTTTTGAGTTTTTGCAGTCTCATTTAGGGAAACGATCCCTTATATTAGAAGAATCTCCTCCGTTTTCATCCAAATGTACTGTGCTTCCATGGCTCTGATGATAAATTCCCTCATAAAAACATTTCTCCCTTTAGCATGGAATACAAACTGACAAGAGTTTATGAACTGTGTGTCCTTTATTTCTTTCATTTGCATTATTCACTGAGGGTATAATACTGAATAAACAAGTGCTCCACTGATTTAATAATCTCAACAGGTGGTTGTTGTTGCTTCCAGAATGCACAGTGATCCCATTTATAATCTTTGTATATCATATAAACTACGGCTTGCATATTGCAACTGATAGCGTGATTATTTATTTAGGATTTAGTCGGTCAGAAAAGTGACAGTATATTCGCTCCTTTCTTTTTGGCCTTACGGAAATAGATGCAGTGTATATCCCTCAACACTCTGTAGCTGTGCGCTGTGGTCAAAGCCTTAATCTCCTTGTGTTTGCTTCTTCTCAAAACGGATTAAAGGAACAGATCAATACAGAGCTGTTAACAGACTGAGAGGAGAAGAGAAAAACAGCATTAACAGCTTAGCAGCAAATATGCAGGATCACTGCGACCACCATGACAACTGGAACTGGGAGAAAGAAATGACCATCTTACTCTGAGACATGCACATTTCAGTCAGTCCTTGATTTTCTCAGATTAATGAAAATAATAATTGGTTACATTTATATAGCGCTTTTCTTGGTACTCAAAGCGCTTTACATATGGAAGGGGGAATCTCCTCCACCACCCATGTGCAGCATCCATCTGGATGATGCGACGGCAGCCATATTGTGCCAGAATGCCCACTACACACCAGCTAATTGGTGGAGAGGAGACGGAGTGATGAAGCCAATCAGTATATACACCGATCAGGCATAACATTATGACCATCTTCCTAATATTGTGTTGGTCCCCCTTTTGCTGCCAAAACAGCCCTGACCCATCAAGGCATTGACTTCACTAGACCCCTGAAGGTGTGCTGTGGTATCTGGCACCAAGATGTTAGCAGCAGACCCTTTAAGTCCTGTAAATTGCGAGGTGGGGCCTCCATGGATCGGACTTGTTTGTTCAGCACATCCCACAGATGCTCGATTGGATTGAGATCTGGGGAATTTGGAGTCCAAGTCAACACCTCAAATTCGTTGTTGTGCTCCTCAAACCATTCCTGAACCATTTTTGCTTTGTGGCAGGGCACATTATTCTGCTGAAAGAAGCCACAGCCACCAGGGAATACCGTTTCCATTAAAGGGTGTACATGGTCTGCAACAATGCTTAGGTAGGTGGTACATGTCAAAGTAACATCCACATGGATGGCAGGACCCAAGGTTTCCCAGCAGAACACTGCCAAATGCGCAAAGCAAATAAGCATGGGCACCCTGACTGATCTGAGTGAGTGAGCGAGTGAGTGAAGTGACATGTGGCCAAGTATGGTGACCCATACTCGGAATTTGTGCTCTGCATTTAACCCATCCAAGTGCACACACACAGCAGTGAACACACACCCGGAGCAGTGGGCAGCCATTGCTGCGGCGCCCGGGGAGCAGTTGGGGGTACGGTGCCTTGCTCAAGGGTCTCACCTCAGTCGTGGTATTGAGGGTGGGGAGAGCGCTGGACATTCACTCCCCTCACCGACAATCCCTGCCGGACCTGAGACTCGAACCCATGACCTTTGGGTTACAAGTCCGACTCTCTATCCATTAGGCCACGACTGCCCCACATCTGCAGCTATGCAGCCCCATACGCAACAAACTGCAATACACTGTGTATTCTGACACCTTTCTATCAGGACCAGCATTAACTTCTTGAGCAATCTGAGCTACAGTAGCTCGTCTGTTGGATTGGACCACACGGGCCAGCCTTCGCTCCCCACGTGCATCAATGAGCCTTGGCTGCCCGTGACCCTGTCGCTGGTTCACCACTGTTTTTTTATGACTACAAAGAGTCAGGACCTCGGTTTAACGTCTTATCCGAAGGACGGTGTTTTTTGACAGTATAGTAAGTGTCCCCAGCACTATACTGGGGCATTAGGACCCACACTGAACACAGGTTGAGCACCCCCTGCTGGCCTCACTAACACCTCTTCCATCAGCAACCTAGTTTTCCCAGGAGGACTCACATCCACTTACTGACCAGGCTCAACCCTGCTTAGCTTCACTGGGCAACCAATCTTGGGCTACAGGGTGATTGATCTGATCATTTCTTTAGGACTATTAAGGAAGGCTATTTATATTTTCTCTTAACACTCTAAAAACTGCTGGGTTAAATATGGACAAAACCAGGGATTGGGTTGTTTTCACCCAGCCATTTTTTTCAACCAATTTTGGATTTATTTTTTAGCCAGCAATATAGTAATATAGTAAAAGGCGTGTTTTTGCTCACCCCCAAATAGGGGCAAATTTGTGGGGTATTTTAAGCTGAAACTTGACCAGACCAGAGACTTATATTACATCATGTGAAAGAGGGCATAATAGGTGCCTTTTAACCCAACCTGCTGGGTTTGTCCATATTTTACCCAGCTTGGGTTTTTTTAACCCAGCATTTTTTAGAGTGAATGTCACATTGAATTGCTTCTCCAAAAAATTTAGAATTTAAGGATATTTACTTCATTATTTTTGTCATTCTGGCATTTGCTTTTAGATAAAAGTACACAAAAGAAACAGATCACCTTCTGAAAAGGTCATAGATTAATTAACATTAGTTTCTATATTGTATTTCTTATTTTATTTTACAAGAAACAAATAGTTATTTTTGGTGAAGACAGCCCTTTTTTGTTTTGTTTTTTTCTTTTCTACTTTAATTCCCAGCACAAAGTCATATGTATCATTTGCAGCTTAACAGGGGCTGTCTGTGCAAAGCAAATAAGTTCCTGAGTGAAAAAGAGAGGACTGGACCACTTCCTATCGTACTTCTGTCACAACTTACATAACATACTGTACCCTGTTGATTAAAACAGGTAAACAGGAAGGCTATTTTGAACCTTTGCATTTAAGGATTTAAGGCTCCATGAAATATAACAACAAAGGAAAGGAGGCGATCGAGGGAAGACGAAGGGGTGAGTGAAACTTGATGGAAAGCACTCAGATATCAAAGCTGACAGTCATTCTCTATTTGCACTTTATTGAAGTCTATTCAGTCACATCTATTGGTGATAAAATAAACTGCATTGGGCACCAGAGACACTAGGTGGAACACATGAATCTGAGTTCTCATGAGTCCAGGTCCACGAAAACCTTCAACATCACAGATGTAGGGGAGAGTGGGTTAAGATGAGCTAGTGGTAAGTTGACCCACACCCTTTATCTTGGCAACCATACACTTTTATTGTGATGTGACCATATATTTTGGAACCACGCATCATTTCTTCCAGACCGTGAAAAGGAGAAGTACATGGGAGGAGTGGAAGGCACCCATTTACTTTTAAAACGGTTGTTGGCTTGTCAAAGTATAATTTTAGCATAACAGATGTAATGGCTAATCAACATCAAACATCAAAGCAAATTTGTCCAGGTCTAAAAATATTTATGATATATATTGGTGATTTATCAATGTATAGAGCCATGCAAATCATTTAGCTAAATATTAGCCTGAATTAGTAAGCTAGCTAGTTTTTTTGTCCAAAATGGCAGCTATGGGGCAATATGTAATATTACGCAACTGGTTTAGTTTATCTTTTTTTTTTTTTTTTTAGTTGGACAATTACACCAAAACCTTCTCTGATAAGAACCAGAAGATGATTAATCATATATATCTTTACACCTGTAGACCCTAAAGGCCTAACATGTTCCATATTGACTAAAATGTTAAAATGTTTCAGTGACATTTATTCATTCTTTCTAATTTAGATTTTGTTTAATTTTACTCAACAAACTCTCTGTTTAGTCTGTTTTTGGGAAGGTTACAACTTTGGTGTTCAACATATTGTTTCAGAAATGCAAGCAATTAAGGATATTAAAATTTCAACTTCATTTGGTTGGTTTTATGTTGTTAGCTTTAAGAAAAGAAATATGACTATTTGTAAAAGGAAATTTAATTATTAAAGTTGCAGTCCATAACTTTTGTCGCCATCTCTGTTTGAAACCTGAAATTGCAGTTATTTGGGGAGTTATCTTATTTACGTGGGTTGTGCTTCGGCACAGCTCCTCAGCGCAGATTAATCTAATGTTTTGTGCAGAATGTGTGGGTTGTCATATCAACACACCAGTGTGGATCTTCACTGTACTTTGTAAATACAGAGAGTCTACTATGTCTTGGAAGTATGTCCAAAATAATAAGTTTCAGCAGAAAATGTCATCTGAAGTAGTGTCTCCCAGTCAATCAGTCTCAATTTCATATTCAGACATGATAACATGAAACATGTTGAACTGTATGAGCTGGTATGAACTAAATTCATGTTATGCATAAGAATAGTTTAACATAATATAACTCTTCTGCAAACATCTGGAATAAATTCACTTCACCGATCTGATTCGGCTCCAATACTTGACAACGAAGGCGGATATGCTGAAGAGGTGAATTGCTGTGTCTCATAGCTAGCATAAAAAATAACTGAAATTTGCCATAATGACCATAGCAAAGCGAGAAAAAAAGCACAACAATGGAAACTCCAAAACTATATGGATTAAGCGAAAAAGTGTGCTACTGTTACCTAATTACCCACTGAATCATTGATTACCTGTCCAGCAGGTGATTCCACGGTTATCAACGATGACTGTTGTCTTTATTACAACCCGCCATCAAAATTACAAGTATAATTACATTCCAGCTGAAAGATTCGCTACCTGCATCATCCACACACGTGATATAGCCTACTAGCCGGGACTCCTTCTTTATGTATGCAGACGTGATACAATGACGCAAAGACAAACTTGTATTTCCCACGGAAACCAACCTGAACCACTCAAAATATAAAACATTATTGCAAGCAGCAAAAATTAAGGTTACATGCGACACAGTGATAGTCTTTATGAATTATAAGCAACAATGTGAAGCTTGTAATAGGATATTATTTAAAAAACTTGCTAAAACATATTATTTGGGCTATAAAGTTGTTCTCTAATTTATACAGTTGTTTTAAGGTTTTAGGTGTTACATTTTCATTGCAACAATGTTGTAAAATTGGATATAACTTAGGTTAATAGTAAATAGTAGTGTCACGCCTTTAATGCGGCAAGCAGTTTTTGAGATTTCAGGATTTCCCCTTTTTTTTCACACTAAAATCATTTGAATCAAAGACTTTAGATTTAACAAGATGGTTCACTCATTACTATGAATGTGAGAAAGTGCAACACAAAATATTGCAGAGTAAGTCCCGCCTTCTAAATAAAAGAACCAATTAGTAAAGTCATTAAAAAATCAATAATGGCAGCTGCCATTAGAAGCTCCGTTTGCCATAGAAACAGTCAGTGTCCTGAGACGTGCCTTTAATGTGGCAAGCAGTTATTGAGATTTCAGGATTTCCCCATTTAAGTATATAGGACTTGGTCTTGGATGCCCGAAATAGCTCCCTGGGGGCACTGCAAATACTGTATGGCCACAGATTGAACTGACTTTCCCTGAAAGAAACTATGATGTTAACACACATATTGCCTGTGACTATTCTATTGAAACAGTGAACTATTTTTATGTTTACGAACTGGACCTTTTCCCTTCCATTGTAAGTGCCTTGGTGTACCCTGATTTTTGTTGTTTTTAAAGAAAAGGTGGGAGAAGTTAAAGTAAATGTTTGTGGTAATCAACATTATTCCGCAGGTGTTGTTAATTGAGCCTAACTAGTAGTGAACCTGGAATATTCCTTGAAAATTCTAGCAGAATTGTGCATTTACTGCTGGGAAGACTTAGAGTTTGGAGAGCAGGTGTCTAAGAAGTGCGTTTCACCATCATCTCACATCAGCATTTGCTCCTGACATGAGCTACAGTAGATTGCAAGGAAACAGATCACCCGTTGTTTTTTGTTTTTGTTTTTTTAGAAACGGAGCTGAGAAAGCTATGTGCAAACATTACTCTTTGACAGCTGTAATGAGCCAACAACCAAACTCATCAATGCTGGATGGGGCAGAAATCTATAACTCCCAGCTACTGTGAGTTATTTGAATCCCAGAGAGAAGAGTGTGTAATATGGAGGAAATGACTATTGATTCAGCTCGGCTAGTGTGCATACCACTCCCTTCTGCAACACACAATCATTTATTGTGATGTTTTAGAAGTATAATAATATAGGACATTGCCCCCTCTTGTATTTTAGACTTTAACAGTATAGTGAGACCTCAGGCTATTCTATCAATGCCTGACCAATTAAATTCTTCTTGAATTGATTGGGGTGGGGGTGGTGACTTTGGAGTAACTCTGTCGTAACTTTGGAGTACTGTGACTCTACTGTGAACAGGCAGAAAATTTAAGTTGCCTGCTTCAAATTACATCAAGACACTCTGAAACTTAAGACTATTTTGAAGTAATATACATCTCATTATAATGCACATTGATTGCAGGAGCAACCACCTGATAAATCTAAGTAAGTCTTTGAATTTGATAAACTTCCAGAGACCAGATGCATGAGGTAAAATGAAGACATTAAAGAAGAGATTGTCAGTTATGTCAGCTCAGGTATGATCTAAACAGCTTGCAACTGTTTTCTGCCCTTGTGTGTTACTGAGAGAAACCTTGATGATATCTTTTGAACTCAAACAGGTCTCCAATAAATACCTCCTATCTTACAACAACATAGACATCTTTACAGGGAAACCTACTCACATTGTGCTTTTAATCACTATAGATGTCACTTTTTCACATCGTGATATAACCACTCAAATGGAACTGTATCTCAAAAGTAATTTCAAAGTTCAAAGGGTCTCAAACAAGTATATAATCAAGGGAGTCAGTCAAGTGCAACTCAATAACTAGAATGTTTTGACATTTAATTTAACTTTGCTCAGGCAGAAATCTTAGTTTTGACACTGAGTTTAATATCAAGAAAGAAGAAGAAATTAAGAACAAGAAAGCTAATATACAGGCAATGATATGTAGGTTTTGATAGTGAACAACTTATAAGCTACAATCAAGATTTCAAGAGAGCTGTGTAATAAAAATATAAGGTCTAAATGATACTGTGCTTTGTTTGTTTGTTTTTTACTTATTTTTGATTCTAGATAGAGAAATACGTTCAAAAATATTCCTCTGCATCAAATGACAAAACCAGTATGAGTAACAAAAAAAACCCACTGGATCATTTAAAATATACTGTGTCTGACCTTACAACATTCACAAAACAATAATATAATATTATAATATAAAGCAAGCCTGAAGTCATCTCCGTTTGTACGTTATTGAAACATTGGAGAAGTAAAGTCCTTCATGATGGCCTAGACAAAGACTTGGCAGTAACCCAAACTCAATGTCCTGACAACCACTGTGAGTTTATACACTCTCAGGTCATTGCTTCTGGCCTTGATTTCTTGTTTCACTTTGGAAAAACAGACAGACCCTCATTTAAAATTCAGCAGAGTTCAGCTAAACTTTGAATGTGAGAATATGATTAAGGGGCTGTTTACACAATACCATTTAGGGGCAGTCGTGGCCTAATGGATAGAGAGTCGGACTTGTAACCCAAAAGGTCATGGGTTCGAGTCTCAGGTCCGGCAGGGATTGTCGGTGAGGGGAGTGAATGTCCAGCGCTCTCCCCACCCTCAATACCACGACTGAGGTGAGACCCTTGAGCAAGGCACCGTACCCTCAACTGCTCCCTGGGCGCCGCAGCAATGGCTGCCCACTGCTCCGGGTGTGTGTTCACGGTGTGTGTGTTCACGGTGTGTGTGTTCACTGCTGTGTGTGTGCACTTGAATGGGTTAAATGCAGAGCACAAATTCCGAGTATGGGTCACCATACTTGGCCACATGTCACTTCACTTTTTTCACTTTTTCACTATTTAACTAAAAACGTAAAAATGTAAATGCATTTTGGCTGTTCAATTACACAACAATGGCATTTTGGGTGCCTGAAAACGGGTTTCAAAGTGCAACGATCTCCGTGTAAACAACAAAAACGCAAATCTGTGGAAACGATGGCGTCGTATACATGCGTATTACATGTTCAGTCTATGTTGTTTCATCGCCATCTAATGGCCTGGCAGCAGAATACAGCGTTTTTAGTCGTTTTCGCAGATCCGTGTGAATGGGGATTGTTTTGACAATGGTGTCGTCTGTACGCAGAAAACTCCAAGGAAAACTTCTTAGTTTTAAGCATATCGTTGTCGTGTAAACGTACCCTAAGGTCAGTCCAATAACAATTGTTCAAAAAGATGGCACATAAAAAATAAGAGTTGGAGGGAGGGGGGATGGGACAACCCAAACACAGCCTAGATAAATCCACAATGAAGAAAAATAAGTGGTAAGGACAAATGGGGACCCAACAATCAAAGTTGTGTATGGCAATAAAGTACAAATAAAAATATATTTTATATAAATAAATACACTCGCCGGCCACTTTATTAGGTACACCTGTTCAACTGCTTGTTAACACAAATTAATAATCTAATTAGCCAATCACATGGCAGCAACTCAATGCATTTAGGCATGTAGACATGCTGAAGACCTGCTGAAGTTCAAAATGAGCATCAGAATGGGAAAGAAAGGTGATTTAAGTGATTTTGAACATGGTAGTTGGTGCCAGATGGGCTGGTCTGAGTATTTCAGAAACTGCTGATCTACTGGGATTTTCGCACACACAATCATCTCTAGTGTTTATAGAGAATGGTCCAAAAAAGAGAAAATATCCAGCGAGCGGCAGTTCTGTGGGTGAAAATGCCTTGTTGATGCCAGAGGTCAGGGAAGAATGGCCACACTGGTTTGAGCTGATAGAAAGGCAACAGTAACTCAAATAACCACTCGCAACCGAGGTGTGCAGGTCTGAAGGCAAAAGGGAGTCCAACCCGGTACTAGCAAGTGGCCGGTGAGTGTATTTGTATTCATAATCAATTAAATATTAAAATAATATTAAATCGCAATAAGCTAATAACTCACAGTACAGTTGTGTGGTCTACACAAACCACACATATCTTCATTGCAAGTGAACAAGCTTTTAAAGCAGTCTGGTTTTAATCGTTTCATGGTTTTCAAGAATGAGTTTGGCTTACTACTAACTGAACTTATTGATGTATTTACACTAAAATACTGCGAAATACAGAGTATGATTGGATGTCAACAACAAAAGATGGGAAGACTTTTCTGCTTCCTATTGATACACTTGATTTACCAGACAGAAATAAAGCTGAACAAGACTGCAGGTCTGAGCAGGTGAAACCACATGACACCAACAGTATGTCTAGTGTTGTCAAAGCTAAAATATCGATTTAGACTAGATACTGAACTTCTCTCTATCCACAAGTTTTGTTCCATGAAATATTACAAGGCTGACATATTCTTTATTAGTAATCTTACTGTGATTCAGTAGCTTAAAGCTCTGATCATCACAAAACAAAGACTGATGACACAGAGATGTTAATGGACTTCTGCAATTTAAATACCTTTAGTAAAGCTCACTTTTTAAATAGGTCGATAAAAGCAAAGAGACGTCAATTGTGTTTTAGCTTGATAAAGCTCAGTGGGTGTGAATTGGCATTCAAGTCTAATTCCTGCTTGGAGTTAATGCTGCAGTCAAAGCATTAACTTTGAAAAAGACAGGCATTTAAAAGGACCATAATTATAATAAAACACTTTGTTCTATACATTCGCTCACTGCATTACATACTTTTTTCCAAATTAAAAACATGGACTTTAAGTACTCAGACATGGAAAGCTGAATGATTCAGTTCTGTCTAACTTGTTCTGTAACTTGACAAATACAGTATGGAGGTCTTTGTACTACAGTCCTTTCATGTTTCTCTTTCCCATGTTTTCCTTGTGCTCTTCTGGATGTTGTATAACCAAATGTACCTCAAATCCAATTGTTCTATTCTCACTGTAGCTGTAGAAACAATTTAGGTATACTGATAACAATCCTCCCTATCGGCTATATGCACTTTGTAATAATCATGTTCCTTTCATTTTATAATGTGTATGAATTATTATCTTCCTTCCATGTCAGCTCAGGTCTAAACTATGATAGAAAGATTGTCATTTCTGCAATTGGAAAATTTAATTGCTCACTGATTACCATTACAGCTACTTTTTCTTTATGAGCTTTCTATTTTCTTTGCTAAGAAACTGACAGGATAATTCATAACAAAAAAACTATTTGATTATTAATTATAACTATTTTCTTAGTAGTATAGGTAATATTCATCAAGCCTAATGACATACTCGCTGGGCAATTGGATATGCCTTGACATGCCTAGATTATTAAGGGGTCATGACATGGATTTTTTTATTATTATTTTAATATGTTCCTTGAGTTTGTTACATTCACGCCTTCCCGGACTCCAGTTCCCAGCATCCTCCTATTCCGCACACCTGTCTGCACTTCCCTCATCAGTCTTCCTGCCATCTCCCCGGATTCCCAGCACCTGTTATCCTCGTCAGCACTCCTTTTAAGTTGGACTCACTCCCTGCACTCCCTGTCCGTTCTTGTTGTTTAAGTGTGTGACGCTGTCTCTGTTTCACTTATAATATTAATAAAGTTTTTGCTCACACACAAAAACAAATATATATGTGGAAAAACAATTATTTTCAACCTTCATTCTGACCCTCTATCTGAAATGATCCGTTGTTAAGGGGCGTCTCCTTAAAGGGTTGTCAGTAAATGGCCGCTGTTATGATTGGCTATGTATTTGCATACAGTATCAATGTCCACTCACTATTGCACGTAAGTGTGAAGTAAGGTAAATGGAGTAAAGTGAACAGGCATCATTCTGTATACGGTATCCAGTGTAGACAGCGTCAGTGATTATAATGGGTTCTATTTCCTTTGACGCGGCACTCGCATCCGGTGTAGGCAAGTGTCAGCTGTTAAGCAACTGAATGCCAGTGTTGTTTATATTGAGGAGGATGTTTTAAGCTCTGAAACTTGCAGGATGTTTTAATGGTACAAAGACCTATTATATGTCAAAAGATCAAGGCAAATTTGATTTCTCATGTCATGACACCTTTAAGTCGGGTATTAGTCTGCTGCGGAGCTTGCTGGCTCAGCAAATGTGCACATCGAGGGAGCATATCGGCCGCAAAGGTGGCGCTCGCGAGCACCCTTCTGAAAAGTAAAATGATAAATGGGACACCCGACGGCCATTGTAAGTCCACAAGACCACAAATGAAGTCTCTTTTAAGACAGGGCCAATAACAACAGAAGCACCATTTTACTGTTTCTAGTTAAAGTGTGCAGCGTGTCAAAACAACAGAGCAGTTCACAAGCGCTCAGGGTCATTTATGGTAATGATCTTTTGGCACTATATCCTCTAATATTTTTTATCTAGAGGAAAACGAGCTTCATTCAAGCCCTTTCCGTTCCTTGCTTGTTGCTTCTCTTTCCGCTAAAGATGCTAAAGCGCCACATTAAGAGCTGCAGATTATTTTAACAGTAGCAGAAACATGGTGAGCAGTAAAATAGATTGATACTTTAAGATTGTAGTTATTTTTATCTGTGAAACATACATGACTGACCGTTCAAACCTTTGTGGCAAAACAACTTTTTTTCATCTACATACTGTATTAATCAGCATGTTCATAATAAAGAGCATTTCATAATAGACAATGTTATCATTGAAAAAATTATTTGTAGTGCCAGGAAAGACAACATAAACATTGAAATTACAAGTTAACTTTGTTTTCTGCTAATGACAAGGGCGTTTTGAACTTTTGATAATCATGTATATTGTTTGTTTGTTTTTAGTAGATACTTATTTTAAGCAAAATATAAAAATGGTCCAGACTTCAAGAGGAAATCCCTGAACCCCTCATACAGTATCTTTTATCAGGCCTTCTGCCTTAAATATGTATCTAAATATAAAAAATAATACCTTGATAAAAGCTAATCATCTAATCTTTTGCATGTGTTTATATCATTTCTTTGTATTTCTGTACAATTTGGCTTTCATTGAGTTGTTTGCATTGTTTCATGCGTTATCGCAAGTAAAACAATTGACTGCAAGCACAACTACGCAATATGCTTACAAAATCTTTGACAAATGTTTAATAGTATTTGAATAAAGGGTGAAGATGTCAATTTTCCTATAGGCCGGAGATCACTTTTAGCTAGGTATACATTGCACAATATTTAAGATAAAAATAGCTGATAAAAATAATTTTTGAACATTTAAAAAATGTGCACAAAAAGGGGGAACTGCACATAAGTCTGTTGTGTTACAAAGAGCCTCCAGTGTGAATGACTCTGTGGCAGTTGGTAGAGCTTAATTGCACAAGTAACCAAAAGAGAAAACAGTTGGAACTGCTGATTAAGCACCATGAGCTGTCCCTCAAAAAGATCTGGGCCTTTAAGTTTCACTTTTATTACAAGAACAGTATGTACGTGTATTTATTTCAGTGGACATAAAGCAAGTTTTTAAGTGCACCTGAGGTCCTTGGACTCATGTTAAAGCAGCAACACATTGGAAGCAAAGGACTCTCTTTCCCATGTAGCGGCACTCAAATGCATCCAGCAGAAATTTGTCTTAGAATTTGAGCCGGTACTGTCCATCACCTCATCCACAGAGAGCAACCTCTAATCTGCCTCACCAACACATCTGTTTTGAAGAAAAATTCCTGCTATGCCTGAAAGCCCTCACAAATGTGGGTTCACCTGCAGGGTGACCCGTGTAGAATTCCACCTCATACCACCTCTTCTGCTGGGAGCCTCCGCGGAGCAGGGGACAGGGTAAGTGGTAGAGATGCTACATGTATTTTTAGCCATTCCATGAATATGGATGATTTTAGGGAGCAAATGAGGAACAGGAGTTAGTGATAACACCCAGTATTCTGATGTGAACTGTCATATTTCACACAAGATCTCAGAGAGGCCTACTGTCTCTTCCTTTTTCACAAAATCAAAGTTGTAAAACAATTCATTTATTCTGCATGTTGCATATAGCACATTCCCCAAAATGCATGTGAATGAAGAATGATTAATTAATTGGATGTTTTTCCAAGTCTTTTTTCATTCAAATAGGTATCAGGATCAAAATCTAAACAGCAAAATGAGGGCAGACTAGGTTGCTGTTTATCGAAAGGGAAACATCACTTAATATCACAGATAAAAATTCTTTTTTATTCCTTTAAATATCTGAGAAAAAAACCAAACAGATTTTTATTGGATTAGTTTGTTGATCTTAAAAGAATAGTTCACCCTCATCATTTATCTCCCTGAATGTTTTAGCTGTTTTTGTCGATAAGTCAATAGAGTCCAAAACAACACTGGACCTTACTGACTTTCATTGTATGGAGGGAAAAAACCTAAATTTTTCAAAATGTCTTCTTTTATGTTCCTAAGAATAAAGAAAGTCATACAGGTTTGGAGCGACATGAGTAAATGATCATAGAATTTTAATTTTATCCTTTTAATTTTCATTAAAACAACTTGAAAATAATGAACACACATTATGGGTTTGTCAAATGGCAAAAGTGCACGTTTTTCTGCACCACAAGTCTACCAGTGGACCAGAAACAGTTTGGTCACAGCTGGAAATTGGAGATATGCTGGAAAACACTTTCTGGTGTGACAGCTTCAAACCACTCTTACTTAAACCTTGAGGTCTTTTTATCCTTTAGCACATGCACATGTTTGCCAGCTTCAAATAGGGATTCTGGGATGGAAGTCTAAGGTATTTGTTGACTTTCAGTTCTTTGGTATGTTTCTTTTGATTAAATCCTTTGTAGTTTATCTTTCAAATGTTTCATTTAGGGAATAAAATAGAAAAAAACTTGTTTGGGGGAATATGAAGGAACATTGCGAAGTTTCTACATATATTAAAGTAAATCTCTCTATACATGGAGACAGTAATACACATTTTTATTATTATTTTAATAGGAGTTTTTCCTATTACAATATGCCTTGGAGATTTAACACAAATGTTTTCCCAGTTTAAATCCAAATAAAAAAAAAATTCTGTTTTCTATTGGCCAAAACCACCACATGTTTATGGTGTACGTGTATAAGGTCACTACAAATCTTTTCACCTTCTGCTATTCCCTCCTGAGTTCTTCCAAGCCCAAGGCTAACCATTGTAACCATCATCCTGTCATTACAGTAGGTTATTCAATGTGAATGTCAACAGCAGTCTTGTTCAAGCCTGAGTTCAGAGGGACTCTTAAAGAGTTTGTCCAACTGCAATGGCTGCTACAATGTTGAACTTTGTGTCTTCTTCTGAAGTGTCCATAATAGTGCTTGTTGAGGCACAACTGACCATAGCTGTACATTTTTCTCAAAGATTCTCCATCTCTCTGATAGCTGTTTCCAGATGGACCCCAAAGAAGTGTACCCCAAGGATATTCATTTGCAGCTCTAATGTTCTGTGGCAAAAGGACTGAAGCAATTTCAGCTGAAATAAATTGAATCTCAAGCTCATCAGAAGCTTAAGTTAAGCCTGCAGGTACAACAGCCTTCCTCTTTCCGAGCAAAATGGACACAGAGAAGGTCTGAAATCACAAATAAATGATAACAAACAGTGGCAGAAGGGAAAAGTGAAATGAGGCTTTGCCTCACTCTGTGCAAGTCAAATGTGCTGTGGGAGACATTGTGATTGATTTCGGTTTAAAGCATGTAGAGCAGCTGTTTGCTCTGAGCCTGTTTGAGAAGAGAAAAGCAAAGCATGGACACATGCCACCACAAAAGGCAGCAGTCTATTAAATGGCATGCTTTCACCCAGGGCTTACTGGCTTCCAACTGAATCAGAACAGTCAGGTTTTAACGCATATAGACATATACGCCTTTGCACTTTTAATTATAGTCCTCTATGCGATCTATTTTCCCCATGCTCATGTTCTCCCCAGAAATGATTCACTGAGCTATAACATCAACTAGCTGTTCAGCCGGTATCTCCGTGTCACCTCTTTTTTCGCCCTCCCCCGTTTACAGAGCCGACAGAGCACATGAAAGGGGATTTTGAGGCACATCAATTCTGCACTCAGACACAGATACATCGGAGCATTTCCCTCCTGCTGTATCCCACCGACTCTTACTTTTTATAGAAATGCCGCCTCCTCCTATTTTCTATTACATTATGTACATTATATAGACAGCTGAAAATAGTCCAGAGAAGCTCTTTATTTAGAATTCTATATAAAATAGAGTTTCAAAATCTTTTTGAATTGATCTCTTACTGAGATTACAAGAGTGCTGATCTTAATGTCACTTTATGTCACTGTTCAGCCTTATCTTGCACATAATTGGGTCATTCCAAGAAATGGGTGCTGTATCCATTTTGAAAAGGTGATTTTTTAAAGCAAATTATCAAAGATAAACATTCAATCAGATGAAGAAAAGAGAATTCAATTCTAGATTTTTTTTACAAATACCCCATTTTCAATAGTCAGAAATTTGCTGTACGCAATCATGGGTTAACCATTTAGGGTTGCAAACCTAACAATATATAAGATGAAAAATATAATAATAATTTTAAAAAAAAAAGGTGTCATCATTAATAAAATATCAACTAAATCCTATTTATCTATATGTATCTAAGCTCTATAATATATATTTTTAATGTAGGCTTTTCATTGTTGAAGTCATTGTTTATGTTGTTTATCACGATGTTCATGAAAGACACAGAAGGCTCCTACTTCACAGAATGACCCAACCATGACCATTTATGTTCCTCTACACTTCTTTTCCATGGACACTCCAAATACTGAAATAAATAATAAATTAATACTTTGCTGTAATATTTATCGTCAACATCCCCAGCGGAGCTTCCCTCACAAGATGTGAAATCGATAGGCTTTAGAGCGCTAAGATCCTCGTCCCACGCAAACCTGCCGTATTATATTTTTATTTCTGCTAGAGGAGAGTCAACGGAAACACATCAACGCACACAAGACACATGGTACATATTTCGTGTCCTGTTTGGAGGGACGCACAACGGAAAGTCCGTTCACTCCATCACTGACAGCATTCTTACCTTGTTCTCTCAGAACGAAACGTATTGACTGCTATGGAACAGGAATTTACAGCTTCACACAGCAATAACCTAAGGTGACTTGATGAATTCATACAGTAAAATCAAGGGGACAGAGAAAGATTTTGTAGCAAATTTTGTTTTAAAAGCTTCGCGCGGAGATTCGGACAAGAAAGTTCGCGCGGTCCTGAACAGCTTATGATTCAACTGAAAGATGCGCGCGGACTAATGCTGTGTACAGTACGAGTGTTTTAAAACTATACTATGTTACTGTCAGTAATTGTACCTGCTTTTTATCAGATATATTCTGTATTTAGTCAAGTTGGATATCTGTTGCTCGAGAAGAAATGACTCACGTTTAGCAGGTTCATTGTTTCGTTGCTCGTGCTCATCCTTAGAAATCAGATGTATTGTTGTTCACCGAGTTTACCGGCGCCTCACGGGCTTCTGCAATGCGAGACTCGGATTCAAACCGTTTGACATTTCTGTGGAAAGCCAGTCGACTGCCAAATTGTCACTGAATCAAATCGAACGAGCCGGACACCTGGATTGCTAAATCGCAAGGTAAGACATGGACATTTCCGAATATGAGGCTGAAATGTGTCATAAATATAGGCGTTTACATTCAAACTGCCACCTGGAATGAACAGATATTCTGATGTGATCACTGTATCCTAAATACCTAGGTTAATTGCTAATGTGAGTTATACTGTAGCTCACAAATGTCTAAATTATAAGCCAGCCTTTGGAGAGAGTGTAGTTTGAATACCTTTAAACACAAAAGTACATTTTATGCTTTTGTCTGTGCCCTTGAGTGAAAAGTGCACTGTACTGTTGTTTACAGATATGGCATACGCATTTACTTATTTTATGTTGCAATAATGAGGCTAATTATCGTTATTGACACATCATTGATATGACAAATTGTTTTACACACGTTATACTACCTACTCTGTGCAGTACACAACACTGTCCAGTACAGTTCACATGCATACA
>RJVU01072567.1:1514184-1534937 GCA_003731715.1 Anabarilius grahami | reverse complement strand
CTCTCATTCTCTGTTTGTTTTTCTGTAAAATTGCTCTGATTTACCCTTCATCCACAGGGTGCATGAGTCACGAGCCAGCTTGCGTGACTATGAGTGAAACAACATCAACAGATAATTATAAATATGCAAATCAAATGAATTCTACAGTACAAGTAGCCTCCTTGTATTACAAGTCCACATTACTTTGTTTTTCCTTTTCATCTCTGTTATCAGCATTGTGCACAGGGAGATTAAAGTGCATACATGAGTAGCAAAAGTTTCCATTAGCCATTTTACCCAACACATTAACACTGCTAAAGTGTTTTCAGCCTCTATCCTATTAGAATTCAGAAGGGCCGAGACTCATAAGGCTTAATTGACTAAGACACCGGCAGGGGGATTTGATTGCACCTTAGCACAAGAAGGAAGGTGCTATAATCAATGAAGAATGAAAGCATGTTGCACCTCTCTCTGTTTTAGTTGCCTTGCTATTATTGAGATGGAGGAGAACTGTTATTCACAAATTGCTAAGGACTGAACATTTACTCATTTAAAGCTGCTTTGAAACAATTTTGCTGCAATGGACAGATCGATTCAAGTATAACACACTATGAAGAGGTTGTTTGTTTGTTCCAAATCACTGTCAGTAACTGCACACATATGCATTAGATATGTTTGTCTTGCATGAAAGAGAAAATATTTGCATATTCATACTAATTACTGAGGAAACCTTCTGTGTTGTGACCTCCTCATCAGCTTTTATAATCACATTTAACCCTGTTAGAGGTTAAAAAAGGAAAGAAATCTGTGCTTTATTGTCTGTTTATTTACCAATTATATGCTTGTTTAGATGCATAAAAGGTTTGTGTTTCTGTATGTTGGTCTGATGCATATTTTGACTGACTGCTGTGAATCTGTGTGGGCTGACTGGATTCTAATAGGGTTATTTAACCACAGTCATTTCAGTTGTACTTGTTCTTAGAAGGTAAACAGCCTTTTTACATAAAAAAAATCACTGTTTATTTCTGCTTAGAGTACACAGATGCTGTTCAGACTCTCATTCAGACCTCACCCTTGACAAAAGATACTTTAACATTAACAGGTGTTTCTAGATATGCACAACTGCATACACAACTGTCATAATGAATAGTTAAATAGTTTTTGCCATGATCATCATTTTAAAAAGAGGTTTCCAGTTTGAATTTCTTCTGGGAGGGCTTTAATATAAATAGTTCCAACTTCATGTGATAAGGTTCAGCACAAAACACATTCAAGCACCTAAATGCACAGGTGTAAAAGCTTTAGTTTATTGTGTACATATGATTTGAAGGACTCTCTGACTCAATTCTGTACGAGACAGTTATTTGTCATTTAGAAGGCACTTTTTATCATAAGCTGAAATGCTTCAGCCTAAATTATGAAATGAATCATGGCCAATTCTACTGTTCAATTGTTTCAACATAGCAATTTTGACAAATTATATCTCCTAACTGTAGCTCTCTCATTTGAAACTAGACATAACAATGACATTGTCTACAATAATATTGTCAACAATTTATTGCTATGTCGGTTGCATTACAATCAGTCCTTTTAATTCAGTTTAAAATTCAAAAAAACAAACAAAAAAAACAAGAGGACACTCTTAACAGTTGCTTTCAGTTGGATGAAATATGTTGTTTGCATTCACAGCAGAGTGTGGAAGTGTATTGCACAGAAATGGAATGAAAATGAAAATTCCACATTGAATTTCCACCAATGAAAGAGTCATTTAACCAATTCTAAAACTACAGCTATAAACAGTTTCTGACCTCTCAGCTACAAACAACAGCATATGCTTGCCTGTTTCTCAGGCCAAAGTCTGTCTCTTTTTGACATGAAAGACTTTAAGGCCATGTGAAATTTCATGTTTCCAAGATCCCAATGGCAGTTAGAAGCTGGGGATTTTTTCTTTTCTGTTTTCAATTGCCATGGGTGGTGCAGAGTACAAGCATAGAGTAGCAGAAATGGAAATTAGGTCTGCTGTGACATCCTACTGGCACTTGGAGTTTAGGCAGTTTTAGCATGGCCTCATTTTAATTATGAAAAACAACACTAAATAATGCTACCAGATGATTAATGACAAAAATAACAAATTGCATTTTAATTAGAACACAAAGACACCATAAATAAAACATAATTGAATAGATTTTTTTTTTTAAATATAAATTTTATTTAAAGATTATTTATTATTTAATATCTTTAAAAATGAAATAATATTTACAAATATATGTGACCCGTGCTGGCAAAATGAGTTGCATTGAGCAAATTTTCAAAAATGAGTTATTGTTATATACACACACTCAATTAAAAAAATCTTCAAAATGATGTAAGATTTTTTGGAATCCAACAAAAAATAACCGAGCTACGCCTCTTTAAAGTCGATAGAGTCAGCAAAGTCAATTTTGAGAAAAATCGAGTTTTCTGAAGGTTCCAAAACAAAATCACCTAGCAACCATATCTTAAAATCCCTGGGAATACCACCAAATTTGGCACAAACCAAGTCAAAACCAATATCTATAGGAAAAATATATATTCAAGGTATATATATTTTTCCTATGATTCCACAATTGTTTGATTAACATTAATGAAACAGACAACCTATATATTAAGACCTACTGTACAGCACGGATCTACTATGTTACACATCAGGGGCCGTATTCACAAAACATTTTATCTTACCACTAAGAGTTCTCCTAAATAGCAGTAAAAGTTTTTAGCTAAGAGTTTTCTCTGAAAACCTATTCACAAAGCTGCTGAGACAAACTTTTACTAAGGAATAGACTGAAGTCTTAAGCTAAGAGTAAGGGCGGGGTTGACCTCGTTGCCACGGACTATACACACAGTGATTGGCTGATGGGGGAGGAGTCAGCGATTTAATCATAGAAATATTGTAGAATGAGGTGTCATGTTTCCACATTAAAATAAAGGTTTTAAAATACAAATGTTGCCCTATTCAAATAAATATTTTTTAATAAAAATGTTGCCATAGTCAAAATAAAATGTTGCCATATTGTTGCCATAAAGGTTTTAAAATGTAAGCTAAGTGTCACTAATTAAACTAGTATACAGTTAATTGTCCGCCTCTTGGATGTCTGCATCTCAAGAGAATGCAGAATTCAAGCGACAACATATGTTTTATAAACAAAGTTTGGGAGAAACACATTCAAACGGTTTTTCTAATCAGCTCGAGAGGAGGAATATATACACAGACGAGAGCCGACTCACTTATAGTTACTTCGACAGTTTTCTGCATCCCTCCACCAACCCGCTCCTCATTCTTGGCTGGGGATACGGGGAGAACTTTGGTTTTGGGCTAAATTTCGAGCTTGGAGCCCTCGATCCCCTTGGACAGCACACCAAATACACTTAATATATATATATATTTTTTTTACTCTATTCAATCATTTGTTAGTGTGAACTCATGAAAACCATTCCCACAGGTAATCAGACAATATTTATTTATTTGTTAAAGGTTTTTTTGGCGTCTCATCGTAGATTCAAATCTATAAATCAAATTGTATTGCATTTATGAAAAAAAGGTTCAGCACGCAAGGCTCTATCGCTATTCCCTCAATGGTGTACAGTGTCTTTAGGTGGATTAGGACTGTTTGTGATTTGGTCTTAGTGACTTAGGAGTCCTCTTGACTACTCCTAACGTTTCACAGACTTGGGAGCCAGTTTTAGTGCGAAAATGCTTTGTGAAATACTCTTAGCGCAAAAATTTAGGACTCCTAAAATTAGGACTGACACGCCCATTATTTTTAAGAGTTTCTCCTAAATCGGCAAGTTAGGAGCTACTTTTAGCCTTAAGATGTTTTGTGAATACGGCCCCAGATGTTTTCCCCCAACAGTTAAACAAACGTTCACTTAAGACATAACAGATAATGTTTGCATGAATACTCGCCAAGACAGACTTTTTGAAATACTGTAATTCTGTGTATATCGGTATACACATATATATATATATTTCTGAGGCGTCTTTGTGCTCGCGCTTCAGAATTGTCAGTCAGCGCGAGTAAGATTGTTTTGTTTACATCAGCATGAGTTTGAAAATCACATTTCATTGGTTCAGACTCATACCATTGAGAATTCGCTATGAATATTCACAAAGTTGGAATGCTGCACTTTAAAATGATACTAAACTTGTGCTGAGAGGAAGTTGTCTAGAAGCGGGCAGAGAAAATAGCATTTTTCATGGACAAAGGAAAGGTACTCCTCTCAGAAAACGTACAACAAAAAAAAAAGATAAATATTTTTAGATGTTTAATTGCTATTTTGGAGCATTGGGATCGCTAGACGAGTTCTTAATGAAATCATTTTTGTGAAAACCTCAATTTCGACCATTCCGACTCATTTTGCCAGCACGGGTCACTTATACTTAAAAATACATAATAGCCATAGCTGTTGTTTTGTTCTTTTTGACATTATGCAACTTAATTTCTATAGTTAGGAGTAGCCTTACATAACAAGCCACTAATGCAGAGTCCATGCACACACTCTTCATTCGCTACCTCTAGTCTCTTTTACCACAAATAGACCCTTTTTTTAATATAGGCAGGTTGAGAAATGATGACTAGTATGGGAGAGGAAGCTAATGGATGTGAAGAATAGATCTGCAGCAGACACTTTGTTGAAGATGCAGGTCGAAACTGTCCAGGAATCAATGCAGCGAGAGAGAAAGAGAGAGAGATTGACATTCAAACTGGGAAGGCTCCTAGAATAACTAATCATCAATCTATTCCCTAATTCATAATTTGATCTCTAGACTACAGAGTCTTTTCATTAGTTAGCTCTGATGGTGTAGTATTATTACACTGGGAGAATGTGCTCAGTAGATGCTGACTGCGTTGAAATGCGTATTGAGAATTGGGGGAGCTCAAACAATCTCTCAAGCATGAAGTCAGCATTCCTTGACGCATGATCCTACATTTGACGATCCGCCGAGGCATAGGCACAATCAAATCAAAAGCTCTGAAATAATCTGCTTTCTGTCTGATTATGTTGCTATTTTAATCACAGATTAATGAGGAGAAGGTAGGAGAGGGCGCACCAACCACTGTGGCCACATGTCGTTTTTTTCCAATCAAAAGAGAGTTATGACAGGATTTAGATCTGAGTACAATTGATGTGCTCGGTTAAAGAGCATCGTAAACCTGCTAGACTATTTAACTTCACATCAGTCACACATTAAAGATACTGATACATATTAGTCTCAGCCTCAGACAGCACACCTACAGACCACCCACTGATCGTCTGATGCACACTGCACACAAAACTGGAAAGCAGTTTCTCAATCTGGCAAGGGCTAATCTGATTGGCTCACGTTAAGTTGCTTCCGGAGTAAGGCCACGCAAGTATGTTTTAATCAGTCCACCATTGTTCCAAGTCATGTTTACAATGCCAGGTTGATGAGCACTTCTGAGGAAAAACTAATCAATGATTAGTGACATCAAAACTTGAAAGATACACAGTTTAAACAAGATTTCTGTCAAACACTTTTCTGTAAAGATATTTATGAATAAAATTTACGACTGATTAATTGTCACTAATAATTTATTGATTAAATCAATCTATTTCAGCACAAAATAGATTCCAGCACAGCCTGCACGCTGCATGTCATCAAAGTCCCTTTCAAGGAAAGTCTGTTCACTCGGTGGCCATATTTGGAACGCCTCCGGGCAGCTATTTCGGGCATCCGAGACGAAGTCCTACAGTATCTATTTGAATGGGGGAATCCTGAAATCTCAAACACTGCTTGCCGAACTCACAATTAAATAACATATTTCAAATCAGCAACAAAATCTGACATGAACGGCCCTATAAATGTTGTTTCTTATGCTCAAATAGCATCAAAAAAGCTTATTTTTTAGGCTAGATCAGCTAATGTGCATGTGCAGTCCTAAGCGTGAGTCTTTGATGTCCTGACACAAACGTCCACTAAAAAACTAAAACATACAAAAAAATAAAAACATCTGTTTTGTGGTAATAATATTAACGATTGATAGATAATTGACTATGCACATTGAATGCCTACATATTTCCACAACATTGATGTTTTAGTAGTTCCAGAAACTACCCTGTGAAGGTGGATTGTATATTGCTTTGTCCTATCATGTATCAGGCTAAATGCGGAAGCTATCGTGCATAATCCATAGTCCATTTAATGAAAAATGAATATAAAACGTTACAAAAATTGACAATGCTAGTTTTCTGAGAGATGTCTATCTGTGAAATAATAATAATTTATTATAGTGTTTTCTGTACAGCCATTTGTGGAGACTGACGTCCCATTAATTTTTCATGTCAGTCTATTAATGTGAAATAAATAATTTCAGACACAAAATGACAATGACAAAAGAAAGAAAAAACTACAGTGTGGCCCACAATGTCATTTAGCCAAAGGTCTGTCTATGTAAGACTAACTACATATTTCCCTTTCATTTCAATTCTGGATGGCCAGTTAGGCATTTAGGATGGGTCATTGGGCATGTTTAGGATTGCCTTTGTAACAAAGATGTCTACTTTACCTTCATGGCATATGAACTCTCAGGCATGCCAATTCGGCAGGGTTATCAGTGAGTGTCATGGGGCAGCAGAATGAAGTTAATTGAAATCTGCCTGATAGCCACATTTTATCAGCTGGGTGGAGAGGAATGGAACATGCTGACTTTTTTGTACGTGTATAAAATGGCAGAAAACCAGAGAGAAAAACGCCCTCTCTCAGACTAACAATGTACAGTCACTGACTACTCAGTTGCAAAACTCCTCAATCTGTATTACTTAAGCCATAGTCCCCAATAAGAGTCTGCACAGATCAACAGTAGCTTAAGCCACTCTTGGTGCCACAGACATCATTGTGTTAACTGCATGGCTGCCTTCCCATTGCCCAGCACCTGTCCATCCTGGCAATTCGGTCTTATTAAACTTTCCTCTGCATGTGCTCAATAGTCCATATCTTTACCTCGCGCTCCCTCACTTCTCTCTCCTCTCACTCCTCCTACAGCTCACAGCCTATTGAACACATTAGCACCTGTCACATCAGTCCAGCCAAGGTCATCGCTCCTCCTCTTCATTCTCCATCCGGCTGTTAAACACCGAGTCCCGGCGCTCTGCTCTTCAACAATGGAGAGCCTAAGTGAGCTTCAGAACCCTCTTCTAGATAAGAACAGCAAGCATATGGTTATGGCTGACTATGGTTATGGGGGCGACTTCCATAGCAACCAGTATCAGGAGAACATTATAAACTACTTTGTGACTGGTGGAGGAGGTGGAGGAGGAGGTGGCGGGGGAGGTGGGGTTGCGGTCACAGGAGGAAACGGCAAGGCTAAAGCCCAGCTACTGGACGCCACCTCGCTTCACCTGGCGGTGGAGGCCTTTTACAAGCCTAACTTCATCCTTTACAAGGACGACGTGAGCAGCAAGGGCAAGGATTACAAAAACGAGTGCTGCGAGACCACCTTCATGGAGAAGAAAGACAAGGACGTAGCGATGGAGACCCCCAGTACGGAGGACCCGCAGGCTAAACTGCTGGACGAAAACGAGGTGAAAATCCAGACGGTGTCTTATGAGGTAGAAGAAGAGGAATATGTTGAATATGAGGTAAGTTTGCACTTAAGAAGTTTCTTTGAAGATGCTAAGCTAGAGCTGCATGATTCTGGATGAATTGAGAATCACAATTGTTTGTTTAAAATAGAGATCACGATTCTCCCACAATTCTGATTAGACAGCTAAAAAAATGACATGTAATAACTCTGACAAAATGTTAATTGCTGGAGTATATTTAAAAAATATTCAATTTGAATTAATTATTATTTTTTAAAATCTGAGTGAATGATTCAATGACTCACTCATAGACTTAATTTGTTTCATTATTACTAGATTAGTCAGCGTTTTCGAATCTCTTGAAAAATAAATTTAACAGTCACTTGTCGCCACCTTGTGGCGTAACAATGTAATGATAAAATCGTTATTTGAAGCATCAATTTACTTTCAAAACTTTATTTACTCTATTTTGATCACTACCGTAGATATCAGTGTTTACATCTAAACTATCAACTTTTATCCTAGTACTTCTGGATAATTTGAATTATCCAGATCATAATTAATCATATTGTGTTGTTGAAAAGACTGAAGCTGTTTCATACCAACTGCTCTCTCTGTGTCAGCAGCAGCATGAACGTAGATTTGAATGTTTGCTGTGATTTTAGTTGTCAAATGTTTAATAGACAAAGCTGAATCTTTATCATTTAGGAATAAGATCGCGGGGGTGTTTGAATTGAAATTGCAATCTTTTAACGATTAATCATGCAGCTCTATGCTGAGCTGAAGTTGTGTTGTTTTGTATGGCTGGATTAATTCATCAGGATCTTGACAGGTGGCCTTAAAGCATCGCAGCTCAATTCTCCCAGGGAACACCAGTTTCTAGATATAGCCAACACTACAATATAAGACCCTTTTTGGAAAGGCTTCACATTTCAAAAAGCTGTACTCCAAAGGTTTAATTTTCTATTTGTAGGTTGAAATTGCTGTAAAACATAACTTTATGGTCTAGCAAAATCTGCTGGCTCTATTGGATCATGTGTGACAACTACCCCTTCAATTTTTCAGCAGATAGGCAAGGGCTAATGAGAGGGGTTGGGCAATGATCAGAGCTGCTGATAGGATGTAATGGTGCTGGATGGGGGTCTGTCACCCTTGAAGCTCAGTGAGAGGAATATGTATTCAGGTCATGTCCAGGATTCTGGGCCTTTCAGCATCTCACAATGGATGTAGCTCCATGCTGGGCAGCACCGGTACTCGCTGCGGTTGTCTGATGATATTAAACACATTCTCTGCATGTGGGGCTCTGGAACTCTGTGGCCCATATGATGTGGTCTGTCTTCATGATATGTTCTGTGGCTTACAGTACATTAGAAAACATACAAATTAATTTACTCCCAAAAATTTAAGTGACAGCCGCATATATCTGCATATCATTGGTGTGCAGTGGCAAAGACCCTACATTTTTAAATACATCTCAAATGTAAATTTTTTCAGTAACAATTTAAACAATATATTTTATTTGTGAACTAATGTTCAGCTTTTCATTTTAATAGTCAGCTTATTTTCAGCAATCATCAAGCTTGTACACACTGGTCACAGACACAAACACGAAGATGTACCTTTAATTTCCCAAATTGATTGCGCACTAAAAACCCCCACAGTCGTCATGTTTTCAGGCCATTTCAAGTTTGATTTTGACATGACAAAGCAGTGATATCTAATTAGCTGAGTTGTTTACTTACTTTTTAAATTAGTCTTCCCATTAATGCCATCATTGTCTTCATTTAGGCCGATTCGAGAACGTGCACAAAATCAAGAGGTGGGATTTATCTCACAAACCATTCATATCCAATAATAACCGATCATATAAAATCATAGCACGATGGAGGCATTGCCTCCTCTCATGTGACTTTCTCCCATTCATTGTCAATTACCACTAAACCCAGCACATGCTTTAGGGGGTCTGTTATAAGTCAATGGGAGCCGGGGAGGCGCGGACTCCCATTGTAACTTCACCTGCGGATGTTGCTGTTGGACAGTGTTACTTTATAAAAACGAGTGACTTTTACACTTTTTAATGTCACATTTTGTAATATTTGCGTCGTTTTATTTTTGTAATATCGATTATTTTCTCATTCAGTTTTTTTTTTTTTTTTGACACTGCCTCCCTTGCCTCCTCGTAGGAAACACCCCTGCTGCATATACTTAGGGCTGCCCCCTAATATTCTAATATTCGACTAATTGTTAGTCGACTAGAAGAGGCTTAGTCGACCAAAGATTTTATTAGTCACACTTATTTGTTGCACTTGCAACAACTTAAAATACTTTTTCGGTCATTTTTGGTCATACAGATAAGAATAATATATTATTCAAAACTGTAAATCTTGTCCACTTCTATTTGTGTAAACTCACAATAACAAGAAAACGTTGTGCCTTTGTAAAATAAAGAAAACAAACATGCTTTCTGCCATCTCGGTCTCTGTGAACTTAAGTGTGTCAAAAAAAAATTACCACAATTAAGTGTATACTTGCCTCACAGACATGAGAATTATAATTATAGAAAGCCTGAAATGTCAAGCAATTGCCAAACAATTCAAGTGGAAAACAAATATTCTCAGATAATGTAATCCATATGAAACGTACATATCATTAAGTCCACTACTGTGGAGATGACGAGTCAGCATCGTCGACTTAATCTCTGCAGCCGAAAACACAGTAAACATTATCAATAAATTATTAAAATGTTTAGACCGTCTCCTTGCCGTTTTTTCGCGACACATTCATATTCATCTCTGTGGCAAGCTTTACGCTTGCATTTGAGCGCTGATTAGGCCATGTATTATACACAGGCAATTAAATGATTTATATGGCTTTTTAATATACATGTGCGATTAATCGCTTAAATGAACGACTATTAGTCGACTAGAAAAATCTTTAGTTGAGGGCAGCCCTACATATAATGTGAACAGAGCCGAAAAATTATATTAAAAACAAAAATAATTGTTTTTAAATGCTACAAGTGAATATAGGCATCGCAACATAATGTACAGAATGAAAAATGGATATTTATTTTTAGATCTACTAAAGGTTACATTTACCAATGTTATTAAACTATAAAGTTAGGTATAAAAATGTAAAAATAAAAAAAGAAATGAGCATGCAAAATTAAATATACAGCATCAACTGATGCTAGTAAATTTTCTTATACAGATTTTCCCTCAAAAAGCACAAATGTGAATGTAAATAAACAATCTGGGCATGAGTTATGTCAAGCAAAATTAATTACAGTGAGCATGTGTGAAATCAGAATGATTCATCTGAATAGCTAATGATTCATCAGGTTCACACAGTGTCTTATATCTGATAATAGGATATTCATGAGCATCCTTTGAGCGATACAGTGCATTAGTAACATCCCTGTGACATTGAGGCTTGTGTTTCTCATTTGTATTCTATAGCTTTAAGATCCCTCTGTTCTTCCTCTGTGGCAATGATAAAGTGAACTCGGGAGTTTGCCTCTAGAGACACCTCTGTCGTTCCCATTCTTTTTCTTTATTCTAGTGTTGTGAAATATATTTTTTGTGTAACAGAAAAGTGTGTGAACTGTGCCTGTGCCACTCTTGGAGAGTGCACACACACATCTGTCAGAGCTTCTCGTTTGAGGGGGGATTGACGGCAGATCTTGGTTGGCCGATCTCCTCTAGTGGAAAAGAGCCACTAATGGTCCTGTTTTTGTTTGGAAGTCACAGGATGTTATGAAAGCAGTATTTTATCTCCTTAAACCCGAATTTGATGGCTTTACAGCCAATTTAGTTCTTTCTCCTCAGATTGAATTTCCCTTTAGAAAGAATGCACAAAGGATGAATTATCCAGAAAGGATTAAAAAAAGAAATCGTTGCATTGCCTTGAATGGGGAAGTGTCTAAATGTCTTAATTGTGATTTTAAGAGATTCTCTCAGTGGATAATAACTTAAGAATCCTCAATGAGCCTCCTTTAAATGACAAGATGATGATAATGATTATGTTGATGTTCGTTTTTGATAAGCTAAACGTAAATGGTATAGAAATCTTTATCTAAATGAATGTCAATTTTTTTTTAGATATTATACACATACATTTCATACATTTTCTTACAATATGTTGTGATTCTTAAATTAAATTTGAGTATTTAAAAGAAACATGGAAGAGCCATATATACATCAGTACCATCTGTAGTTTTAAAACAAAAGGTGTTTACCTGTACAGACTGATTTTGTAGTTTTATTTTTAATTAACCCTTGTGTACTGTTGCGGGTCAATTTGACCCGTTTTGATTTTTGAGTTGTTGGAAACATCAGTTAACCTGTTTTTTTTTTTCTTGAAATTTTGTGACTTTTTCTCATTTAGGGTCATGAACATGCATGCAAAGTTTCAACACACTGATGTGTTGTGAAATGTGCATACATCGTGGGTCAATTTGACCCATATAGACAACCATTCAAAATCAACTACAGACCCAAAATACAAAACACTTCTGTGTTGTACGTCAGAACTCCTCAACTCTAGTAGTGATGTGTCAGTGTCTTAATGAGTTTAACTGCTTTTTATTTTCAAAGTTTGGGAAATATAAAGTTGTTTTACCTGTTAATTATCTATCCCACTTTTTGAGCATAGATATTAAAATGACTTTTCTAACTTAAATTGTTAAGTTTGGTATTTTTTTGAAGGGAACACTTCACAGATTATTGTAGAAGTAAAAAAAAAAGTTGTAAAAGTAAAGTTTAAAAAATTTATAGAAGTTTGTTTATAAAATTTAAAATATATAAAATATATATTTTTTATATTTTATATAAAATATATATTTTACAAAACATTTTCAACTCTAAAACATCAAGAAAATCAAAGTTAAATATCTGAACAAGTTCTGTGCCGAATTTTAGGTTGATATCTCAAAAAAACAAGTTTTAGTAAGACTTTTTGTGCGCAGTACCAAACCTTTTCACTAGATGACATCCAGACTCCACCGGTGACTCTTCGATTTCCATATATGGTTTGAGTGATCTGAACCATATTTTCCATACTTTTCAAAATATTTATGAAGAAGACATCCTATTCATTAGAAGTTTGGGCAGTAATATTAATATTTGATTTGAATTCGATCCCTAAAACACATAAAAAAAACATAAGGAAAGAATCAGAGCGTGTTATAGTTTGGCACCGCATCACAAATGAAGAATCTATCGCTATTTATCTATTGCTCTGTCGTTTCTTTTGAAAACCAGTCACCAAATATGAAAACTAGAGTCTGAAAGCTTTCAAACGATATATAGTTTGTCAAGATTACTTTAGGTTTAGACTAAGATATTATTGTTATAAATGTATAATGGTAAATGTCCCACAGGTCGGGGGAGGGGCCGTCTTAAAAATAGTGGTTAAAAATATTTGTATTAATCATAAATTCAGATATTTATTCTTTGTAATGTGTGAAAAATATTGATACTAAAAGTTAATTATTTAAACATGATTGAATGTTTTTTTTCATAGTGTGATTTTTGGGGAATTGCCAGAAATTGAACAGTGCATGAGGGTTAAGAAAACAAACTGTATAGAATTTTAATTTCAACCATTTACCATTTATTGGCCATAACGTGAAAATAATTGTCAGCTTATCAGTGTTGGGCAGAATTTTAATATTGGTTCAACCCAAGTTACTTTAATTGCATAGATTACTAAACTACATGCTGAGAACAATGGAATGCTGTGATGAGAAATGTCACTCACATATAATAGAAATACAGATACACCAATATTAAACTTCTGTCTGTCTTATACTGGGCAATATTTATTTAAATTTAATGATAAGAATAATATTAATTAAATAATATTATAATAAGGGATATTTATTTTAAGAGAACATTTAACAGTGTTTTTCACTTTAAGTGTTAGATGACAGCAATCTAAATATAAAAATGGGGATAGTGAGCACAAACAATTTATTGTCCAATATCAACCAATACCAATAATAATAAAAAAAAAAAAAATCTCTAATATCAACCGATGACTAATATGATACTAATATATTGTGCATCCCTAGCAAGGAAATATATTTTATAATTATTTGTACCTTTAAAAGGTCTGTGTATCTGTGGATTTATTTCCATCATTGGGTCTTTTTATTCCATATGTTTTCAATGTGATCAATTGTAGACGCCCTAAGCTGGTTTGCTAACGATCTAACAGCTGGAATGCTCTTGATGATTGGAAATCTGTAGCGTTGAACTTTATAGTTAATAATATCATTTGTTTTCTTTCGCTACCCATTTGATATCATCTGCCGTCACACACCATCTGTGTTACTGTGCCATCAAATTAATAAATGTCTTTCAGCTGTTAGTGCAGTCAATATATTTGGGCAGAGTTTTCAGAGAATGTGCATGTGTCCAATTGGTCAAACTTCTAAAACATCCAATAAACAGTTTATCTCTCAAATTCGATCCCCTGTGGAAAACAGAAGGAAAGCATTTCTCTTCCGAGAGCTGTTTACCACCAAGTACCACAGGGACATATTTCTGTCAGTTGTGGAGATGTAATTTTCTAGGCATAGAAAACTTTTACTTAGATGACTGACTGCAAAAAAAACAAAAAAACAACTGTGTACAGTTGTATACTGTCAAACTGTCTTAATTTCTCGCTTTCTCCCTTGCAAACAAACTCTCACAGCTGAAATGTGGCCTCACAAATATGTCTTTTATGACAGAAAGAAAGACGAATAAGTTCTTCAACCCCTAATCATATTCCGCTGAAGCTTTGATGCACCTGCAGTTTCTTTCCAGCATGCCGGATGCCAGTCACAAGATGAATTTCAGGGCCATGTCAAAATATCAGCCGCCGTTTTATATAAAGCTCCTAAAAGGCACGTGATAAAGCACACTTCAGAGAGCAAGCTAAAATCAAAAGGCAAAAATTCCTTTCTAAATTAATTTCAAAAACATAATGCGAATATAACTTTGTGATTTTGACACTTAGCTGGGGCAGCTAAGAGAATCTAAAATAAAAAAGCTAAAAAAAATCTGCTAAAAAAAATCTAAAATTATAATAATAATAATAAATTCAAAAACTGCTACCAGTTATTTTTATTATATATAGTAAAATAATTTTAGATTTTTAGAATATATTACATAATCTACCAAAAGCATGTAAAAGCTGGATTATTAAAGGGATAGTTCAAGAACTTGAGGGTAAGTAATGATAAAAAAAATTTATCTTTGGGTGAACTATCCCTTTAAGGGCTGCATCTGACACAAAATGTTTTGATTTACTGAAACCAACATGTTTCGCTATGTGGAAAAAAAAATAATGATAAAAAAAAAAGAAATCTGGTCATTAAAAGTCTGGTTGTACTGGCTCTACTCATGATTCCACAGCATCAGAGCCAAGCGCAACCATTACTTTGAACAACTAATGGTGTTTCTCTTATGCTGCTCTGTAGCCTAAATGAAAAGCTCTGGCACCAGGCAATTAATTAGTCTTTAAATTATTAAGACCCACAGAACTCTGTCAACACTAACCCATTCTTAATCTCATTACTGCTACATTGTGGGCGAGAGGGTACGCCGAGTTCCCAGGTGATCAAAGGCTATTTACACAGACTGAAGATAAATGAGCTTGCCGTGTTTTCTACAGAAAATTAATTTATCATAACTGTTGATGGATAGGTTAGCAAGAGTAAACATCGCAAAATGTATTACTGTACTAATGTATCTCTGTTAGGAGGTTGCAAATATCAATTACAAGGAGTTTATCCCAGGCTTCAATATCAAATCGAGCCCAAGTACCCATAAATTACTACTACAGCCTTGAGCTTTTTAAAATAATATTCTTTTAGCTTTTTTCAACAAGCATTTGCCATCAAACATCAGGTAAAACAGTTGATTCTGGAACAGAAAAGTAATGCATCAGAAAATATGGTTTGTAAAAAAATATGGCACAGAATTATTATTATTTTCACTATTTTCATCCACACATGTTATCCTGATTATTTGCTCAGTGATTGAGAATCCCATTGTGGTCCTTGAACACAGGTCATGCCATATGCAAGTGTGGATCTGGGGTCTATAAATCAGTCGGGCTTATTAACAGCTCAGTAAGTCAGTATTTTTTATTTGTCTGGCGTGTGCTAGACGTTAATCAAACCCCCTGATGAATTATATCCTCATGACCCGCTCCTGAAATGCTGCCAGCACCTGGCAGGACACAACTTAACTACTCTCTGCCATGAGCCAACCGCTTATAATCTCTGAACAGTCCCATTAAAAATGTATGCGGCTGTTTTCAGCAATGCTATGACACCTGCCGGGACAATGACCTCCCGACGACGTCGCTGATGCAGTTACTTGACCCTTTGTAGGAATATAATTGCCTCAGAGAGCTTTTCACCTGACAGCTCTTTTGTTCCATGACACCCCCCCCCCCCCCCNNTTCCATCAGTTTACTGGTTGTTGTTTAGATTGCCTCATTCGCTTTCCATCCGCAACATCAAATTCCATTTGCACAGCTCTCCCTACAGCCTGCTTGAAGTCAGAACGATGTGGAAGGAGACTGCGGCAAAGGAAGAATTCATAAATCCTGTGCATTTGAAATGCAATTCGGAATAAAACTGCACAAGTTGCGTTTTGCTTTATGAAAGGACAAAAACCAAGCCTACACTAATTTCAGTTCAGTCTTGTGGCAAAAAGTCTGGTCTCATTCTGGCCAAGATCGATCCACTTGGACAGGAGGAATGCCTGAACTCAGAAAACAAAACTGAACATACAGTTTTGTTCATGGTTATCTAGTTAGTTTGAAATTAAATGTCTCAAACAAAATTCTTATGCCACAAGCTTTGGCAAATACAACAGTTTGCCTCAAGCGGACTTGGAAACAAATAATTAGGCAGCTCTCCGACATAACAGCCGCAAACAACAATAATCTAAATTCAAAAAGTTTAGAAAAGTGGGGATAAGTAACTAAATTGCCAAATTTAAAGAATGAAATTTTATTAAAAATATACTTTTTAAAAAAAGAAATTAATACTTTTCAGCTTGGATGCATTAAATTGATAAAAAGTGACAGTAAAGACATTTATAATATATATAATATTTATATAACTTTCTATTCATCAAATAATCCTGAAAAACATGTATCAGTTTCCACAATAATATTCTCTTCCTTTAACATTGATAACAATGAAAAATGTTTCTTTTGCACCAAATCAACATATTAGAATGATTTCTGAAGGATCATGTGAAACTTAAAAGGTTAATTCACCCAAAAATGAAAATTCTGTCATTAATTACTCACCCTCATGTCATTCTACACCCGTAAGACCTTCGTTCATCTTCAGAACACAAATTAAGATATTTTTGATGAAATCCGATGGCTCAGTGAGGCCTCCATTGCCAGCAAGATAATTAACACTTTCAGATGTCTAGAAAGCTACTAAAAACATATTTTTGTTTTTTTGGCGCACAAAAAGTATTCTTGTGGCTTCATAACATTAAGGTTTAACCACTGTAGTCACATGAACTGTTTTAAATGTGTTTCTAGTAGCTTTTTGGGCATCTGAAAGTGTTAATTATCTTGCTGGCAATGGAGGCCTCACTGAGCCATCGGATTTTATCAAAAATATCTTAATTTGTGTTCTGAAGATGAACGAAGGTCTTACGGGTGTGCAAAGACATCAGGATGAGTAATTATTGACAGAATTTTCATTTTTGGGTAAACTAACCCTTTAAGGCTTTTAACATTTTTACTTTTAACATTAACAATAATATTTCAATAAATGCAGCCTTCGTGAACATAAGAGGCTCCTTTCAAAAATATTTTAAAAATCTTACCTAACTCAAGACTTTTGAACAGTAGTGTATAACAGTAGAAAAAATCTGTACAAGTACAATAGGTTTCCTGCACCTTCAGTGAACTTCAGACCCTTAAAAACATCCAACCAATCAGATTAAAATTGTAGACTTCAATCAATGCTTGCCATTTTTGTGTGCAATTTGCATCAGATGTTCAGTGAACAGACTTTGGGAGGTCTGTGTGCCATCTGAGGCTAATTTCAGTTTAACATGAAGCTATTTTACTCCTATTGCATTGCGATGAAATCGTGTCGGATAGAGTAACTGGAATTTGGATAAATTTGATTAAGCAGCTAATCACAAATGTATATGGATTCAATTTCCTCTCCGCCAAAGAAGGGCACTCATCCAGAGCCCTCACACATGACACATACATAATAAGTTTGAAAGTGTTGACATCGATCACCTTGAAAATGAGATGAAGTTCTATTAGCTGAGCGATGGATCGCAAAAGAACAGAAAAGACAAAACTGGGGAGAAGGACAGGTCTCATCGTGCTCATGCTGGGGGAGGCATTTTGGTAACATAAATTACACGCTTTCCCTCCTGTGCCTCCTGCCACCCTGAAAGGATAAAACCATCCATTAATCTGTCATTACCTGTCGGGAAGCTGGCAGGCAGTGACAGCATCTGCCGTCACCCTCCGCCCACCCTCTTTCAGGAGAGGCACCTGAGAAGTAGAAGCAGGGGTGGAGGTGGGCTTATCGGGGGCCAAGCTGTGGGTCTCTGGCTCTGGGGCTTAACCATTTGACACTGCTGGCAGATTATTCACATACAGCTTAGATCAGTAATAACATAATGCACAAATTTCATGCCTTTCAGCTGAATGTGGAGATGATGAGATTGTTTTTGGCTTATCTGTTTTTATTCCATTTTTTGGATAGTTCGATGCATTAGGCATTTGAATCCATGCAGGGTATTGACAGAAAGATGTTTGTACATATTCTGTTGCAGGAGAAGCTTCCTACATTATTTTTAAACAAAAACATTATTGAAAAAATTCAGGTGCTGTCGGTTCGAATTTGTTAAGCATATGCAGATGCTATACAAGCTAAAAAAAAAAAGAAAAAAAAGTCACTAACAACCCCAATTCAGCACAAACACACCTAAATCTGGTAAAACAGTACTGTCTGTAACTTATTTAAATTTAGTCACCATTAGAACAACAAAATTATTTTGATTTAGTTTGAGCATTACTCGATAAATGTGCGATATGCAAATTCTGTACTATTTTGTGTAAAAATTTAAATAAAAAAATACAATCAGCAGTTTTAATTGCTGTAAGTTAATTCGTTACGATGACAAAGATGACATGCACAATTAAATATTCAATATCATATATGATACTTTTTTTGGTTACACTTTATTTCGATGGTCCACTTTAGACAGTCTACTAACTGTAAGTAACCTTGCAACTAACTCTCATTAGAGTATTAGTTATCTTTAGTAGACTGTTAGCTTAGGGTTAGGTGTTAGGGTTCGGGTTAGTATAAATAAGTTGACATGTAGTTGCAAAGTTACTTATAGTCAGTAGTAGGGGTGGGAATCTCTATGAACCTCACGATTTGATTTGGGGCACTTGCCCCCTCAGGTTTTTAAGCAATATGGACCTTGCTTGCAGATTCTAAAGACCAAAAATAATACTATTTTTACATTTGATACGATCACACTGGTGTGATTAAAACATTCAGTGTGTCACATGATCAACTGCTAAATTCAAATCTGCGTTTGTGCCTTGGCTGGTGCTGAGCAAGAGACGGATGCGCTCACTTGTCATGTATCACAACTATTCAGTGTTTCTAACAATATAATGTTTATTTTATGTTTCTGACATTTAAATACACATAGTACTAGAAAAAAAACATTTATAGTTTGTAAAATATGCACTGATGTATATGGAAGTGGCAATAATAATCCTTTCATAATATGACAACATCTTTTATTGATATCAGATACACATTGTGTAGGTAACCATAAAGTTTACTCTATTCTTTACCCAGTTCACAGGCCACTTACTTTTATGTCTTTCAGGAGAAGTGCATGAATTTACGTGCTGTAAATCAGACAACTATGATTCTCTGAATGGCAGCGATGCCCATCGCCCCTTATAGATCAACATGATCATAATAAAGGTGTTTACCGACAAAATGTATTTACTTACAAGTAATTAAGTAACCTGCTTCCGGAAAATACATCAGTCATACAGTGTGGTTTGTTACATGAAAATCATGACACATATTTATGGAAATAATAATATATTAAAATGCTAGGTGATCACTAACCCAAACCACCCCGTCGGTATGTCGGTACGACGATGTCGGTACTTTTGATACGATCGTCGGTACGATGACAACACTAGTACTAATATATTGTGTATCCCTTAGTCACTATTATTTATTTAATGCTGCAGAGATGGTGTAGTTTTAGAAAAGAATGCCATATGGTGCATCCTCCAAAACCTCTAGCAGTAAAAAAAAAAAAAAACACCAGGAAATGTGCAAATATGCACACATCAAAGCACTGATTTTATGTGCGAATTTGTGTGCACAGTTACGTGACAATGACACTAACCTTGCAAAGTGAATCGGGTGCGAAAACAATTCATACAAACGGGCGCAGTTCATTTGTAAGTTCCCCTGCATTGTTTCAGTTTAAAGCACTAAACTGCTAGTCCACAGCACACAGCAGACCAACTAACAAATGCACAATGAAATATTTATATCCTCTTATGTAACGTCAAGGTGTTCGGATATAAGGAATGAGAAAGAGTGTAGGTGTGACAATTCGTTATATGGACTGAAATTTGCCAGGTTTCTTTAGCATTAACAACAATGAAATGTTTTGGTTTTTGCCAAGAGATGTACTAGACCATATAGAGGAAAACATGACTATCCATGTGCACAAGCCACTTCACCCCCTCCTTACAGAGAAATCCAATCTAACATCTCATGTTATTTTATAGAGAGGTAGGCCTATTATTTTCACAGATAAAACCCCGGTGACAGAGCTATCCTTCAACGATGATGATTGCAGCTTATTGCTGTGAATCAGTCCAGAAATATTTTCCTAACAGCTTTCCTCTTGACACACTCTCCACCAGGCTGCGTTATTTTTAGTTACTCGAGTGAATCACTGGAATAAAAGGAGAGAACTGACAAACAATGCAAAATTCATAAATTGTTGTAGAAATGCTGCACAGATTCAATAAAAGGTGTCAATACAAGCCCTATGAACAGTATGTGATGCTTAATGTTCAATATCACAGAAAATAATTTTTACTTGTCCGTCCAACCATCCAAAAAGAAAAAAGAAGTAAAC
>RJVU01072567.1:1502116-1514009 GCA_003731715.1 Anabarilius grahami | reverse complement strand
ATGATCAAAATGGACTTTTTACATTCTTACAAAATTTTTTATTTCAAATAAATGCTGTTCTTTTGAACCGTCTAAGAATATTGAAAAAAATGATCACTGTTTCCACTAAAATATTAAGCAGTACAACTGTTTTCAAAAATGATAATAATAAGAAATGTTTCTTGAGCATATTGGAATGATTTCTGAAGAATCATGTGACACTAAAGACTGGAGTACTGGCTTCTGAAATTTCAGCTATGACATAACATGAATAATTTACATTTTAAAATATATTCAAATAGTCATTTTAAATGATAATAATATTTCTCAGTATTACTTACTCTCAGTATTATAATTTACTTGAAATCCAGACCTTTAATCCAGACTTTAAATACATCACCTGTAAACAAATTGAAGTGATTTTAATGAATCTTCTCTCTCCCTATAGACAGATTGCTCCAGTGACAGTGAGAGCGAGGACAACTTCATCGTCATCCCTCCTCGTGATCACCTAGGCCTCGCTATTTTCTCCATGCTCTGTTGCTTCTGGCCTCTGGGCATTGCTGCTTTCTACTTTTCTCAGGGGGTAAGTGCAGAGCCCACCAACCAAATCCAGAGTCTAACCATTAAGCCTGCTAAAAATCTGCTATGACACAAGAGAAAAAAGTGTTGAAGAATTCATCTCTTCTTCATCTGTGCCCTCCAAACAAGCCTGTAGTCTCCTGAGAGAAAAGTGTTTGTGATCTCTATCAGTTCCCTTTAATAATACAGAACAGCTTCATTATAAAACCCATAATACGAGCAAACAGCTCTGCTTGCATGACTGCAAAAATGACCAGGCACTCCTCTAATATAAATAGAGTAAACATGAATGCACTGATCAGATGGGTGTGACTAGCAAGCACCTTGTGATGTGCTGTGATTTCAGCTCCAATTTCTCATCCAGCACAGAACACATCTATTTTTCTAGCTCAGAATGAGCCTTTTTAATCTTATCTATAGTTTAGTCTGTGGCAGACACTGGCAGAGTGAATTATTTTGTCAGGAGCTAAGTGAATTCTCCCAGAGTAATTATGATGATGGTGGTGTTGTTCAGAGAACGTTCTCCAGAATGCAACTTCGGTGTGTGTGTATGTATGTGTGTGAGGAAGAGGATGGAAATGGGATCTGGTGAAAATACTAATGTTTTTTCCGTCTCCTTGCTGGGAATATTCCTCGGAAAACATCCTGAATGGATTTTCTCACCTTACCCGCGGCATAGTGTTGAATGTTCATGAGGAGTGTCGCCAGCCATATCCCTTACTCCTTCCTCTTAACATCCACCTCTGTCTCACTCCTACAGACTGAGAAAATGACTTTGTCTTCATCTTATAACTAATTAAGCACCTTGAATTGTATAGGACTTTGAGGATAATAATATCAATATCAATATCAATATTAGTTCTACAAAGGCCATGACACATACAGTAGCTGTTTACCATTCTATTCACAAGAAGCCCTTGGATGTAGAGCTGGGCGATATGACATGCATCTCAATATTCTTCAGCTTTTCAGTGGTATTCAATCACAGATTTTATGTTCTTGCTCTAAAATTGCTGAAAGAGGTGACTTTAAGTCAAAGGATCCATCACTCTCTAAGAACTACATTACAATCAAAATGTAGTTCAAATTAATCAGTTTTTCACGTTTTATTTAAAAACACCAATATAACAATTCCATAGAAATAAAAGCAATATTTACCTTCATATGTTGTCCAAGTGCATTTTTGAGTGAAGAAACAAACACAACTGTATTAATCAATTAATTGAAACAGACAGTTTAAATGCTACAAGTGAATTTAGGCATCACAACAGTATAATGTACAGTAGAGTATGAAAAATGGATATTCACTTGAGATGTGCTTACATTTAACAATGTTATTAAATTATTAGTATTTACTTAATTACAGAGGTGTAAAGAGTACCTGAAAATCATACTTAAAGGTGGTACAGAGGATCTTTTCGTCGACTGAGTTTTTGAAATGAGCGCATGCGTAAGAACAACCCCCCTCCATTTTGAGTGAACGCCTCCCAAAACTCGTGCACAAATATTGGAACACGAGTGTTTACCACCGGCATTCGCTGTGTTATTAAGCCGGGCACACATTTAACGACTAGCTAAAACATTCTAAGACTATTCTCAACATACAGCGATTGTTTCCTGCTCCTGAAGCAGATTTATATACTTTCACATGGAATTTGAACACCGACTGTAATCGCAGACTGAACGCAACTGGCTCTGATTGGACGCGCTTGAGCGCGATCAGTCATAAGTATCAATTTACATTCATAATCGGCCTTACAATCGTTAAGTGTGTGCGCGACTTAAAGCCGCGCACACACTTAGTGGATTCATTATGTCGGACTCACCGCAGGTAACTCATAATCTGCAGTTGTTACTCCTGTCTCCTGACAAAAACATTGCATGCGGCGCCAGTGGAGAGTGGAAAGTTACTGGAGCGCACAGCCGCGCGTCTCTCACAAGGAACGTCATGGCAGTAATTGACAAGCCAGAGGGCCAATCCGCACACGTCTCTCACAAGGAACGTAATGGTAGTGATTGACAAGCCAGAGGGCCAATCGTTTACGCGATGATCGCGTAAACGATTGGCTGATGTTTTTAAGGCCCTACCTCGTGCACAGATGATGTATATTAATAATATTATTTGTGAGGAGAGCAATCACATTTATTTATAAAGTCGAAATAAATCTGAACACCTCAATATTGCAATCGACACAGCAGCCTCTTAAACATCTACAGACACTCCCGAGTTAAGCTCAATGTTAACTGTAATTAAAGCCTAAACAGGTCAAAGCCTACTTGCAAAATGTAAAATGAAGCAAACAAACGAACAGTGTCTTACTGACGTGATCTGACTGGAACTTTGTTAAAAATAAAGTTCATCCATGCTTTCTTAAAGAGTTAGTTCACCCAAAAATGAAAATTCTGTCATTAATTACTCACCCTCATGTCGTTCTACACCTGTAAGACCTTTGTTAATCTTCGGAACACAAATTAAGATATTTTTGATAAAACCCAAAGGCTCAGTGAGGCCTCCACTGACAGCAAGATAATTAACACTTTTAGATGCCCAGAAAGACACTAAAGACATATTTAACACAGTTTATATGACGACAGTGGTTCAACCTTAATATTATAAAGGAGCAAGAATGCTTTTTGTGCGACAAAAAAACTAAATAACGACTTTATTCAACAATATCTAGTGATGGGCTTCATGAAGCTTTGAAGCTTTACAAATCTTTTGTTACGAATCAGTGGTTCGGAGCGCGTATCAAACTGCCAAAGTCACGTGATTTCAGTAAACGAGGCTTCGTTACGTCATAAGTGTTTAGAAATTTCAATGGTTCACCACTGGGGAGCACTTTGGCAGTTTGATACACACTCCGAACTACTGATTCGAAACCAAAGATTCGTAAAGATTCGAAGCAGCTTGTGTTCAAATGCTCCACTCTCTACAAAGATATAAACGCTGCTGTAAAGGGGCAGTCGTGGCCTAATGGATAGAGAGTCGGACTTGTAACCCAAAGGTCATGGGTTCGAGTCTCAGGTCCGGCAGGGATTGTCGGTGAGGGGAGTGAATGTCCAGCGCTCTCCCCACCCTCAATACCACGACTGAGGTGAGACCCTTGAGCAAGGCACCGTACCCCCAACTGCTCCCCGGGCGCCGCAGCAATGGCTGCCCACTGCTCCGGGTGTGTGTTCACGGTGTGTGTGTGTTCACTGCTGTGTGTGTGCGCACTTGGATGGGTTAAATGCAGAGCACAAATTCTGAGTATGGGTCACCATACTTGGCCACATGTCACTTCACTTTAAATTTATGAAGATTTGACGGATGAAAGATGTAGCCATCTTTGATGTTACTTTGGTCACTGTCGCTTTGGCTACTGGTAAGAGAATACGGGCTTGACTGCCGTTGCACATTTACACAGACATTATTTAAGACGCTACTGTAAGTTGCTGTACGGGACATTTCAAGACTCACTCCTCTAAGTAAATGCGGTTGTCAATCCCAAAAACTGACAGTGTGAATGTAGCCTGTGTTTTTCCACAACCTGGCACTTCGTCTTGTAATCTTTAGAGGAATCTCTATCATTTCGTTGCTGGAGTAATCCTGTGTTTGTGTCTGTTTCATATTTACTACTACATGACATACACAAATCAGTTGCCGGGGCTAAAGAGGCAATGATGTTGGAGTAGGCGTTGATCTTCTTCTGCAGAGGCTTCTGCTGAGTCTGTAGCCACACTATGATGTAATAATGTGACAAAATCTGAAACAAGTTGTTTTCTGAGCTTGGTTTCAATAAAAGGTGTTTTTAGACTAAAGAGAAAGTTTTGAATTCTGAAACTTACAGGATATTTTTAATAGTACAATGACCTCTTAAATGTCAAACAATCAAGAAAATGTTGATTTCTCAATTCATGACCCCTTACAGAAAATGTTTGTATAAGAAGATGTATCTTCAAATTAAAAAAAAAAAAAAACATGTTAACATGGCAACTCAGCTGGTGCACCAGCACTGGTGTGTCCAAACAACCCATTATTGACTGTCACAAAGCGTAGGAGTGAAAATCAATAGTGTTTTCCCTGAACAACGGGGTCAGACGCAGTGACAAAGAGAGCAAGACGCCTCCCACAGCGACAGCCATGTGTGACTGGCAACTCTTTCCACTTTCTCATGAGGATACTAAAATAGACACCAGATTCCAAAGGGTCATGACACAATCACATAAAGCGACTGTTCAAAGCATGTTTGCTTGCTTACACATAGCGGACACCACACTGTGGGGAAAAAGAATGCTGTGCATAATAGAGTCGGTTGCACGTTCTACAAAAATTCACCCTGTTAAATTCATCCAGCCCTTGAGCCATGTTCTTGGTAAATGAGAATCATAGTAGGACTTAATTATTCATTTGAACTAGGAAATGGATTGATTAAACTATTACACATGGGGCTCTATAGGGCTCACTATTAAAGAAATTAAGGCAGTGTGATTTTCCCTTTTTCAGTCTAATAGCTCTCATCACAGCGTACTTCCAGCATGGGGTTGTATGGAAAGTGAAACATTAGACAAGGCCATTCATTTCCATTTCAAGTCACATGTCATTTCTTTAAAATGCTCAGGGGTAATAGTATAAGATTGGGTGTTTTTCTCTACAAAGCAACCGTGCTATTTGTCGAGAGAATTGCAACAGCTGCATCATGAGCAAAATGTATTTTCTTCTGATCTCATATCACATTTGGCTCATCCCTACTGACACCGGCCATTACAACAACAAATAACAATGTTAACAAAAGTTAGTTGCTGACGAACAGAATGCCTGTGTAATGCCGGCTACCGCTTTCCCTCGTATTTATGTTGCATGACTGAAACCTCAATGTGTTTTATAGGAAGGTTTACAAGGTGAGACCAACAGGACAAATTACAAATTATTACAAAAACACAATATAGAGTGTTCCCAATCGGGGGAAAAACAGATCTTTAAAGAAATAAGTATATAAACTGTACAACTGCTGTGTGAATTGAGAATATTTGCTGAAGCTGTTCCTAACTTTTTTAAAGGAAATTTATAGTTGTTTAATACATGAAATGGTTGCTCATCTAGGTATCACTATATAACTGACTGCTTATGCAGGCATAAACATTTTTTTTTTTTTTAATTGGTATTATTTTAATGCAAAATTTTTAAAAGATATTATACATGATTTTGCGACAAAACAAAAACAGAAAGAAAATGTTATGAATGGCAATTGAGGCTAGACTAGACAATATAGATCTTTTTTAGCCTTCAGATATTCTGAGATGCATTAAAAGGGTGATTATTTTTTCAGTGGCAGTTTGCTTATCAGCATGGCATAAATCACTATGAAAACAAATTTAGACTATAACCATTTTTACTCTATTCGTGGATCGTTTCTGATATTTTCCAAATGCATCGCAAATCGATTCTGAGCTTAGTTTTTAACAGCACATGGTGCTCTAGGCTATTTTTTTAACCGCATGCTCAAATGCTCACAAAGAAGACCGCTCGTGCGTTCGGCTAAATCTGACAATGAATTTGAACCTCAGGATGCTTTTATGACATGAGATTAATGTAAACACCCCACTGCAAACACCCTTGTAATTCGCTTCAACCTTTTCGACCTTTATGAATGATTATTTTATAGAAGGTTCAACTGGTGTGTGTGTAAGGAATTGGAAGGAAGCAGAGTATGTCTGTTTCTAAAGCACGTAGTGCCATCTGCTGTTGAAAACTAAGCTCTGAATCGATTCGAGAGAGAATCGCGATACATACGGAAAATATCATAATTGATCCAGAATCATTTCTCGATGTGCGATGCATCGGTGTACTGCACCACCCCTAACAGAGAGTACAGTTTATCGCACATTTAAATAAGCTGCTAATTCTTTCCTTCAACAACAAAGACTAAACAAAAGGCAGAAAAACAAAAACTTAAATGTCTTTCTTCATCTTTTATTTCCTGTCAGGTAAACATGACTTTTTATGGCCTTCATTTTTTTAATGTGAATTGAAGACTTTTGAATTCTTTTTAAGGATCTGCAGAAACCATGCCCCCTGAACGTGTCCAGAATTTTATTTTCTGTTCTAGATGCATTCAGCACATGAGAAATGTGGCCGTCCATATTTCTACCTAAAAGGTTGCTTGAATTTTTTATATATTTGAAAAGGTACCTTTGTGACACTGCCCTGCAAAGTGGGTTGAATCATGTGACTAAACGTAAGATGACGATGTGCGTTAGAACATATCTGATATTCCATTTAGCCCTCAGCGTCATCAAGAAAGCACTATATAGTTCAATGTAATTTATCCTTGAATGGAAAATGGGTCAGTGTATCCTTTGATCTTGTTCTTTCTCACCATTCCCTTTCTTTGTTGCAGACCAGCAAAGCCGTGACTAAGGGAGACTTCCCATTGGCTAGCATTGCATCTAGACGAGCCTTGTTCTTGGCCGCTCTCTCCATCACCATTGGGACAGGGGTCTACGTGGGCGTGGTGGTGGCCCTCATCGCGTATCTGTCCAAACCAGGCCACATTTAGCACAGTCATGAGAGGACTACAGAACTCCACGATACTACACAGCCGCCTCTGAACGTCTTTTTCCAAATGTCTCATTCTCATCCCTCCCCGTGGACTGCCTGTCCGCCCAAATCAGAGAAAGGGATGGACCAGAAGAGGATGAACCAGAAGAACTGGGGACATATCACCTCAGACATAATATATAAATGTAAGCTTCACCGCGTGTCACACCACACTGGATAAAACTTAACTAAGTCTGAGAGCAGTTCAGGTGAAGAACATAAACTACAGACAAATAAGCAGTCCAATTAAACGAACCCGAAGGGAAGATATTCCTATAAAGACACCCGTAAGGATCAAAAGGGACTACGAGCCCTTGGATTTGTTTTTCCCTTTCTAACTGTGCTTCGTTTGGAACCTGAAAGAAAAGTCAAGCCACTCTCAGTTTTTCTCTCTCATTACTTAGTCCGGTAAACCCCATATGTGCGTGTGGCCCAATTACACCAGCACTGCTGAATACACCAACTGCAGTCTGTGAGCTCTGTTAAAAAGGATAGAATGTTGTCCACCCTATTTAGGAAAAATAACAAAGCTTTGTATGTTATAATAAGCAAATGTGGAGTTCATACACAAACCTAAATGCTCATAATCACGATACAGAACTACAGGACAAAAAAAATAGCTATCAAAGATGTTCCATCTCTATGAAATTCATCTGTGAAATTCAGCACCTCTTAAACACAACCTCCATGTCGTTCCCACTTCTTTAGGGCTCTATGCTTTGTATTGTAAATTCTTTGTCTTTTGTTTTGTCCAAAGTCAAAATCTAATTTTGACCAAATGAAGGCTGCAAGGTTTATGTGTCTGAAGAAGACACGGATGAAAAACAAGGATAGCAATCATTTATATATCGGTAAGGATTTGCTTGACTTTAACAAATTCTCTTTTACTCCCAGATGACTGAACTGAATATAAATGAAACAACTGTACATGTGGATGATATGGCGATGTGTCCTCCTATCCCCCAAATGCATCACTTAATGTCCCTTACGATTGGAAAAATTCAGAGTTGCCAAAACTCAAGACAGATGATCAAAAATGTACAATATACTTTCCTCAAATCCTAAGATGGATGTTTGAACAAAGAGGCAGGTTTTGTTTTCAGGTGAAAGGGCCTCAGATTGAATCGATTAATAATGTATTGGATGTCTGTAAGCTCACAGGCATGACAACGAACACACAGGGGATGTTGAGTTAAAGGTCGACTGGTCTATTTCAACAACAATGGAGCCTGAATCTGGTGTAGTCATCCACATAAGAACTTCAAAACATGAAGACAGTGGGTTCCCCGCTGGCTAGGTAGTGATTCGAGGCTTGTTTTGAATCCCTATGATATAGAACTTGGAAGCTGGTAGAAATTAAATTGGCCTCATTTTGAAGTATATTAGCCAATTATGCATAACCTCCTAATTACTTCCCATGGTGATTTAAAATACTCAATAGTATTGAAGTATTCTAAGTTTTCACATTTGCAGCGTTACGCCTTTCAGGGGCCGGACTGACAAAACTATCCTAAGTATAAAAATCTTTGTGCTATTTTCCTTGGTTAAAGGGATAGTTCACCCAAAAATGAAAATTCTGTCATCATTTATTCACCCTCAAGTTGTTCCAAACCTGTATGAATTTCTTCCCTCTGCTGAACACTAAAGAAATTATTATTAAGAATGTTGGTAACCAAACATTTGATGGACCCCACTGACTTCCATAATATTTTTTTTCCATACTATGGAAGTCAATAGGATCCATCAACTGTAACTTCTCAAGTTAGGATAACCTCCAACCTCCATTACACAAGGCAACCTCATGAACATGATAGTACATTAAAGCACATTCTAATAAACTTCTTAAGGACCTTCTTGGCTTTTTGCTTAAGTAGATTTTCATGAGTTCTGCCCCAAAACATAATAGCTGACATTATGGTACTCACAGGTTTCAGATACTTTTTGAATTCTGGAGAAACTAATTCACAGGGACTTAAAGGTGTATGGAGAACGGTTCATTGTGAAAAGAGCAAACTGGTAAAAGGTCATGCTTTGCATCATGCTTTGTCTTCATGTTAAAGTGTGAGTACATGAGAAACTACATCATCTCAAATAAAAGTCAAGAGAATAGGGAAATGTTTTTACAGGAGGACAAGTTTCTATTGGTGTGGCGCTTTTGTTAAGTTTAGCAGATTTACTCATTGCCAGCACTGTAACGACATTTGTGAGAATGACTTCACTAAATCACCAAGCTTTTACTAGACAAGAATGAGCTAAAATGAAAAACGAGGGTACGGTTGAAGATTTTAGAGTTTATTCACTGTTCATATCTGTGCCATAGGAACTAATTACCCTTAATGCTTAGTATATGACACCAAAATGAGATTTCACTCTGAAATTAAGCGCCTGATAATAAAAAATAAATTGTCATACCAGAACTTTTGTAGGTTTTTATGCAAGCACGCCACCCTACATTCACATACTTGAAATAGTAGTAGCAGAATGCACAACAGGGAAGAATGATGCCTGGATGGCTAAACACAAACCTCTGCTGCTTTCTCAGAGCCTATGATGCACAGCACACACTCAAGACCCTGCTGGTTTTGTTGCGGTCTTTAGCAAATGCATTTCCACTGCAACCACCAGAGCGTTGAAAGCCAACATGGGACACTTGCAGTCTCTCAGCGCAGGTCATGCATTAGTCATACCTGACATTTACGGTTCACAATTAGCTTCCCATAATGGCTTTTTCCGAGGAAGTGTCTAGTCTCCAGAGCATAGCTGGAAATAGCAAAACATAATTGTTTTTACAAATAACACTGTATGCTACTTTGCAGCCACTGAAGCTTGACCAAGCAAATCTTTGCTATTTTGAAGTGTAGCAAAAATAAAACTACAAACGAGGGTATAAGACGAGCAAAAACTAAAATTGGATGCAATGAAATTGGATTTCACTTTCCGTCAAGGTCTCAGCTGAAATTAACATGGTATCAAGCCGTTTTCCTCATGTGTTTGCGTCATTAATTTCTAAATGAACAGTGTCAGTGTCTGCCCTCCCTTGATTGTGTATCAGCCTGGTCCTTTTTTTCCCCCATTTTGCATTTCCATAGTGACTAGTCCTTTTCTGACGTTCATTTTACACCAGTGCTCGCAGTGTTTTGCTGTTAGTGTTTTGTTAATATTGTGATACTTGAGTTTTTCTCATTCATGATTAGAATGTGCTTGTGAGACAGTGACGATGTAAATACTGCAAATAAAAGTCAAGATGCAGCGTTATAAAATAAATAATTTGACACAAAACGATCTTGTATCTATTACTGCAAACGTTGGACGTGTTTTCGACTCTTGGGAAAATATGATACACTGTGGTCCTCATGTGTGAATCTCTTTTGTCAGGAACAAAACGCTAGTCAGACTAAACAGACAGATGAGTCATTTTCGAGCATAGCAGAGGTGTGTGTATGGGGGTGTAATTGTGGAGCTTCACACTTCCCCCACCCCCCTTATTTTCCATATATCAACACCTACAAAATCCTTTAGAGGAAGTAAAAGAGGAATGTTGATATATTTGATGTATCTGTAATTTGGTTTCATATGTATTAGTTACTTAAATGCATTGGTAACGATTGTACACAAAGCCAGTCTGACACAAATCACTTGTGGTTTTGTAGGCAATACAGCAAATATTCATTTACAAAGTTGGATGAATTGATTATTAAATGAATCGTCCGCTTCAAGAGCTGTATCATCTACAGACTACACACAGGGACGCATTTCATTGTTTGATTGCAAATGCAATCAGCCAAACAGGAGCTGTTACGACAAATGTGATTACTTTAGAGCATTCATGATAAAATGCTGCTGGAGCAAAACATTTTTTGAAGAAAGTCTTCAATAAATTTTTATATATTAAATTTATTATGTTGGAAGTGAAAGTGAAATCAGTGTCACTGATCTACATCATTAGTCTTCATACCTGGTACGGCAGCTCTCACAACACTACACCAGATGTCTTTTGTTTCCCATTTACACCTGGTATTAATATCTATCTGCAATAGAGCTTGGCACAACACAGCTCACATGCACTCTCCACTATCTGTGACATCAAATCCATCTTCTGAAGAGGAACCGGAAATGAATTGCATTATTCTTGTTGTAGAAGATTTTTATCACTTATTGCTTCAGCAGCATCTGCACCAAAAAACAAAAGTAAATATATGCATGATTAGTTTGTTTGTTAGGCTACTTCTCATCTGCCTAAGAATGGGCATGTGTAACCATTGCAGCACAATAATATATATATATATATATATAGTCAAACCAAAAATTATTCAGACATTTTTTATATATTTTTACTAGTGGGTGCATGACACTATAGTTCATTTATGTAAGTGAGGATTGCAAAATAAAGTAAACTGTGACATTTTTTTAAACTATAGTTAATAAACTGTATTAATGAATTAAATGTTCAAGGTGTCTGAATAAATTTTGGTTTGACTGTATATATACACACACTACTTTATGATTTATAATATATTTTAGGTGGAAGGTGTGTTTTCATTGCTTGAGGAGAAAGCGGCAGCAGGTATAAGATGCAGTTCCTTTTTTTAAGCAGATGGCTGAAATGTAGTTTAAAGTTACAAGTAGTGCTGCTGTTAGCAATTTCTGCAATATAAGTATTTATATGTATGTTATATAAAAAATACATCCACCATTGAAACGCAATTACATCTCATATCATTTATTTCCAAAAAGTATAAAGTACGATATTAA
>RJVU01072567.1:1448788-1502027 GCA_003731715.1 Anabarilius grahami | reverse complement strand
AATCTAAATTATTTTATATGCTGTTTCAGTAGAGGTACAAACAAGAAACTTAATTACTGCAGCATTTAAAAAATAAACAGTGCAAAGTGATTTTTTTTTCCCCCAATGCTTTTTAGTTTCATTAGCAAACATGAATAGATTGCAACTTATTTCCGATTTCTCTGCAGAGTGTGCATATGAAACATTATGTGGTCAGATTTTTCTTTTCAGTATTAGCTAATCCTTTAAAAGGAAAACACCCACATCACATGCAGTGACTCGGTGAATGTGATTTCACCAAGTACATGTTCCTGGATCAACATCCTTGTTGATCCTGGAGCAACATTCCAATCAACCTATCAGATTTGAGGGATAAGTTTACAGTTTATGTCAAGTTTAGGCTTACAACCAGGGTTAGGTGCTTCTACATGAGAGTTATTAACCTATAATTTCCTTCTGATTTTAGGGATACATTATGGGTAGGGATAGGACAAAATTTTCAGACAGTAATGTTGTTCCAAGATCAACAAAAGCCGCGTTTCCACCACAGGAACTTTCCCCAGGAACAAGCAACTTTGGGGTGGTACTCGGTGTGTTTCGACCGCAGGAACCAGGGTCTAAATTAAGTTCCGGGTAAAACATTCCCCCTCAGAAAGTACCTGCTCTGCTAGGTAGTACTTTTTCAAAGTTCCGGAACTTTAGGGGGTGGGAATTGGATGCTGAACATGCTGATTGGTTGAGTTCACGCAGCATTTTGATTGGTTGACTCCACGCAGCATTTTATTTCAACCATCGTTTTTTAAAGTCTGTTGCGGTACGTGCAGTAAGAGTTGTTTGCTATTCGAATCAACAATGGAGTTTAAAAATATGACAGATGGACTGACGACGAGGTTCAGGCTTTATTAAGCTTATATGCAGAGGACAAAATCCAGTGGGAACTGGAAAGTCGCACGCAGTCCTATTTCACCGGACTATCTTCACAGTACTTTAGACCGCTATGGAAATGCAGACAGCAATAGGTCTGGGGGGAAAAAGTTCCTGGGACAAATTGTTCCAGGTAATTTGGGTGGAAACGCGGCTAAAATATGTTGATCCAGGAACATGTCTTACTTGGCAAAATCAAGGTAACCCAGTGACTCAGATCATGTAAAAGCGCACACACCTAAGTTCAGTTAATACAAGTACTTGACTAAAATATGCATTCTTCTAAAAAAATGTTTGTGGTGTGATTAAAATAAGCAGCCACAAAAACCATTCACAAGTGGTCACAGGAGATGCACTTGAGATGCATGTAAACACCTGGTGTAAATGGGTCATAACACACTTTTTTACACTTTATTTTTCAAAATAGTAGAATAAATTTATGAACTGGGTGTGTTAAAGTTGAAGTCTGTCATTTTCCACAGGATTGTTTTCAGGTTTCCCGAACAAATCCCTATCTGCCAATGGTCAGACAAACAGATACTCCAGGTAGTTAAACAGATAGTTACAGCTATACACATTTTTCCTTTAAATAAGAGAGACATTCATAATCCACAGTGTTATGAGGCCTCCAGACTGAGACACAGCAGTCTATGAATGATGAATGGTACATTCCACGATGCCTTCAGATTTCAGGAAACAATTTAGTTTTCTGCCTTTGTACCGCCAGACTCGTACTTTTCTGCAGAGATTAGCATGCCGTCTAACATCTGTCTAATTATGTTCATATCTAAGTATCAATTTGCCTTTTCCCATTTTGCCAATTCAAACTCGCTACAACAGGAGGCTGCATGACAGGAATAGCTAATTGTGCCAAGAGAATATTGGACAGAGGTAAAAGGCAGATGGGTTTCAAAGCAGATCCGCCTCTCGAACAGCATTTTCAGAGACACCTTCAGGGCTCCTCCCAGCAATCTCACAAAGCGGCTGAAGTTGATGAGAAAATCTGAAACATGAGGAGTGTGGGTGCAGGAGAGTGTCTCTTCCACTCCCACTCAGGTCAATATGCTCCACAGTAGTTCATATCTGCTCAATATGAAACTATGCAAATCGCTGTGCATATTTCCCTAAAGCACCAGTTTCAGTGTAATACCTCTTCTGATTATGTGCATATATTGGGATTGTTTCATTTCTTTGCACCAACATTTGTTTTCAACTTCTATTGTGGGATAATAACTGCAAGTTTGGTTTTGCGCTTAAAGCGGGAAGTGTTTCTTTTACGAGGCGCTACCTACATGCTATTCGGCCCTCATGAAATTATAATCAGAGACAGAGTATGGAAATTAGCGAGTGCCGTTTTCATGGATGAAGCATGAACTGGTCAGGTAAACATTGCAAAACCTTGGGGAATATGAAGAGACCCAGTCACATAGGTAAGTGAATCCTCAGGGAGTGAGATGCTTGCTGCTGACAGCTCTTCCTGGATGGCTGTTCTAGAAGTCTGTACTTCCATAGATTGCCCCTGTAACCCTAATCCATAAGAGTTCCCATAGTGCTCTAATGATGAGAGTGGCCCCTCAGGCACTCAGCCTCTGGAGCAGTATTAACTCCATTGAGGTGATGGAACTACTCAGCTGACATGTACTGCTCTTCAAAAGTTTGGAAAGGCCCCCTAGATTTTAGACAATCTCAGCATAAATCTTATTTCTTGATAAATGCATTAAAATAACTTGCAATTATGAAGAGCAATAATGTTTCTTCATTACATAATAATGGCAATACATATAGTTTCTTTTTTTTGAATAGTATTGGGTCCACACACCTTTGGGTCCAAACAGTTTAGAATCAGTTTATAATTACCTTTACTACTTCCTTTAGTACTTCCTTGCTGCAGAATTATTGCAGTTCATGGTGATAAATGGATGGTAACTGGATTTACTGTTTTGCAACTGGTGGTGGAGATCTTGGGGATGCACACACCTTGTCTTGGTAGTGGTAAGTTATCACGTAATCTTGCACTCACACAGGTAATCAGGACTGAAGACACTGGAGACAAGAGGGAGTAGAAACACACAGGAGGATCGCAGAAGAATTGTAGGAGATACGCTGGAGCTTTGGAATGCAGGTAAGTAGTCCTTGCTCAAACGAGACCAGACAATTGCTGTGTTTGAAATCGCTGCCTATACCCTAATTCACTATTCCCTACATTACCCCACTAATATAGTCCAAGGAGCGAATGAAAACGAGTGAGTGAATTCAGACACTGAGTGCGCCGGAAGGGCTGCCGCTTTTACATAGATAGTGCTTGTTGTTTAATAATCATTTGAAACTTAAACTGGCAGCTCCAGTAGTAAGATGAAAACATTTATCTTTAACTCTGTCTTGGAAACTATGTATAAACCTTAATTCATTTAATAATCACTTAAAAAATGAATTTATGCCAGTATGATGTTATGCTGTAGCCACATTGGGCCAGAGCAGTTTGGAAAATGGATGGGTGGATGATTCAGCTGCGGATGCCATCTTCTGGCGAGACGCAGGAATTCCATCTTCTGGCGTGACTCTCACAGTGCACTATGGGTATTCTCTAGCCATTGAGCGTGCATCAGTTGTACACTCATTATTGCAGTCCATTGTGGGATTGAATGAGTGCACATACCACCTGAGGATCAACTTTCGGTCAGTAGAGTGTTCAGTGTCAGAATGGGAAAAGTTGGCGAGTTATCGGAGTTTGAAGGACAAATTGTAATGGCACGACACCTCGGAACTTCGATCTCAGAAACGGCGCGTCTTGTGGGTTGTTCACGTGCTGCTGTAGTGAGTATGTAACAAAAGTGGTGCACGGATGGCCAAAAGATGTAGCCTGGGCAGCCGATGGCCTAAAGGCCAATTCACACCGCCCCGACAACAGCCAACAAATACCAACAAACGCTGACGAACAAGTTGGCCGTTGGATTTAGAATTCTATGAGAAAAAAACTGTCATGTTCACACCGCCCCGACAAACACCAACAAACGAGTGACGTCTGACTGGGAAAATTCCACAACTACATACGTGTAACCATGTGACAATATTGTCAGGCAAGTTTGTTACATTAATAATTAATCATATATATTTTCATTGTATTAAAGTATTGAGGCAAAACAAAAATACTAACCTGAAATCCGAAGCGCTGTAGCCATCGATCTGATTGTAACCTATTGCGCTGCGGTTGGTATACACTGGTTTTTAAACTTTTTTTTTAGAGCGACCCTTTTTATTAACGAGACCCATAAGAATATAATACAACCATGTAGCTAAACAAGCCAAAACAAATTATTAAAAAAACGAAACTGAAGGTAAACCTGCTCTCATGGTGGTTATAACGTTACCTCTCTCTTTCGGTGAAGTGGAGCAGCTGCTCTTGCTGAATGGCACGGATTGCACTATGGACTATTATTGTACCTTTTGTATATTTTTATTTTTAACTGTATTTTATTTTTTATAACGAACAAGCTGCGATGTCACGTTTCCAGTACTTTCTTGTGTGCGCGTGAGGCGCGGGCACGATTAAACAGCTGTCTTTGCAGGGGACTTGCCTCATCGTCATGGCAACGGTTCGTGAACAGGTCAGATTACGTCAGAGTTGGTTGCCGTTTGTTGGAAGACTGTTCACACCGCGCAGACATTCCACGACCCGACAAACGCCGATTAAACATGTTCAGTCGGGTGAAAACAGACTCCGACCAACGCCAACAAATGCCAACAGACGCCAACAGGGGTATCACACCGATCCAACAAACTCCAACAGACGAGTTTGTTGGCGTTTGTTGGCTGTTGTCGGGGCGGTGTGAATTGGCCTTTAGATCATCGAGATTGGACCGTGGATGTTTGGAAGAAAGTGGCCTGGTCTGACGAATCAAGATTCCTGGTGCAGAACATCGAAGGCCAAGATTACCAACAGAGGCTATGGCACCTGGATCCATTGTTGGGTGGACACAGGCCAGCAGTGGTATTCTTGGGACACTTTAAGCTCAATTATCCCAATAGCACAATTCCTGACAGATGTCAGGTATCTATCTGAATATCGTTGAGGACCAAGTGCACCCATTCATGGTAACTGTGCTCCCTGCCAGTGATGGCCTTTACCAACAGGATAATGTGCCATGCCACACTGCCAGAATCGTCAAGGAGTGGTTTGAGGAACAGGGTGGTAAATTTCTGTTAATGCCTTGGCCTGACATGAACCCATCAAACATTTGTGGTTTGACTTGGAAAATATGGTTTTTCAAATCATCTGGTGAAATTGTTTTCATATCGCAATATATATCCCAGAAAAAAAAAAATATATTAATATTTTTCCAATATCGTTCAGCCCTAAACACAATCACTTGTAATGTGGCATAATTGCTTATTACTTTTGGCCAACAGGAGGCACTGATACCACACTGATCTGGTATACTCAATGTTTGGCTCAAAAAGTTTGGTGCCAACGTCAAATCTTTTCAGAGATGCAACCTCAGATGTAGTTTGGCAATATGGCACCAAATTTGTTGATGTGGTATCTATCGATGTCAAAACACAAAATCGATATGGTTTTGCAGGCAAAACTGGAATCTATGATCTCGGAATGAAACAAGGAATGCATTAAGACAAGTTTCATTACAATACACATGCTGCACCTAATCTAAAGAGACCAAGTTATAAGCAAAACTAGCCATTTTTCATATCTCCTGACCACTAGGTGGCACTGTGCCAAAACTGTGCAGGTATCCTTAGGTCATGGTTGTCACAACACAAGCCAAGTTTGGCCTGAATACGCAAAATTATTGCAGAGATATAGCCTCACGTCCATTTTGGAATGCTCTTTGTCAAATTTGTTTGCGCGTTATTCGAGAACGGTTTGACGAAAATTCAAAATAGAGGAATAATTTATGACGGAAAATTATAACGCATAAAGCTTGCCACAAGGCACAGGCAAAAGTAATGATTGTGAATGTGTCGGGAAAAAAATAGCAAGGAGACATTTTATTAATAAACTAGTGTTTGAGTCAGTGTCGGCTGCAAAAATGAAGTTGACAATGCTGCCTATAGTGAATGCGCCTATAGAGAGAAATGCAATTTTCATATGGATTACATAAGTGGAGAGTATTTATTTTTGATTTGAATTGGTTTGTCTAAAAGTAGACATTTCAAGCTTTCTATATATATATATATATATATATATATTTATATTTTTTTCTCAGGTCTGTGAGGCAAGTAGCCTATACACTGAGTTTCGGTTCATTTAACAATGGCACGTTTCAAAATGGCAAGCCATATTTGAGGTCTATGGATGATAGGCGAACATTTGGATTTCCTGCCCGACAGCCTACTGACTATGCCTAATAGCCTAATTACCACAAGGACCCTGCCTCTGCCTCGCTACTGGTGGTTTGCGTCTCCGTATAGCTTTTGTTTTCTCTTACTTTTATTGAATCTCTTACTTTTATTAATTGTTGCTTATATTATTATTGCCTACCACATTAATCTGACGTCGCTAGCTTGTAATCTTTGAATCTAAATCGCTGTTACAATGCGTTTGCATCTCGCTACCTTGTTAACTTGTCATCAGTCTCGCGCGCTCCTTTTTCAACGCGTTCATCAAACAGCTGTGGTAACTCGGATCAGTCTACAAACATGGTGAGTCATGTCATCCTCTCCCAGTGTTATTTCGTGTTCAGTTTGTCACATGTTCAGTATAGCTCTCTCTGTCAACGACGAGGGATTTACATGTCATAAATGTAGGGAAATAGTCAGGCTGACAGAGAGAATCTCAGAATTAGAGACACGCATCCAAACTTTAATCGGGGATAGTAAGAATGCAGGGTCTTCAGATACTGTTTTGGATGCGACTAGCTTAGTGAACTCTGTATATTGTTCAGTTCCGGCTGTAGAGATTCAAGATTCAAGATTCAAGAGTTTTATTTGTCACATGCACAATTATATAGAGCATATATAACCAGCAGTGAAATGAGAGTCAGGTCCGCTCCATGGACAGTGCAATTATTAAAGAATACAACACAGATGAAAATATACATAACTATAGCTATGAAGGAATTAAATATAAGTAAACAATAAAAATATAAGAATAAAATATAAAAAAAAGATGTATACTGTAGAATTAAATATAGAATGGAAAATAATGTGCATGAGAGTAAACTGTAGTCTTAAATATTAAGATACACAGGGATGTGCAAGAGNGGCACTTGGGTAAAGGTGAGGCGGCCTAGCCGCGGAAAACACCACTCTTCCGTTCCAATAAGAACATCAAACAGGTTCTCCCCACTCAGTGACGCACCCACTGAGAATCCTGTTGAAAGTGCCCTAGTTATTGGCGATTCTATTACACGGAACGTGAAAATAGAGACACCAGCCACCATAGTCACATGTTTGCCGGGAGCCAGAGGACCTGACATCAAAGCAAATTTAAAAGTGCTGGCTAATGCTAATCGTAAATACTCTATTATTATTCACGTCGGCACAAACGATGTTCGACTTCGCCAGTCGGAGATCACTAAAATTAACATTAAAAAAGGTGTGTGAACTCGCAAATACAATGTCAGGAGAAGTAATTTGCTCTGGTCCCCTTCCTGTTCGTCGGAGTGATGAGATAGTTAGCAGATTATCATCACTCAATGGCTGGCTGTCTAAGTGGTGTCCGCAGAATAATATAGGTTTCATAGACAATTGGAAAAGTTTTTGGGGCAGACCTGACCTGTTGAAAAGAGATGGTATTCATCCGTCCCGGGATGGTGCTGCTCTTCTCTCTAGTAATATGGCACAAAGTCTTAGAACTAAAACATGACAAACTGGGGCCCAGGTCAGGAAGCAGACAGACTGGCTAAACCGACCGTCTGCTAGCTGCCTCACGTTACAGAAGTCAGATAATTCCCAACACATAGAAACTCTCACACCTAGATATTATCACATAGAGACTGTGTCTGTACCCCGAATTAGTAAAAACAAAAAACTTCCAAACCCATTTAATAGTAAAAATTTAATTGATGTTCCACAAATAAAAAAATCGAGATAATAATGATAAACAAATGATAAAGCTTGGGTTGTTAAATATTAGATCACTTTCTTCAAAAGCACTTATTGTAAACGATATTATCACAGACAACAATCTAGATGTGCTGTGTTTGACAGAAACCTGGCTAAAACCTGACGATTACATTACTTTAAATGAGTCTAGCCCTCAAGGTTATGATTATCGACCCAATCCTCGACAGAAAGGCAAAGGGGGAGTTGTTGCTGTAATTTATAGTGATATTTACAGTATCAGCCAGAAGTCTTTCAAATATAATTCCTTCGAAGTGATGGTGCTTTACGTAACGTTATGTAAGTTGACATGTACAACTTACATAACGTTGTACGTACTTGTACAAACAGGCCAAATACACACTGAATAAGGAGATCAGTGTAGCAAAGAGAAGCTATGCTAAGAAGCTAGAACACCAGCTTTCAGCTACTGACCCAGCATCAGTGTGGAAGGGCCTGAAAACCATAACCAGCTACAAGACCCCATCCCCCAGCACTGTGGAGAACCAACATTTGGCCAACGAGCTGAATACATTTTACTGCAGGTTTGAAAGACCTTGTCTCACACCCCACACCCGCTCTGACCGGCTCACCACACAGCCATCAACACCCTCACCCCTCTCCCCTCTCCCTCCTGCTTCTCAACCTGCACTTCAGATCAGTGAGAGGGATGTATGCAGAGTCTTCAGGAAACAGAAGATAAGGAAAGCCAAAGGCCCAGACGGTGTTTCACCAGCCTGTCTCAAAGCCTGTGCTGCCCAGCTGTCATCCATCTTCACACTGATCTTCAACAGATCACTGGAGCTGTGTGAAGTCCCCTCCTGCTTTAAACAGTCCACCATCATCCCTGTACCCAAGAAACCAAAAATCACTTTATCATTTGTTTAGGACTAAATGTCTACAGACCTGTTGCTTTGACGTCTGTGGTCATGAAGTCATTTGAGAGACTGGTGCTGGCCTACCTGAAGGACATCACTGGAACCCTGCTGGACCCCCTGCAGTTTGCTTATCGTGCAAACAGGTCTGTGGATGATGCAGTCAATATGGGACTGCATTATATCCTACAACATCTGGACAAACCAGGAACTTATGCAAGGATCCTGTTTGTGGACTTTAGTTCGGCTTTCAACACCATAATCCCGGATACCCTCCTGAATAAACTGACCCAGCTCTCTGGACCCACCTCCATCTGTCAGTGGATCACCAGCTTCCTGACAGATAGGCAGCAGCTAGTGAGGCTGGGAAAACTCACATCCAGCACCCGCACCATCAGCACTGGAGCTCCTAAGGGTTGTGTGCTCTCCCCACTGCTCTTCTCCCTCTACACCAACGACTGCACCTCTAAAGATCCCTCTGTCAAGCTCCTGAAGTTCGCAGATGACACCACAGTCATCGGCCTTATCCGGGACGGAGACGAGTCTGCTTACAGACTGGAGGTTGAACAGCTGGCTGTCTGGTGCAGTCACAATAACCTGGAGCTCAACACGCTCAAGACAGTGGAGATGAGAGTGGACTTTAGGAGAAACCCCCCTGCTCTCCCCCCACTCAGCATCATGAACAGCACTGTGACTGCAGTGGAGTCATTCAGGTTCCTGGGCACCACCATCTCTCAGGACCTGAAGTGGGACAATCACATTGACTCCACAGCGAAAAAGGCTCAGCAGAGACTGTACTTCCTTCGCCAGCTGAGGAAGTTCAACCTGCCACAGGAGCTGCTGACACAGTTTTACTCAGCTGTTATTGAGTCAGTTCTGTGCACTTCTATAACTGTTTGGTTTGGGTCAGCCAGCAAATCAGATATAAGAAGACTGCAACGGATTGTTAGGACAGCTGAAAGGATAATTGGTATGCACCTGCCCAACCTTCAGGACTTGTACAACGCCAGAGTGAAGAAACGGGCAGGTAACATCATCACAGACCCCTCTCACCCTGGACACAACCTGTTTGCACTTCTGCCCTCAGGCAGACGTTACAGATCTCTGTGCACTAGAACATCTAGGCATAAGAACAGTTTTTTCCCCAACACTATCTCCAGCTTAAACAGCTAACATAGCAATTACCCGTTTTAGTATTCACTTTCAGTACTTGAGAGTAAAAATTAGTGTAAATATATATATATATTCTATTCACCCTGCTGTATATACAATACAAATCTGTATGTCTTCTGTTCCAGATGTATACCACATTAGTATTATTATTTATTTTACTTATTATTTTCTTAGTTTACTTATTTAAATGTTTCTGTTCTCATGTCATATGTATGTGTGTACCAAGAGCTTCTGTAAAAAACCACAACAAATTCCTTGTGTATTTGTGCACACCTGGCAAATAAAGCACATTCTGATTCTGATTCTGATTTGTGCTGGCTACTGTATACAGGCCACCAGGACACCATACAGACTTTATCAAAGAAATTGNATTCACGTTCTTTGTTTTGTATACTAAGGAGTTCTAACTGTTGCTCGAATGTTAATCCAACAGGTGCTAAGAACGCATGAGGTGTCGAAGTACCTTCAGGTATCACCTCTTCAGACTGGGTTTCTGCCGTTAAAATCAATCTCTCTTTTAATTTTTCCTCTACCGCGTCCCGAATAAATTTCTTCTTACAACTCTTTGTTACAGCCAATTCAAAATCGAAATGTTCAGCTACTTTAAATAATTGTTCCTTTGACAGACCTCCTAATTTCTCATTCGTAGGAGCTGTCAAAAAATTCTGTAACAAATCCATTTCAGTCTGTTTCGCTATAACCAACAGAACGTTTAAACAAATAAAGTTATACTCACCCGAACCAACTGGTCACACTTTCACTGCCAGAACTCTTGTAAAGCCACCCCGCACCTAACTAATAATTAAACGACTAATTATTCTCAACCCTAGTCTTCAGTACGCCCACATGCAGCTCAACTGCTAACCAGTCTACCCGCGTACGACACACCAAAGACAATAAACTAACATAACAAACAAAAATAACAAAAAAGCGTTAGGCGCTTCTTCAGCCTAACACGGGGTTTCGCATGGCTTATGCAGTCTAAACCGCACCATCTGCGCAATTTCAGTGCAACTGTCGGCCGGGTTTCTCTCGCTCTCCAGTCCAAGACCACTAATCCAAACCAAACAAAAAATCCTTTTTTGTATGACACTCCCCAAATTTAGTTTCCTAATAATAATCCAATTTTGAAACCAATACTCATTTTCCAAATGTAAAATTATAATTAAATAATTATCCAAATAATAATTCTAATTAAAGAATTATCCAAATATCTACAAACTCCTGAGTCAATCTCAGGTCAATCACGGCCGAGCCCCCATATGTTACAACCCCTTGACTCGAGGAGAAGCAACATGAATGGAGAGGCCATACAAGTAATCAAATTTGCAAAATAATAAAGATTTAATCACAAAGACAGACATAACTACATTTAAGGATTAAAATGACAAGATTTACAAAACATCAAGCCCTGGACTGAAGAGGACGAGAGCCAACGGGATCACCAACTTCCAGCAGCAACAATCACGCTCCCAGCCTTTTGTTCCAACACAGCATAACCCGTCCTTGTCAAAACTCAGACTTCTTATGCAGCATGGTCAATCACCGTCAATTCTCCACACCTGTGTCACTGCGCTCAAACCTGAAAACACACCAACATTTACCCAGAGACCCCTACTGGACAAATGAACATACTACACCCCGTGCGTCGTCACAGTGATTTTAATATCCATGTAATAAAAAAAAGACTCATTGGGATTGGCATTTACAGACATTCTATACTCTATTGGTGTTAGACAACACGTGTCAGGACCCACTCATTGTCGTAATCATACTTTAGATCTAATATTGTCACACGGAATCGATATTGATGCCGTTGAAATTCTGCAGCAGAGTGACGACATCTCAGATCATTATCTAGTCTCGTGTATACTACATTTAGTCAAAGCGGCTAAACTGCCTCCCTGCCATAAAATATGGTAGAACCATCACTTCTACCACTAAAGATCGCTTTATAAATAATCTTCCTGATCAGTTTCATCGCCTTAGCATACCAGACAGCTTAGAAGACCTCGATGTTGCAACAGAAACTATTGCCTCTGTCTTTTCCAGCACATTAGACTCAGTTGCTCCTTTGCGTTTAAAAAAGATTAAGGAAATTAATCCAACGCCATGGTACAATGAGCACAATCGGGCCCCAAAAACAGCAGCTAGAAAAATGGAGCGCAGCTGGAAGAAAACAAAACTAGAAGTATTTCGCATTTCGTGGAAAGAGAGAATGATTGAGTACAGAAAGACCCTAGAAACTGCGAGATCTGCCTATTTTTCAAAACTTTTAGAAGAAAATAAACACAACCCTAGGTATTTATTTGATACAGTGGCTAAATTAACAAGAAATAAAGCTTCAACTTCTGATGTTTCCAAAGAGCACAGCAGTAATGACTTTATGAACTTCTTTACTTGCAAGATTGATAATATTAGAGAAAAAATTATAACCATGCAACCGTCTACAACAGTATTGTGTCAGACAGTGCATTGTAGTGTCCCTGAAGAAAATTACAATTCATTTACTGCTTTAGGAGAGGAAGAATTGTCTAAACTTGTTAAATCATCAAAATCAACCACATGTAAGTTAGACCCTATACCAAGCTATTGAAAGAGATGCTTCCAGAGGTCATAGATCCTCTTCTTAATATTGTTAATTCATCTTTATCACTAGGATACGTACCAAAAACTTTTAAGCTGGCCGTTATTAAACCTCTTATTAAAAAACCACAACTTGATAACCTAGTCAATTAGTCAATTACAGGCCGATTTCAAATCTCACTTTTCTGTCAAAAATACTAGAAAAGGCAGTTTCATCACAAATATGTTCCTTTTTTAGAAAGAAATGGTATCTGTGAGGATTTCCAGTCTGGATTTAGACCATACCATAGTACTGAGACTGCTCTCATTAGAGTTACTAATGATTTGCTCTTATCATCAGATCGTGGTTGTATCTCTCTATTAGTGTTACTGGATCTTAGTGCTGCATTTGACACTATTGATCACAATATTCTTCTAAATAGACTTGAAAACTATGTTGGCATTAGTGGAATTGCATTGGCGTGGTTCAAATCATACTTATCTGACCGTTATCAGTTTGTAGTAGTGAACAATGAGATGTCATATCAGTCACAAGTTAAATATGGAGTACCGCAAGGCTCAGTACTAGGACCTTTGCTTTTCACTCTGTACATGCTACCCTTGGGAGATATCATTAGGAAGCATGGCGTTAGTTTTGCTGATGATACTCAGCTCTATATTTCTTCGCGCCCTGACGAAACTTACCAATTCGCTAAATTAACAGAATGTATAGCTGATATAAAAAACTGGATGACCAGTAATTTCCTACTACTAAATTCAGAAAAAACAGAGATTCTAATTTTTGGACCGAAAACTTCTTCACGCAATAACCTAGAATACTGTCTAACACTTGATGGCTGCTCTGTTAAGTCTTCGTCGTCAGTTAGGAACCTGGGTGTGCTCTTTGATACCAATCTTTCATTTGAAGGCCATGTTACTAGCATCTGTAAAACCGCATTCTTCCATCTTAAAAATATATCTAAACTACGACATATGCTCTCAATGAAAAATGCAGAACAGTTAGTTCATGCGTTCATGACCTCAAGGCTAGATTACTGTAACGCTCTACTGGGTGGTTGTTCCTCCCGCTTGATAAATAAACTACAGCTCGTACAAAATGCAGCAGCTAGAGTTCTTACTAGAACTAGGAAGTATGACCATATTAGCCCAGTTCTGTCATCACTGCATTGGCTTCCTGTTAAACATCGTATAGATTTTAAAATCTTGCTAATTACTTACAAAGCACTAAATGGTTTAGCTCCCCAGTACCTAAGCGAGCTCTTAATGCATTATAGTCCTTCACGTTTATTGCGATCTCAGAATTCAGGCCAGCTGATAATACCTAGAATATCAAAATCAACCGCAGGCGGTAGATCCTTCTCCTATTTGGCACCTAAACTCTGGAACAATCTTCCTAGCATTGTTCGGGATGCAGACACACTCTGTCAGTTTAAATCTAGACTAAAAACGTATCTCTTTAACCTGGCATACACATAACACATTATCAATTTATATTTTCAAATCCGTTAAAGGATTATTAGGCTGCATAAAATAGGTCAGCCGGAACCAGGAACACTTTCTATAACACCAGATGTACTCGTTACATCTGAAAAAGAATGGCATCTACGCTAATATTAGTCTTTCTGTTTATCCCGAGGTTTACCGTAGTCAACCGGATCCGGGCCGTATTCAGCTGAGACCAAGGACCGGAGCCATGACACGACCACAACGCAGCCCTGAAGTATCAGCAGAGATCGAGTCAACTAGATCATCCATTGTGAAGGCCTCATCGACACGACAGCCAGTAGCACAGTTCCTCAACAAACCGTCCATACCGGCGTGATGAATACGATCCTCAACTGGATGGAACTGAAATAAACACTTTGATTGGTGCGATCCTATCAGACTTATGATAGCAACCTGATTCGTAACAAAGCACTGTTCGCCAGAGGAGAACTGGCCCCCCGACTAAGCCTGGTTTCTCCCAAGGTTTTTTTTTCTCCATTTTAACACCTATTTGCCACTTGTTTGCCACCTGTTTGCCACCTGATGTCACCTGATGGAGTTTGGGTTCCTTGCCGCTGTCGCCTTTGGCTTGCTTAGTTGGGGACACTTGACATTTGACTTGACATTTGATATTCAACAGTATTCTTGACATTTATTCAACAGTGCTTCTGATCTGCCTGCATTGACACTATTCTTTAAGAGCTGCTGTGCAGCCAAAATTATGTACCAGTTATCAATGTAAAGCTGCTTTGACACAATCTGCATTGTAAAAAGCGCTATATAAATAAAGGTGACTTGACTTGACTTGACTTAACGATCTGTCCCTCACGAACTGCATGACTTCACCACAAGGTTTTTTTTTTTTTCTGCGACTAACCAACTAATAAAATTTTGGCCTCTTCTAGTCGACTAATGAATAATGATTAGTCGACCATTAGGGGGCAGCCCTACTTTTTATGTCTATGGGCTGCCATAGACTCGAGCGGAAGAAGAAGAACACTATTTATGCAGATATTATCCAAAACCACACAGTGTTTCCAAACTTTCAAAGGCACTGTATCGTGAAAAAATGCTGAAAGCTGAAAAATACGTCATTTACTGGATAATTTAACTACAAATTATCTTTTTAAAAAGATTGTAACATATACAAATATATGTCTGAGTTGCCATTTACATTACATATAAATTGTATTGCAATGTACAGTAACAGTCATTTTGAACATGATTTCATAATTGCTTCTTGATTACATTGTTTAATTGACGACAACCTTCACAGTAGTAAATTAAACCTCCTACACTGTTGCATTTCATTAAAAAGGGAACATTTTTTAAAAAGGATGATGAGACAAAAATAACGCATGGAAGACGATGCAGAAAAGCAACACATTTTTGATCTCTTCCAGAGGTGAGTGGCTCTGAAAAGCTGTCCTTGTCTCATTGTTTACACCGAAAGAGGCAAAAAAAAAATGACAATGTAGAAGCACTAGAAGCTTTTGTTCTCACACCTTTTTTCTTCAGCCTTTTCTTCACTCTGGTATGCACATTTCCTGAGAGAGACAGCCATGAAAGAGCCAGATTTATATCTCCTAAAGCTTCGACTGTGGCCCTGCTATATCTATGAGGATTTTGTATCGACTTTAAATTGTATGAAAAGGGAAGAGCAAAACTGGAAGAAAGAGTTACACCATGTATCTTGGTACACAAAAACATTTACAAGCTGACTGGAATGCAAAATGGCACCTTATGGAAAATGAAACACTGGCTTTTTCAGCCCATTCAAGTGACAATCTTTCCATGTCAATAAGACAGAAACATCAATAATGCCATCATAGAATTATGTATTTTGAACAAAATCTAATAGCAATTTATCAATAGTTGATAAATAAGTATCAACGTATGTACACCCTTCTCAATACCCTGAGTGCGCAATCTCATCATGACTCAAACACTAAACAATGAGTCATCTGGCTCATATGGACCAGCAAATATTGAACTGAGTTAAACAGACAGCCGCTCAGATCACAGCTCATTCTCAATGACAAAATCTTTTCTGATTTTATGGTTGGATTTGTCTTTCAGATATGAATAACAGTTCTGACAAATCAACTCAAAATTCAACGGTATATATAGAATAAATAAAAGATGAGTAAGATGAAATCTAAAGAGCACAGACAATATCTTACCCAAGAAATGTCAGGCTCGCTTTGGAACAATATAAAAATTCTGCATTGATGAAGCATCTGCCACACTCTGTCAATATCCACATCTACTGACAGAAATCAAAGCAAATGTTTGAGTATTTCCACAAGCTTCGTCACAGTGCAAGCACCAAAGATAAATAAGATTCCTCATTCACAGGAGCGCAATTTGAATGCTCATTCTAGGGTAACTGCCTAAAACAGAGCTAAAATGTAGTAATTTCAAAACATATCTGGAACATACTACCGCTGTTGCCATGGTGCAAAATCAATTATAATAATATAATTAAAATATATAAATTATATATAAATATAATTTAGAGAGAAAGGGAGAGCGAGAACTTGGGTCTCCTTTTCACTGCATAGCTGGAGGTGGGTTTTAATTTCATACTCTGGTTGTTGTTTCTATAAAGACTGTTTTTGAAATAAAACAACTAAAGCAAAAACATGTAATTATTTGCCAAAACAAATCATTATTTAAGTCTGCAAATGGCAAGATATCAAAAAATAGGATTAGTATGATCCCTGCACACAAATTCTTTCTGTTCTGATGAACATGAAATAAACACTAGTAGCTCACAAAGCTCCCTTTCCTCTCAGTCCTCAACTTAATAGCTTTCTCCAGGCCCAAAATCTTGTCGATGGGTAACATCACAGACTCTGGTCATTAAAAGCAGCACTCTCACCTGCGTCCTTTCCAGTGTCACAATTGCGAGGCAGCTTCCCAGACACTCTAATGAGGCTATGCCTCTCTTTCTATTTTTTCTTGTAATGATATATCTATCTTTGGCCCTTTCAATCCGTCCATTTCATTATTTCTGTTATAACAACACCAATGTCCCCTTCAATACCAACTATATGAGGACAATTTATTTTTGCCTTTAAAGGGATAGTTCACCCAAAATGAAAATCTGCCATCATTTACTCACCTGCATGTCTTGCCAAACCTTTTTGACTTCTGAAAAAATTTGTTTTTGTTCATACTCAATGTGTTTTTGGGGCCCAGTGTTGTTTTTGGACCCTCTTGACTTTAATTGTATGGACAAAAACATTTGCGTTCCACATAACAAAAAAAAAAAGACATACAAGTTTGGAACAACATGATTGTTATTTTTGGGTAAACTGTCTTTCCTTTTGGTATTTGACTTTGCTAAGCTTTTACATAATGGGATTGTTCATATTCTGAAAATCAATATAAATGTGAATCAGAGCATGGCTGTAGTAGATGACTGGCACATGTAAGAGGTCATATGTTCTAACAGGATTAGCCATTAAATCTGGCACATTTCTTGATTAACGCAAGTGGCGAGAGCACCTCTCCATAATTCAGCAAAGTAATTAACCTTCGAGAAGTGTCTGAACCAAATGAACGATATTAATTCCAGCTCAGAGAAAGAGATAGAGCAGTTGAGCTGTGACATTTTGCCACCAAAACCAACTGAAATAACAAGGTCTGAGAGGAACAAATCCCGGTTTGACAAGTGACAGTGAACTACTATCGTGACAGCAAAGTCCAATGGCATGGCGAGTTTTCTGGAAGCTTTCTTGACACCCCTGCAGAGGAGGCAGGTTTATGGCATGTCCACTAGCAACAAATCAATCTCACCTGTAACTTCTCTTTCAAAGAGCCCAATATAGGAAACTGGTTAAAAATGATAAAAGAATACAGACTGGAATCAAAGACAGAAAATTTGGTGTCAACAGAGTCCATGATTGTGGAGTATTGATTCTACTCAAAGACTGAGGATAATCTAAAAGATAGAGGCTGTTTTTAGTGGGATGAATGGCCATTGAGGTCTTACTTTTGTATTTGTCACTGGTTTTCTGATCTTTCTCAATCCTACTAGCTCCAAATGTGACAATGGAAAGATGAAATGGCTCAGGTGGGGATTCAAAAAGGCCCTGTGAGGTATTCACAGCCTGATCAATTCTTAATTAGACGGCACCAGCCAGCTGTCAGGGTATTTATAGAAAAACACTTTCCCTTAGGTCAGAAGGTAATGGGTTGACAACAAGAGTTGTAGCAGAAGCAAGACTATTATATGCAAGTTATATGTAGTATATATGCAAGCTTGATAGTGAGATGAGTGTTTTGGAGGTTTCTTGTGCTTGAAGGCCAAAGAGGACTGTCATTCTTGGAGAAATCTATCTGCTGGCATTCCAATCTTGTAAATGGCATGTGACTAAAGGTGCGGTCACATTAGCGAAATCTCATGGGCAAAGAAGTTGCACTGTCTATTGTCAATAGTGTAAAGATATATGAATCTCAGCTCACACAGAAGTCACTTTCAAACCATACAGCTTTCTGTTGGTCAACTCAGGAAATCTGTGTGATCCGTGCCCTGCAAATTTCCAGATCACATGGATTTCTTTTTAAATTTGGTGAACATCTATAAATGCGACCACGTCTTAATGCTGCATTCCATTCAACTTAAAAAAAACAGGCAACATTGAAGTTTAAGCACAAAAAATCATACATTTTTTAATTGGATGCAGCGTTGTTACTCTAGAGCCACAGCAAAATTAAATTATAGAAAAGGTGATTGGCTGATGGGACGGATACAGTACAGTCCTAAACTCTGTGCTAGCAACTATCCTGAGCTACATCCTGTTTTTGTATTAAATTTATAACCTTGGTTCTTTGAAGATGAAGAAAGCCAGTGAATAAAAGTAAATGAGCGATTATCATGCTGGTTTTGTTTTTGACCACTTCTGTATGACAAGGGTATGATGTAAAACAACTTTAAATGGTAACTAAATCAGGAAGCACAATGCGTTAAGCCTTCTTCAACTTTGAGTCTTTGTGCTATGAGGGAGAGAGTTGTAATTGGCTTTTATTTGTTCCTTCTCTTATCGTTGTCTTGCTTTCATGGATAACTTCAGACTAATTAATCAGGCCATGAGAATGATGGAAACGGTCATTGTACCCTCTTCTCTTGTCTTTTTTCTATGAACGTCCCTTGCAGTGCTGACAAAGGCCTTTTGAAAGACACTCTGTTATGAGCAGATAAATTGTAGAGAAAAAAAAAAGTGAATATTGAGTAAATATATCTTTAGTAAAGTGTGTTCATTTCCACAACCTCAATTACAATAATTTTGTCTTGCACTGATTTTGTTTTTATATTATCTCATCCAGGCCCCAAGCTGTCTAATTTTAAAACACATTTTCAAAGTGTTTGAATTCCTTATCACAAAATTAAAATAAATGAATAAATGAGGCTCACTTTGCACATCAAATCTGCATTTAGATGTTTTATATGTAAATTATGTGAATTTAATTTCTCATATTGTGCAGTGCAAATGCAAGGAAAAAAACATTGTGATGTGGCCTCTCTAACTCAAGAATTTTAAATTTGATTGGAGTACATAGAGTGATTAAAAGCCATACAACCCAATTAAATCGCCTTAAGAGATGAAATTTGCGCTCCTCAGTCAACCACTTTGTTAAGAAAACATCAATGTAATATGCATGTTTGATTCAAATGTAATGACAAGGAATGTGTGTTCAGATTTTAAGTACCCTATATGACCAGAAGTATGTGGATGCCCTCTAAAAAACAGGCTTGGCTATGCCAGTAATTCCAATGTACTTTAGTGAGTCAAGAACTTCAATGGCAAGAAATGTCCTTCTATTGAGTTGTCCTCACTCACTGCACAAAAACAAACATACAACACAACCAGTATAGTATGATTTGTGTACAAATGACTCTTTTAAACCAATTATATTTAGTGAATAAAAAACAGTATAGATTGATTCCTGAAACAAAAGACTCTTACGTGGTGGTTCAATTACTAAACAGTTCAAAAAATTACAGGTTTGAATAGGTCTAAAATACTCTCCTGTGTAAGTTACAGCATTAGCAGAGAGAGAATTTCTTTGAGGTGCCCAAAATACACATTATGACTGAAATATACCCAACTGAATAAGGAAATCTGTATCAATACCCAGAAGGCATCCACATGCTTTTGGCCATAGTAGTGCATGTCATTTTTGCACAATGTACTAATATTTGAAATCCATTACACAACTAACATGACAAATTTTACAGTTCTGTAGGACTTTATTTTGTATGATACAGATATCTCAGTATATACTATAAATGGCTTGTGCTGTAGCCAACATAACATGAAATATGTTATACATGCATCATAATCACACCACAAAAACAAATAAATCAAAGAGAAATCTTCAGAAAAAGAAGAATTTAAGGGTGCTCTTTTGCTACGCACCCAGGTTTGATTGACGTCAGAGTTTGGTTCATTTGGATGATATGAACGCTGTTTTCCCGCAAATGGTTGCTGCTGATATGAACGCAATCGCACTAAATCACGGAAGCGAACCGTTAACGATGACATAACAATCACATAAAACCAAATGTTCAAAAAATGTTACCAAGCAACAAGCTGCTGCTTTGATGATGCAAACGCACCGCGGCTCAGACTCAAATAATATAATGTGAACACAGTCCAGTGGGGGAGGGGGGAGCACTCAAATTTGGATTCGGACCAGGCAAATCGAACCAAGTGTGAAAGAACCCTAAATGTCACCACAATTTAAAACTGAAGAACTTAAAAGTATTTAGCCCTGAAAAATAAGACATTTTCATTTCTTTGATCTGAGTGCATGGCAGTCTCTTAAATGAGGCCTCCTGCTTGCTGTTAAACTCTTAAGTGGATCTACGTGGGCTAACTATGATTTAAAAATCCCAGACAAAAGTTGTCATTATCACAGCATAAATCTCTCATTTGATGCAGTCGCAGCAGGCTTTGAGACATAATGACTGCTGCTAGATTTACAGACACTGCATGCTGCCACTGTAAAGTGGCTTAACTGCTGGCTGCTTTTATAGCCCCAGTGGTTTATTTTAGCAGGATGTTAAGGTAGCAAGAAAGGCACACAGGTCTAAAGCAATAACTCTAAGTTTATAGCAGTGGACCATGACCACACAACCTACCAAAAGTTAGGACAGGTCTTCCACAAATCCACCGAAGAAAGAAAAGGCCATTTCATTGTGCCCTCTACAGTATGTTATCAAGTTCTCGTATTTGTTTTTAAAAAGCAGGGATGCTGACTAAAATAGAATAGCTAATACTCAAATGATACTTTGATAAAAAATTAAGAAAAAAAACACATGAAGGGCAAAATCTCAAAAATGGATGCAACAAACTCAGACAACTAAGGTAAGTTCATCTGCAAAACAATCTCTGTGAATTCTCTGAGAGAGCATCTGAGAGAACAAACCTATTTGTTTTGTTGTCTGAAATAACCAGGAGGCAAGTGATAACCTGTAACAGACTGCATGCGAAAGCAGCTTTCTCAGGTTTCCCTGAGCTTAAATTTAGTAAACACCAGAGTGGCTAAACGTGCAGCTTTTTACAGAGCTTTGCTTTCTCAATGTAAAGCATTGCTAAGAGTAGCAATGCTTGCAAGACCTCAGCAAAATGTCTGAATTTCTTGCTAGAAATAGCAGTATTCGATTCCAGAGGGTATACTGCAGCTCATGTGCCAACTGACAAATGGCAAAAGCACATTACAGAAGAAAAGCGAATAAGGAGGACTCCAAATACCATTTGCATGTTTTACATGAAATTAATATACTTAATACGGCATGAGGCAAGAAGACTGACAGATGAACACTGCTTGTTATCATGTACTTTAACATGCTAATGCAGAGTTTGCAGTGAAAATTATTTTTGATTATGTTAAGCCCGCTAGTTTATGTTAAGACATGATGTGCAATCTAGCTGCACATGATTGAGTAGTTTTCACCAACTGCATGCATGATTACTGAATGCAATGCATTTGTGTTAATTATTCAACAATAAATAGGCTTAAATCAATTAAAGTATTTAGAAATGCACCAATATTAAAATTCTGGTCAATACTGATAAGCAAATTATTATTTTCATGTTATGGCTGAAATTAAAATTCAATCTTTTTTTGTAAATAAATTAAAAATAAAACACTAAAACCTAAAATTGCTAGAAGTGAATTTAGGCATCAGCATTCTAATGTACAGTATGAAAAATGGATATTTATTCTGAAATTTGCTAAGGATTAGAATTAACAGTGTTATTGCATTATTAAATAGATTAAGCATCGATTGTTGAATAATTTACTTATTCAACACAAATGCATTAAATAATCATACATTTTAAAGGTTCATTTTGAGTGAGTGTTAGATAACCGAAAGGGAATCTAAATGTAAAAATAAAGGAAATGACCATGCACAAATATCCGATAAATAAATATCAGATATAGACAAAAACTGACAAATTTAAAAAAAGGACAACAATTAATTGATCATTGATTAATAATACATTCCTGTAGTGCACAAATGGCTCTAAAACATTAATTACAGAAGTTAATCAAGAACATGTCATAAAACAGGGGCTTGTTATGTGTAAATTCTGTGATATGCATAACAATTATTCTCTGTGTGATCAGACAGGAGAACTAATCAGGAAGGCCTGTCTTGCTTAATCTTTGAACTACCTCTCAACTGCTTCTAGAGTTCAGTGGTCTATGAAGCATGTGTTTCCCCAAATAATGAAGCATGTGTTTCCCCAAATAATTAAGCAAAAAGGAATAAGGAAACAACAAATATATCAGTGAGAGTGATATCGATATGGGCCCAGAATTGGTGATGCATCCTAAATTTAACCTTATGTCTACAGGACACAGCATCTGGTGTTAAACCAAAAACATACAACAAAACTACATTTAGAGAACACGCTTCCACCATAAAACCTACTGGGAAAAGATCCCAGGGGTCTCATTAGTTTGGGTTTATCGAGAGCTGAATATATCTGGGAAGGTCTGTGCTTTAGCCCACTTATCATTGAGTCTCACGGAAATTGAGGTCGGAGCCTGTGAGCTGCAAGAAAATGCTTTTTATTATACTGCTTATGAATGCTTCCCAATGTGAAAACTGTAACTGTTTACAACGGCAAATCCTTATGTCTTGAAATATGACTAAGCATGTGTGCATTTCGATGTTTTCTATAAAACGTTTCCCTCTCAATTCACTCCCTTTTGTTCATCGGTGATTCCTGTGGCCAAACCTCAGGGGACAATTAGTGCTAGGCTAACATTAAAATGTAATTATCATGGCAATAAATTATGATTAACTGCAGGGCTGTCATATTCTCAATGGACCCGCTGCCATCTCAGAGTGGTGCTGGAGGTACACAGTCATCCCTCAGGGGCTGCAGTCAGCAGTGCAGAGGGCACAAAAGCTCTGAACAGCATTCATTCATCCAACATCAGCCAAGCACTTCCTGTGTCCTACACCAAGTGATATACAGTACGTTTATGGTTTGTGTCTGTGAAAAGGACTGCAAAGTTGTCCCCTGGGAGAATGGCAACAGCATGCCAATCTTTACTCTAGGGCTGCTTTTCAGATTATTTGCCATCTCCATTTACACAATCCAGCTATTGATTCATAAAATGACAGAATCTATGTGATCCATGTCACTTTTGATCAATTTTATGTCCTTGTGGAATAAATTATTGGAATTAATTAACAAGACCGAGTCCAAAGAGGTTCGAGTCCAAGTCAAGACCGAGTCCAAATGAGACAGTGAAGACAGAGACAGAAAAAAAAGAATCCTCTTCAAGACCACGTACATAACTATTGATAATTTATGTGACACGAGAGACAGCATATCTTTTATTCTAAGATTATCGTTTTGCATTATTATTTGTCTGATCAAAAAGCAGGTGCAGAGTAGCAACACTGTAGGATCAAATAAGGCCATTTTATTTACTTTAGGTGTAGCAATTTCACTAAATTCACATAAAGCTGAAGTGCAACTTTACATTTTCAGTCTTTTTTATTATTGTAACAATCACAATTTGGGGTAACAATCACAATTTGGGCTACCAATGGAAAATGTAAAAAAAATTATGTTTATCTGAATAATCGCCAAGACGGGCATTTTGACATAATTTTGTATTTATTTGACCTTTTAAGCACAGTAAGTCACTCATTTTGGTACTTGTGACTCTGTTTGACATCTGTCTCTGTTTGAGACTGAGCGTGGAATGTTCGCTCCACTAATATAGATCAGTGGTGAGCTATATTTGGTGTGAGCGCGAAGCCTGAGGGAACCGGAGCGAATGAGACGAGTGATGGGGCTTTCACACAGGCTTTCAAACGTGGTTTCACATGTCTAGTCATTTGATTGTTGTTCCACCTTTTGGTCAGCAGCAAAGTATATGTCCCGTGCTAAGAAGTGAGCGATAGCAATAGCCCTGCTTTTCAGAAGAAGAAAGAGAGCAGCTCTTGACAGTGTCTGTCATGTCTCCATGACACAGCTTTTCTCCCGATGTCTCTATACAACCAGCAAACTTGTATTGTATAGCTCTGGAAATTCCAACACAGTAAATAGCTGTTCATCCATTTTGCTTTCCGATTGTTTGGATGCCCCGTTGCTATTGGTCGCGCCGGTAATCGTCAGAGAGCTCAGCGGCATAAGTTGAACTATTTTGAACTTTGATCGCGGCGTGCGCGCAAGCTGTGATCCGCTGCGTGAGCGCTTTGGTCGACGCGGTAACAAACCGTCCTCGCGCGGTGCAAGCCATTGAAATAAATGGGTTTCGCAGCGCATACCGCGTCCTGTGTGAAAGGGCCTTGAGAGAGAGGAGGCGCCCGCGCGGATGTGTGTCACTTCACCGTCGGAGAGAAGAGAGCAAGAACGTGCGGCTGACGTTATTGCCTGTGCGGCACCACTGGTAACAACGGATCGGCTCGGAATTGGAAAGAAGTGAGGCTGACCTGCTGGACTCGGTCGAGACCAACTAGAACTTTTGGCGAGACCAATGACCAAGTCCAAGTGCAAATACCAACGAGTCTGAGACAACAGAAAAACGTCTCGAGACCGTACTCCAGTACTACAGCACTAATTGATGTCCAAAAAAAATAATAATTTACGTCAATTTGACGTCCACACACTGATGTCCAATTGATGTCGGAAAAAACCCCCATCAAATTGACTTCAAAAACTTGACATCCGTTTGACGTCCACACACTGATGTCCAACCGATGTTGAAAAAAAAATCAAATTGACATAAAAAAACAGGTCAAAAATGCAAATCAAACTGACATCAAAAATTTGACGTCCATTTGACATCCACACACTGATAATCTTTGGACCACCAAAATAACGACGCAATGCAATGAAAGAAAAATACAAAATTCTGTCATGAAACTCTTAATACGCAGGCTAATAGGTAGGGGTGTAAAGATATGCTCAGGTCATGATACGGTACGTATCTCTATACTGAGTTCACGATACGATACGTATCACGATATTTTGAACAAAATGAAACTGAAATTCAAATAAGATTTATTTAAAAAACATTAACAAATTTCAATAACTTTCTTTGTTGTACATACAAGATAACATTTCAAGGTTTAATAAAAACCATCTGTATTCAAATTAACAGCTGAATAGGTCAGTCTGTCACTGAAAAAAAATTTTTAATTTAACATGAACTTAGAATTAAGAATCCTAAGGGACCGTTCACATATTGTGTCTAAAAACGAGTGGAAGGCGCGGCCGCACCACTTCTCCTTCTTTCCAAAGCGCTTGCGCTCCCGTGGCGTCGGTCGTTGCTATGCAACCATGAATCGCGCTCTCCAAGAGGAGTAGGAAGTTTCATCAAAGGATAAATTTTAAAATTTCTAGCCCTTGCATTACCTTCACCACTAGATATATTTATGGAGATAAGATATAAAAACCACCACCCTGTACAGCTAGACACAATATGTGAACGGCCCCACAGAACTTCTTAAAGCAAAGCATCTTTTGCTTTTCTGCGAGTACAGCTGTTGCTGTGGCACTGCGGTGAAAGAAAGCCACAACTTTTCTCACTCGACCAAGCAAGAGACTGACGCGAGAAACGTTTAAACCTGCTTGCAAGATTCGATGTGTGCGCGAAACACTTACTGAACTAGAGAGCTGATTGAGCCTTAATATGCGGTGACAACCCGGCTTCTCTCACTGCCACCATGTTGCAGAGTAGGTCACGTCGGCAGCTCAACCAATAAGATTAGACTGCCGTCATATCGTAAAAGTAGGGCTGGGCGATATATCGCATGCGATTGTCATGCGCATTTCGTCAGTAAAGCCGGTTCCCTGATTACCGCTAAATCGCCATCACCTGCTTTCAAATGGAGTGGCATTTAATAGACAGAGCCGTAGTTCACTGACAAGCTACGCAATATCGCGTTCATTATCGAAGGCGATTCATCTGCGATAATGAACGTGATATTGCGTAGCTTGTCAGTGATCTACTAAATCTATTAAATGGCGCTCCATTTGAAAGCAGGTGATGGCGATTTTGCGGTAACGATACGATACATATCGTAACATTTTTGCATCGCGAAATATCGTACTGCGATATATCGTTACACCCCTACTAATAGGTCCTTAACTCAACTGCTCATAATCACATCATTATCTATTGGACACAGATGATTGGTTCCTGCTGTATTAGTAGCCAATGAGCTTGCATGCTCAGTCTTCAAATACATGAGTAGCATTTGCCTTAGCAGTGCAGCAAACTTTCAGAAACCCTCCACTTTCCCCAGCTCCACCTGTATAGATCTGCTACGGGTAATTCATGTACACTATATTGTAGAGCAGCAGCATGTCTTACTTGCTCACAGCAGTGTGTCATGTACGTATTGGCAGTAGAAAATCCCATACTTGCTCTGCAGCAGCAGCAGGAATAATCAACAGCAGCAGCAATAAAAGCAGCAGCAGCAGCGTAGGAGATGTATTCCGCCAAGACCAAACATATCAACACTGTCATACCCATTATCATGCCAAACACTCAGACAGTTGTCATGACAGAACTTTTATTCAGCAAACTTCAAATCAATAATACAAAGATAAATAAAACTAAAATGCACCTACTCTGATTGAAAACAAAGATCAATGGCTGTCTGGCCCTCCTGGCGTCCCATACCCCCATATCTGTCGGGAGCTGATCTGAAATAGTTCTTTATGTATTTGATGATGTCAGCCTCACAATTCTGGATTTGACTGCTGTACAGCACCTGTATGAAGATGGAACAACTTGTATCACTCATTTTAAGACATTATAAACTACAGCATTAATTACAAGATTTTCAGCCACCATCACTCATACTAACATACTGTAGCAATCCAAAAATAATTAAAGCTCTCTAAACAAGCATGGATAACCACCTAGATCAGTAATCCTCACTATTTCTTCCAAGTAAGCCAGTCGCCACAATAAAAAACACACACGGAAATACACATCTGCCTAGTACAATATGCAATGCATTTAGCCACTGCCATTCTAATAATACAAAACTGTTAAGGTGTACAAGTTGCTTTAAAGGTAGGGTAAGTAGATTTTCAAAAACGCTGTTGGATTGTTGATATCTATTCACTGATGTCCAATTGACGTTGAAAAAAACATTAAATTGACGTAAAAATTGACATCAAATTGACGCCCACACACTGATGTCGAAAAAAAACCCATCAAATTGACATCAATTTTTTAATGCCAATTTGACAACCACACACTGATGTCCAATTGATGTCGAAAAAAAAAATCAAATTGACGTCAAAAACGTGACATCCATTTGACATCCACACACTGATGACCAATTGATGTTGAAAAAAAAAATTCAAATTGACAAAAAATTTGACATCCATTTGACATCCACACACTGATATTCTTTTGACCACCAAAATAACGGCACAAAAGCAGTTCAATGAAAGAAAAATACAAAGTTCTGTCATGAAACTCTAAATGCGCAGGTTAATAGGTCCTTAATTCAACTGCTCGTAATCACATCATTATCTATTGGACACAGATGATTGGTTCCTGCTGTATTAGTAGCCAATGAGCTTGCATGCTCTGTCTTCAAATACAAGAGTAGTATTTGCCTTAGCAGTGGCAGCATGCTTTCAGAAACCCTCCACTTTCCCCAGCACCACCTGTATAGATCTGCTACGGGCAATTCATGTATGCTATATTGTAGAGAAGCAGCATGTCTTACTTGCTCACAGCAGCGTGTCGTGTACGGATTTGGCAGTAGCAAATCCCGTACTTGCTCTGCAGCAGCAGCAGCAATAAAAGCAGCAGATGTATTCCCCCAAGACCAAACATATCAACCATTACCAAACATACCCATTACCATGCCAAACACTCAGAGAGTTGTCATGACAGAACTTTTATTCAGCAAACTTCAAATCAATAATACAAATGTAAATAAAAACAAAAATGCACCTATTCTGATTGAGAACATAACTCAATGGCTGTCTGGCCCTTCTGGCGTCCCATACCCCCATATCTGTCGGGAGCTGATCGGAGATAGTTCTTTATGCATTTGATGATGTCAGCCTCAGACGATTCTGGATTTGACTGCTGTACAGCACCTGTATGAAGATGGAACAACTTGTATCACTCATTTTAAGACATTATAAACTACAGCATTAATTACAAGATTTTCAGCTACCATCACTCATACTAACATACTGTAGTAATCCACAAAATAATTAAAGCTCTCTAAACAAGCATGGATAACCACCTAGATCAGTAATCCTCACAATTTCTTCCAAGTAAGCCACACCAGCAGGATAAAGTCAACAAGCAAGTCGCCACAATAAAAAACACGCAAGGAAAAACACATCTGCCTAGTACAATAAGCAATGCATTTAGACACTGCTATTCTAATAATACAAAACTGTTAAGTTGCTTTAAAGGTGGGTTAAGTAGATTTTCAAAAACGCTGTTGGACATGGTTGATATCCATTCACTGATGCCCAATTGACGTTGAAATAAACATCAAATTGAAGTCAAAAAATTGACGTCAATTTGACGTCCACACACTGATGTCCAATTGATGTCGAAAAAAACATCAAATTGACGTCAATTTTTTAACGTCCACACACTGATGCCCAATTGACGTTGAAATAAACATCAAATTGACGTCAATTTTTAACGTCAATTTGACGTCCACACACTGATGTCCAATTGATGTCGAAAAAAACATCAAATTGACGTAAATTTTTTGACGTCCACACACTGATGTCCAATTGATGTCGAAAAAAAACCCCATCAAATTGACGTAAATTTTTTGACGTCAATTTGACGTCCACACTCTGATGTCCAAATGATGTCGAAAGAAAACCCTGTCAAATTGATGTCAAAAAATTGACGTCAATTTGACGTCCTCACACTGATGCCCATCCTTGGAAACTTTGACGCGATGCGCGTAAAGTTAGCTCACACTAGTGGTGTGGAGGAAACAGTTGTTATTTTAGTCAAAGCGTGACAAAATTTAAAAGGTAAAATATATAAAATGATCAGTCGATTAAAAATATTGAGGTCGACTTATTATCAGCGTCGACGCAGTCGATTATATCGACTAATCGCAACAGGCCTAGTGACGTCAGAACGAAACATTAGCATATTGCCTGCCCACTTATTGAGCGCGCAGATGCCAGGGAAAATTCTTTTTTCAACAATACCACAGCAGTACAATCTTTTGTTGTGTTCCCGTCATTTTACTGACGACTGCTTCTCAAACCTCTGGGAGTTTAATGCAGGACTCACAAAATGCTTGGTCTTAAAATATTAATCAATGACCAGTTTATTTAGACCAGCTTGCACCTCTGAATCTCAACCAGTATGTATGATTAATAATTGATGTTTATATTTTCTGCCGTTCGTTCAAAATTCATAGTTTTGTGTGTTATGTTGTGTAACGTACACCCTAGTCTGCATGTCTCCTAGGGCTGCACGATTTATCACGATAAAATCGCACGCGATATGGCAAAGGCTGCGATTATTTAATGCGTGGCTTGTCAGAGCTGTACGGCTCTGTGATCAGTAGTAAATGCTTCTCCATCTGAAAGCCAGAGGGCGCTCTTGCGCAGAAACTCAAAATATGCCCTGCCGCAGAAGAAGATAACACACATCATATCGCTGTAGCTGAATAAACAGAAGATTGAAACGCTTTGATTAATTAAACATGACTAATAAACACACGACTGCCTTATTCTGTGTAAGAAGCCACATCATCTCACAGAAGGATGCTCAACTGTCGTTATTAAGTGAGTTTGGAGTAAAAACATGTTATTAAATGTTGTCTTTTGTTGGACAAGATGTTAATGCTTCTCGTGTCTGAAAAGAAGTTTGACGCGTGTTGCTTTTTCAAATGTAGGCTACATTATAAGCGACTCAAACTCGCAGTGCTTTCAGATGGATTAGCATTTGGAGCTATACTTCATTGACAAGCCGCGCATAAAAAAAGAAATAATCACAGCCTTTGCGATTTCATAATCGCACTAAGAATCGCGTTTAAACCCGGAAGTCAGTTAGCATTTTAGGACTTCTGGTTCCATCGCCCTAAAGTCTATAGTTGCGTCCCAAATGACGCACTGTACGCTATGCACTTATACACTATGTACTTGTGCACTATGCACTCATCCATGTAGTGCGTGAATTATATAAGGTTATTTTGTCATTTAACAATGGAGTCCGATCCTCCCTTCCCCTCCACTACGTAATTAAAGCTGCGACAGTTGAGTGCACGAAGTGTCCAACATTCCACACTTCGTTTTTTTCGTTAATTTAGTGCATCATCCGGGTATTTAAAGTGCACTTTTTCTTTTTGGAATTTTCTGTGTGAACGCACTACTCGGACTATTAAGGACGCACCTTATGGGGCAGTCGTGGCCTAATGGATAGAGAGTCGGACTTGTAACCCAAAGGTCATGGGTTCGAATCTCAGGTCCGGCAGGGATTGTCGGTGAGGGGAGTGAATGTCCAGCGCTCTCCCCACCCTCAATACCACGACTGAGGTGAGACCCTTGAGCAAGGCACCGTACCCCTAACTGCTCCCCGTGCGCCGCAGCAATGGCTGCCCACTGCTCCGGGTGTGTGTTCACGGTGTGTGTGTTCACTGCTGTGTGTGTGCACTTGGATGGGTTAAATGCAGAGCACAAATTCCGAGTATGGGTCACCATACTTGGCCACATGTCACTTCACTTCACTTTACTTCACTTCACTTATGGGTTTTTGCTAAATCGCCTGAAATAAGGTCTGTGGTTAACAAAGCCTATAAATATTTTCAAGTTTTGATCTATGACATAAAACACACCAGTTATAACCCGCTTGTGATTTTTTAAACCTTTATTGTGTCTTAAAAACGGCGGTTGCTAACAAATTGCTAAAAGGGACTACTTCCTTTGGCGGGGACTTTAGACGTCATCATGACAAACAGGACATTTGGACAGCATTTATCATGAAAAAGTGGATAAGAATTCATACACAGCGCAGATCATAATCAGCGAGCATGTTTTTAAATAAAGTTGTTTTTTAAATAAAGTTTGAGGAAGCTTGATGGTGGTGACATTGATCCGTGACCATGGTGTGCTGTAGCCTACTGTTATCTTTTTATATCTGACGACTTTATTTAGGCTTCAAAATGTAAATGTTGTGTTAACTTGTAAAGATCTTGATAGACAAAATGTGTAAGCATTATAACCCTTTGTTAAACACAGAGCTTATTTTTTGCAATTTTCCAAAAGTCAATGGGAAAAATGCTTAGGCTTTCGATCGAGGGAACCCGTGCGCCGCTAACTTCTGGGTTGGCCTACAAAAACACGTCATCCCTTAAGTACTCTATAGGTGCGCCTGGAAAAAATGAGCGCACCACATTTGTTCAGTACAGTGTTCAGTTATTTAAGCTAAAATAAAGTGTTAAAAACTAATACTGTATGTAACAATGATAGAGACACTGCTGTTTACATTTTTTGTTAAGTATGGGAAAAATATTTTAGTAATCAGGTTTGAAGTACATGAGAAATAATGCAAAGGAAAATAAATTTTCAGAAATTTTGCGCTTTCTTGTGCTTGAATGTTAAAATGGCCCTCCTTTGAGGTGTCAATCACAGCAACGGCCCCCAGCCAATTTGTGTTTGAGAACCCTGCCATAGAGAAACGTTGAGATGGCGAATCAGTTTCTGGTTGATCGACTACTTCAGACGTTTCATCGTTGGACTCGGGCTCGAATTGATATGGTAAAATCGATGCCATCTTTTCTGTCCATACATTGTATACAATGTCTTGCGAATTGATAACTGTCAATCAGTTATAGCAATGGGCATGGAGTGCACACAGTAGACCAATCACAAAGGATTGGGCCATCTGACCAATCAGAGCAGTGTAGGCTCACGGAAAGGAGGGGTTTAAAGAGACTGATTCTTTGAACTGCTTCTAAATGAATCGTTTACAAAACACTGAGAACTGAGGTGAAAATAAATGTATATTATGAGAAAACGAAAGTGTTTTTTGACCTTGCATGCATGTAAGCCTGTTGTAGGAGACTCCCAAAACAATATTAGGAACCCTAAAAAAAAGGCATAATAGGGGCACTTTAAGCATTGTGATTCCACAAATTAAATATCCCCCCGCCACCTCACCCCAATGTCATCGTCCATCGCAATGTTTCTCTGTAGACATCATCCGATGCCAATTTGGTAGACATCGTCTAACACTAGTACTGGATTAAATCCAATACGTAATGGACACGTGTTTTCCAAACCAGGTTAAGGTTAGGGTGTAGGTTAGGTTTAAGGGTTAGTATTTGTTGTAGCACTGTGTAGACAATCAGCACTGTGATTGACATCAGTAATGAAATCTTTTGAATCAGCTGTGGGGATTACGCTGAACTGCTTTTCGGGAGAGGAAAAAAAAAAAAAAAATCACGCATCCACTACGTATTGGATTTAATCCAGAATGTCATCGTGCTACAGGCTACGGCAAAGACTCCTCTGCTCACGCAATCAGCTTGTGATCCGGTGGTGTTTTCCACGTCTCAGAACGGCTCAGTTTACAGTGAATGCAGTGAACTCCATCTCTGCATGTGCTGTGAATATTGCATGCATTTAGTAATGCATGCTGAGGCCCCCACCCCACGGAACGCACTTTATGGTGCTGGCCCCCCGAAAATTCAAAACGCCCACCCACTTTGAGGGTCCTGGTCCAGACCCTGTTCTGGGGGACCCCCCTAGAGGGACCGAGGTCCAGCCAGTCTCACAAAATACTATTGATACTTTCCCAGACAAGCAGGTCTGCCTGATAACTACCCACGTCCACAATGGCCTTTCCTCAGACATGCAGTCCACCCTGACTTACTCCCAAAAGAAATTACTCTTGCTGAAATGTGCCATTCATCCAGAGAATCAGATGCTGTGTCGCCTGCCAGTGCTGCCAGCCATTGAAACCCAACTGCACAGCTCCAAATGAAGATGTGAAAAGCCAATCTACGTTCCAGCAGGAGAGGGAAGTAATTTTCTCTTCCCGCCTCTCTATTGATCTCAGCATGGCTGATTCAGAGCCCTGCTGCTTTCTGGGCACAGGAAGTAGAGAGAAATGGCCTCACTGAGAGGAGACAAACAAATGAAGAAAGACATTTTTGTCTTACCTTCATCGCACATTTAAAATCCCATAGAGGACAAACAAGCCACAATAGACACCATATCTTGAAGTATCCGTAGTATTACATGCTTCCCCTCACTGAGAGACCACCTCACTGGGCATCAGACTACAAGATTAATGGCTTATTGTTTCAGAGTATATCCTTGGTTGCTCTCTTAGGCATACAAAAGCCTTTGCTGGTTCCACGAAGCATATGCATGAGTTTATAGATCCTTAAGGAAAGTCATTTCAACTGCTACAGTGGTTTTTGACTTCTGTGCTAAACTCTTAAACACAATGCAGAGGAAAAAACTCAAGGCTGGAGCAACAGGTATACAAATTAAGTAGTCACTTTTTTTTAAGTTTCAAAAGTACTTACTAACTTTTCTCCCAGAGATGACTGGAAGCACACAAACAGTCTTCACGTATCAGTGTGTAGCAGTAAATCTTCATCTCACTGCCTGGGGGAAACAGCACCTTACCTCAGTGACAGATGTGTTGCTGAATAACTTTGGTAAAATGAGGAGTAAACAGCCAATGGGCTGGTGCCACATTAGAGACGGATTATCAAGGTGCCAAGCTGCAGGGAAGTGAGAAACTGTTGATCCAGCCATAAAAGGTCAGTCTACATGCTTCCGAATAAAATCTAAAATCTTTACTTATTGCCACACAACCAGAGCTAGGAGAACTGGCTTCTGTTTATCACAGGGACAGCCTCTCTGGAGCAACATAGGGTGAAGTGATTTGCTCAAAGGCACAAGGTTGATGGCTCACGGCGTGATTCTTGTGTTAATTGACCCAGCAATCTTCCGGTTACCAGCCTTACCAGCCTAGACCTCTACAATGCGAGTAAATCACTCACATATGCAACCAAATTTAATGCTAGGCAACTAAAAATGTCTTTAATTAGCCAATGGCTAGTAAATTGTATGATTTCACTCACCTGTGATTGAGTTAGAGGCAAAAAATAAGTTTAGAGCAGATATAATTCCATTGCCTCCTGAGCTTTACGCATGTTGCTAGGCTGAGAGCTCCCTCTGTCGCTTTCTCTCTCACACTCGCACTCAACGTCAGAGAAAGAGAAAGGCATGCCACATAAAGAGAAGTGACATGCTAGATCTAAATGCAGGGCTCAACAAAAAGAACTGCCCGATGGCCAAGAGTTGATGGAATGGTCACTGTCCCAATCAGGCCAGTGCTGCATTGTCATGAAAGTTTATAATTTGTTTATAAGTTTATAATTGTATAACTTTGCTGCCGTACCACGGGTGCAGCAGGCGCAATGATATTACGCAGTGCCTGTGACCCCCTGCTTGCATGGGGAGCGTGCCTTGCAACAATGGAGACATTTGTGAGAGACGGTGCGTAATATCATTGCGCCTGCTGTACCCATGGTACGGCAGCAAAGTTCCTTGAATATTACGCCGGAATGAGAGTATTGTTCCTAGCCATATCGGCCTAGAAAATCGCAGCTTTTCATTTTCCGTTGGTCTTAGTACACGATGTAACTACAGAAGAGTCAAGTTTTAAATAGGAAAAATATCAAAACTCTTTGGTCATTTTTGTGCAAGATGCTAACGGTCTAATCAGATTCAATGAACTATGCTAAGCTATGCTAAAAGTGGTACTGCCAGGCGTGGATATCGGCTGAAAAGATTCGAAAACTGTAAAACTCAACTGTTTAACTCTAGGGGAGTTGAAAAATTAGCCTATTTTCAAAAAAGTGGAGTGTTCCTTTAAGAACCACTGAAATATGGTACGGTACTGATATTAGTGTTCTCAAAAGTACCGACCACAATACCACGTTGGTACTGAAATTTAAAAAATATGACTATTTGAGCGCTGTTGAGCGGATTCGTAAACACCTCTGATTGGCCTTTGTGTTCACATGCTCATCAGATATGTCTGTGATTGGCTACAATGATCAACGCACAGGAGCATTTGAAAGCAAACGGAAGTGTTTAATTTTGAAAGCATTTTGAGACCGGGAGCATTTGAAAGCAGGCATCTATCAGCGGACGCCTGCTTTCAAACGCTCTCGTGTGTATATGTGTAAGGGCTCGGTGAAGAGCGTCATTGATGTCTGTTTACAACATGTTTTTGAAGCGTTGATCATTATAGCCAATCATAGACATATCTGATGAGTGCGTCAACACAAACGCCAATCAGAGGTGTTTACGAATCCGTTTAAAGCACCATATTTTTTAAATGTCAGTACTGACTTGATATCGCAGTCGGTACTTTTGACAACACTAACTGATATTGTGCACACCTATTTTTTATCATGGAATAGCAGGAGGGCCAATTCTGGAAAAACATATTCTTAGCACAAGCAAACAGCTTCAATCAAGTACCGTACTGAAGTACACATTTGACTCCGCAGTACTCTGCCATCCCACTCACTCTCTATAAGAATAAAAGTGTGTTGAAGAGGGCCATTTGTATACATGATCCATTAAATTATACATGATGCCCCCCATCGAGCCAGACAAAGTTAAGGTTTGTATATCACTGCCTGAGGGTCCCTAAGATGCTCTGATGGAGGTGAGGAAAGGTTTTATTTTGCTGCCTGGGGAACTGCGAGATAGACTGGACTCATTTGCAGCTACCCTTCAACGAACACTGTCAACTGCATGCCAAGTGGAGCTGTGCATCGGAGGTGTCAATGTGAGCTCCCATATGGCGACAGGCCTCTCTCTACGCCTTTCTCTCTGTCCTGCCTCACAAATTCAGAAACTCTCCCAACCTGCGCTAAAGGAGCAAGTGTCCAACAGTGAAGCATGACCAACTGTGAAATTGTAACAGCTCATATTGATCTGAGAGTTGAGTGTGACCCAAAGTTGTGCAGGGCTCAATGCTGACACTTAGTCTTTCATTCCGCTTTAATGGTGCCTTTGGTTTCTTGTTGAACCTGCACTTTTAAGTTAAAATGTTGAGTGCTAACAAATACATCTGTACTGTGCTTGTCGATATTTAAACTTGATTGTTCCCAAAGTGTAACTGTCTCACTGTAAGAGGTTACTGACAAAAATGAATATTTTTGTCTCCTCTCTGTTACTATTTATAATTTAATAAGACCAGAATGACCAAACTAACTGACATGCAAGAATGCACAACATTTTCTTCAAAAGAAAAAGAAAAAAAGGAAATTATGACTACACCAGAACACTAAAAATTGCATTTGTATTATTATACTGAAACAACTACACATGTAGGTCTTGGTTCACAGCAATAATCTATCAAATTGCCAATAGTAATAATGCACCTTGTCATTAAGCAAAACCATCTATAGGACAATGAACATATGAAAATATCTGCAATGAAAATATTCCACAGTTTCTGTTTCGCAGGCTTTGATGCTTTAAGAAGCTAAAGGCTCATTTAGATATCACCGTGACCGTTTTGCTGCACTGAGTATTTTTAAAGATACAGTTCTATATCCTCCCACATCCCCTGCTCCCTCAGGCTAGCAGCACATAGATAGAAGAGGTTGTAGAAGTTGATTAAAAAGGCGTAAACCCAGGGAGAGTGGTGTGACTGCACTGTGACCCCTAGAGCTCAAACATGGCAAATTGAAAGCTGATAAACTCCAGCAGAGCCCCTCCACAATAACCAGCAATGGAAAAAAGAGGGTCAGCAGTTATGATGGTGCCTGAAAAGGAATTAACTCCAAGTCTGGGTGGGTGTATTTCGAGGCATACGCATGAGATGCCACAGTTCACCTTACTCACCACTGAAAATTGATTCTGTTAAACCCAGATCCCAGTGGCCCTTTGACTGCCAGTTTTACAATCAGCAGAATGAGATCTGAAATATAAAAAATGTCAAAATACTATTTCCTGAAATGACTTGCAAAGATAATGGGTGATAATTCACTTAAACTCATTTTAAATAGCCTCAGTTGAATCAGTCAGTACAAAAATGATGAATATAAAAATATAGAGCCATGGAATTAAAAACTTTAGAGAACTGGTGACGGCATTACATGGCATTGCTTTGGTCTCCAAGCTTAGGTACCCTTTAACTGAAAAGCAAAGTGAAAGTTCAAATCAAAAGTTACAAGATTTCAAGGAGACCATGTAATTCCCTTGACAGAAAGTACAAGCACACCGAGTGCCAACTAGTTTGGCAACAAACTGATTTAACATGCGGCTGTACACTATGAAAGATGACAGGTGGAAAGGGAAGTGACAAGGTAATAATTCACCAAGGACATGGGGCAATCCTGTATTTACCTTATGCACACTGTATAAACAGTCTGGTTCTGTCCTAGTCCACTACACTGCATGCTAAAGGCACAATATGACAGTGTCAAATGCATAATGTGAGGCTAACAAACAACTGAGACTTAAAAGGTTAGTTCACCCAAAAATGAAAATTATCCCATGATTTACTCACCCTCAAGCCATCCTAGGTGTATATTACTATCTTCTTTCAGACAAACACAATCGGAGATATATTAAAAAAAAAATATCCTAGCTCTTCCCAGCTTTATAATGGTAGTGAATGGGGGGCCCGATTTTGAAGCAAAAAAATCCTTCGTAAAAAGTACTCCACATCGCTCCAGGGGGGTAATAAAGGACTTCTGAAGTGAAGCGAAGGGATTTTGTTTTAAAAAAAAAAATCCATATTTAAAACTTTATTAACTATAAATAACTAGCTTCCGGCAGACGGCCGTACGCATCGATTTGCGGCAGAAGAGTGAACTCTGGCAGAGGATAGAGCAAAACAAAACACCGGTCACGAATTAGAAGTCTAAAACGAGAAATTTTAAAGAGAAATGTCGGACAATTTTGATATAAGAATAGGAGCTTGAGTTTGTTGCACAGCCCTATTTGTTTAAATACGCTACTCCTACATCCTGCGTCATACATTGCGTCACGGGTTTCCTTGTGGCGTAAGTCGACTTGCGCAATATGCGTATGGTCATCTGCCGGAAGCTAGTTATTTTAGATTATAAAGCTTTACTTCAGAAGGCCTTTATTAACCCTCTGGAGCCGTGTGGAGTGCTTTTACGATGGATGGATGCACTTTCTTTTGGCTTCAAATTCGGCCCCCCATTCACTGCCATTATATAGCTTGGAAGAGACAGGATATTTTAAAATATATCTTCAATTGTATGTGTCTGAAAGAAAAAAGTCATATACACCTTGGATGGCTTGAGGGTGGGTAAATCATGGGGTAATTTTCATTTTTGGGTGAACTATCCCATTAATTTACTCCTATAACTGATATGCATTTATAAAACAGTCTCACGTTTGCTGGGTCACGATGTCAGTAAAGCTACTTTGAGATCATTACTGTTTGAAAAGCTTGAGAAATAAGTCAACTGATGTGAGTGAATAATAGAGGTGAAAGGTGAATAATGGACTTCAGTCACAGCTAATTCACCTACTGTGGCCTTAATCATTACCATAGCTACCAGCTAAAAAACCTAATTTAACAGTCATTTGCAATCACCATTGGTGATTCCCACTTCCCAGTCACGTCTGGTGCAGAAATGTAGTAGCATGTCACACCTAAGCCCACACAACATATGTTATATCATGAAGTATTTAAAGCTACAAGACTAACTAAACAGCACTTTAACAACTGTCATGTCTCAATAGTTTAATAAAAATGGACATTAATCAGGAATGTGACCACTGTAAAGTGTTCTTAAAGCCATTAAGAGCCATGCCATTTGAACACCTTTTTGTTTTTATTTAAAGGATTAGTTCACCCAAAAATGAAAATTCTGTCATTAATTACTCACCCTCGAGCCGTTTTACACCCGTAAGACCTTCGTTGATCTTCGGAACACAAATTAAGATATTTTGGTTGAAATCCGATGGCTCAGTGAGGCCTGCATAGCCAGCAATGACATTTCCTCTCTCAAGATCCATAAAGGTACTAAAAACATATTTAAATCAGCTCTTGTGAGTACAGTGGTTCAATATTAATATTATAAAGCGACGAGAATATTTTTGGTGCGCCAAAAAAAACAAAATTACGACTTATTTAGTGATGGCCGATTTCAAAACACTGCTTCAGGAAGCTTCTGAGCATAATGAATCAGCGTATAGAATCGTGATTCGGATCGCGTGTCAAACAGCCAAACTGCTGAAATCACGTGACTTTGGCGCTCCGAACTGCGGATTCGACACACTGATTCATTAAGCATTACTTATGCTTCCTGAAGGTGTGTTTTGAAATCGGCCATCACTAAATAATTCGTTATTTTGTATATTTTTGGCGCACCAAAAATATTCTCGTCGCTTTATAATATTAATATTGAACCACTGTACTCACATGAACTGATTTAAAAATGTTTTTAGTACCTTTATGGATCTTGAGAGAGGAAATGTCATTGCTTCCTATGCAGGCCTCACGGAGCCATCAGATTTCAACAAAAATATCTTAATTTGCGTTCTGAAGATTAACGAAGGTCTTACGGGTCTGGAACGGCATGAGCGTGAGTAATAAATGACAGAATTTTTGGGTGAACTAACCCTTTAATTTACTCCCTCCTTCCAGCCCCTCTCTTTAGATGGGAAAACACGAAAGGTAGACATTCAGCGTATAAGAACAGGCAATCTATCTTTTTTGGTGCCCAAAAATGATGGTAATACATAATTCGTTTAAACTGGGATTGTTCTGGTTTACCTAACTTTTGGCTTTTGGGCAGGTGAAGTTGAGCCAACATTGAGAATTTATCCAATTTAATGAATTTCTGCTCCATAAATTGATCATAAATTTCAGTGTTGTGTGAAATACCTGCCAGCGATACACTGACCCCTTTCCTTGCAAGTGCTTACCAGGTTTGCTTTCAATCCGAAAACAGTCAATTATAAATCAAAACTAGCAGATGCTGATAGGAAAACTGTCGAAAAGCTTGCACTCTAGAGTGCAAGTCAGCCTCAGTTACCTTCAGTTGAAAATGTTGCTCAAACCTCACAAGAACTCTCTCAAAACTTAAAATGAGCAAGGATCCCAAAAAGTGTTTGGTTTGGACCTCACATACCTTTAAAAAAAACAAACAATATTAACCATTTAAAGCCAAACTAAAGTGCTATAAACTATCTCAGATAGACAACAAGGTCACATTAAAAACCAGAAAGACAACACAAAACTCAAAGCACCACCAATAGACAGGGCGACCTTCACAAGCTAAGCAACATCAATGCAAATGCTACTGCCATGCTAACCAATGGGGAAAGACCTTCTCTTGTTGAAACTAAAACTCGCAGTACAGTATAACACTAACAATGGAAGAGAAATAATCCAGCTTATATAAATACTCAAATACTCTTGTCTTGACTCTATTTGGCAAGGGCCAAGGCCAATTCCAAGTACAACGACGAAGGTGAACTCCACATTTCTTCTGCAGTTGACATCAATTCTCTAAAATCTAAATCTAGCTTGTGCAGAGAAATCTGTGAATGAGTTGAAATAGCAATGGACATTGAAATGCACAGCAACAGAGAGATGCATTTTCCTGTCAAAAATGGAAAGAAGTCAAATTCTTTCCAAATTCTTCTACTACAAGTGGTAACTAAATAAATTTTTTTCACCTGGGAAAATACATGTAATTTACTAGAATTTTGGACAAAATTTTGGACTTAAATTACTCACTCATAAAGACTTCACTTGTTTCATAACTGGATGAATAAGCATTTTTGAACAAATCTCTTGAATGAATGATTCAATGACAAATACATTTTTAACAGTCACTTGTCGCCACCTACCGTACTGCTGTAATGTAATCAGTACAATCATTATTTGAAGCATCAAGTTACTTTCAAAAGGTTATTTACTCTATCACTACAGTAGACATCAGTGTTTATATCCGAACTATTAACTTTTATCCCAGTACTTCTGTGATAATATGAATATTTGTAAGACAGATATAATGATAATGTGTGGTTGAAAAGACTGTTTGTGAAGCTGTTTCATACCTATACATGACAACTGCTCACTCTGTCTCAGCGGCAGCGCCAGCGCAGGTCTGAATGTCCGCTGTGATCATACTTGTCAAAGGTTTAATAGACACAGGCGAATCATTGTCATTTAAGAATAAGATCGCGTCTGTGTTTGAATCGAGATGGCGATCTTTTAATCGTGCAGTTCTAGGACACAGCAAAAAAAACTTAAAATAATGGGATACATACGGTGGCCGAGAGAGCTCAACGCGCTGCAAATGAAGAAAACACATGCAAATAAAGAAAACATCTTCATCAGTTTGACAACACATGCGCTGCAAAAGTCCACAACACTTACAAATAGACAAACGCGCTGCAAATTCCACAACACTTACAAATAGTGAAATGCGCTGCAAATTCCACAACACTTACAAATAGACAAACGCGCTGCAAATAGCACATACCAGGCTCAGCGATCTCAAGTCCTTCTGCGATGATCTGAATGATGATGATGACGGTGACGATAATGATTAGGCTACTTTTAGAATTAAATTAAAAATTTAATTTGCCCCGCAATAATTTATAGTGCATCATGCATAACCGACGCGATGAGATTAGCTAATTAGAAAAACTCAGCTAAAGTGAAAGTAAAAACTCAGCGATGAGAGCTCTACTTCAACATGTTCTGATAACACTATTTAACCTTAATTTATTTCTTAATAGTTCTCTTGTGGCCCATACATATTGAAAAAAAAAAGAGAAGAGATATAGGTGTTACTTAAAAAAAAAATTAAAAAAGTAACACCTAGATCTCTTCTCATTTCTTTTCAATACGTATGGGCCACAAGATAAATATTAAGAAATAAATTAAGGTTAAATTGTGTTATCAGAACATGTTGAAGTAGAGCTCTCATTGCTGAGTTTTTACTTTCACTTTCTGCAGTGAATAATTGACTGGGATTTGAGACATAAAATCAAGTAAATTATTAAAAATATATATATTATTTATTATTAATCATTTATTAATCATATTTTAACGCAAAATAATATCCCCCAAATCGTTTGTCCTGGCGCCGAGACTGGCACAGACCACAACGAAAATGTTATAGGGAGCACATTGACGTACCTGTCTGGGACCGCTGACTGGGATTGTTCATGTTTACTCTTAGGTGGTGTGCACCTGAAAGGTGAGTTTTTTCGTTTTGTTTGCTAACATTCTGATCTGCATTATGAGCAGTCCTATTTGCAGCGCGTTTGTCTATTTGTAAGTGTTGTGACTTTTGCAGCGCGTTTGTCTATTTGTAAGTGTTGTGGAATTTGCAGCGCGTTTCCCTATTTGTAAGTGTTGTGACTTTTGCAGTGCGTTTGTCTATTTGTAAGCGTTGTGACTTTTGCAGTGCGTTTGTCTATTTGTAAGTGTTGTGACTTTTGCAGCGCGTTTGTCTATTTGTAAGTGTTGTGACTTTTGCACCGCATGTGTTGTCAAACTGATGAAGATGTTTTCTTTATTTGCTGGTGTTTTTTCTATTTGCATGTGTTTTCTTCATTTGCAGCATGTTGAGCTCTCTCGGCCACCGTACATACATGATGGTAAAATATTACTGATTACTGGTTTCATGTTTAACCTGTTTTTAACACATGTCAGCCAGTTAGATTATAGGTCTTTTAAGTTCAGTTCCAACCTGCTTCAACACATCTCTTGCCTGCAAGTTTTGAGTCATCCTGAACACCTTGATTAGCTGGCTCAGGCCTGTTTGATTTTGGTGCTAAACTCTGCAAGACAGCAGGATTGAAGGCCTCTGAGTTAGATCATTTTACCTACTGGCAAGTTAAAAACATTTACAAGCAGAATTTACAACTAAATGTCCCAACAACAAAAAAAACTAATAGTTTTAGTTTGCAAGGCATTAAATTAATGTGCATGTCATGATCAAAAATATGTAAGATATAGCACTGGTTCAATACAGCAAGAGACAGTTCCATCAGCTGGCTCGAAACGCTCTCACTAATGGTCTCCTGGCTATCCTTATTCTTGCCCCCTGAAATGTATTTATAATAACTATGCATTTGCATTGCAGGTTTTTTTTTATACCCAGATATGTTTTTTTGCTATTGCTTAAACAAAACCACAATTATCCTTTGTCCTTCTCTTTCACCTCCTCTACAGCAGACAAAAGGCGACATGGCTTGTGTCTGAGGATGTTTGCCTCTTAATCACAGAGGAGAGAGGCCATTAGGGAGGCACAGCGGTGAGCAGGATTCCACAATGGAAGTCATTTGGTCATTATCAGGGATGAGGTTAAATGAGAGAGTTGGGTTTACTAATGAGGTGGTCTTATTACAAGGAGAGACACGAGGCATTAGCATGCAATGGATGGAACTGAAATTTGCCAATCTTTCTCTTCTTTCTCATCCTCAATCTAATGTTTTTCCTGCCAAGACAACCTGTAACCCCAAAGTAATCTCAGAGGTGTGCTGTCATATTTGCTGTCTGATGGAAAAATCTTTTTAACGCCATAAAACATTATATTTGTGATGTTTACAACCTTGCACAGAAGGCAAACAATTATTTCAATAGTAACTGAATGGTAAATTCATCTCCAGTGCTGTCTGTGTAGATTATTTCAGCACAAGTGCTTCTGAGTGGCATAAATGAAAGTTGACGGCAAATTGTCTGTCAAACGAGTTAATTAGACACTTTAGTGATGAAAAATAACGAGTGCAGAGATCAGTCAAATTTGTGCAAAAAGTTTGTCAATGCTTCTGAAAATCTTTCAGGGAATCTGTCAGGGGTTTCTCACATATATGCATGTCACGCGTTGTGAGCAGTACAACAAATTACTCAAAATGAGCAGGAGCAAAGCGCCATGTCTAATCTAGCTAAAGTGTGTACAATTAGTCAGAGCTGACTGATCACCTCACACAAATTAAACAATTGTATAACACATAGGGCCTAGTTAACAAAATCTCCAGTCATTCTGTTTGAATGCAGTGACATAATATGATCAAATCATTCAAGTCTTTGATGATGAATAAAAGGGATATCCAAAAGAAAAGGTTATCTGCACCAGGAATATCAAGGGTCAATAACAAAGGTTCATGATCCATCCACCCCCTTCTCATCTTTTACCACCATTTTAAAGGATTAGTTAACTTTCAAATAAAATTTTCCTGATAATTTACTCATCCCCATGTCATCCAAGATGTCCATGTCCTTCTTTCTTCAGTCGAAAAGAAATTAAGGTTTTCTCCTTATAGTGGACCTAAATGGCCTCCAAACAGTTGAAGGTCAAAATTACAGTTTCAGTGCAGCTTCAAAGGGCTATAAATGATACCAGAAGAGGAATAAGGGTCTTTTCTAGCTAAACAATCGGTCATTTTCGAAAACAATTTAAATGTATATGCTTTATATAAACAAATGATCGCCTTCCAAGTGCTTCCGCCAAAACCGCACTTTCGTATTCTTCAAAAAGCTAACGCTGTATGTCCTACACCTTCCCTATTCTACTTACGGAACGAACGCAGCAGCAGTTCCATTTTTCCGCTTTTTGAAGAATACGAAAGTGCGGTTTTGGCATTAGCACTTGGAAGGGGATCATTTGTTTATATAAAGCATTTACATTTACATTTTTTATTTCGCTAGATAAGACCCTTATTCCTCGTCTGTTATCGTTTCTGGAATATTTTCATCAAAAACCTTAATTTCTTTTCGACTGAAGAAAGAAAGACATGAACATCTTGGATGACATGGGGGTGAGTAAATTATCAGGAAAATTTTATTTGAAAGTGAACTAATCCTTTAACGGCCTTACTTACTCCCAATTCCTGTCAGTGCCGTTTTGACTCTGCATTTAGCTAAGCCACCAACTGTAACTGATAAAGGTACACTCATTATGTTTTTTGTTTATGATTAGTCGGTGCTATTTTTTTGTACTTTTATGTTTTGTACAACACTGTATAGTCATACAGTAACTTGCCATGAAACATTTGAATTAACAAAAATTGACTGAGTGCACCTTTAATAACATATAGCCTCTTCTGAAAACACTTTCCTAATCCACAACTTACTGTAACCGTATAATGTCAATTCAAAATCAAATACAGACTGTGAACATTAGAAAATAAAAAAATAGCCAAAATGATTATGCTTACAAATAAAAGGCAAGTGTTTACTTTGACAACAAACCATTTTAAACTCAGTTATTTGAATATGTTCAGGTCAGACAAAACATTGCACCTTTCAAGGAAAAAACAGACATTAAACGCTAGGTAAATCTGAAAGATAACACGAAAATGTACCTTGACATATTAACATTTTGATCAATTTAAAGATCAAACTTCACTAAATTTCCTCAGGAATCAAAAAATAATAATTACCGCAACGTTACTCTCTTATTAGGGAATGCGTCTCTTTCTGAACTTCATGCTACAGCATCATCCGATCCGCGCTCATTTTGTTTTGTTTTTTTAATGCTTTAATAATTTACATAAGAACATTGCCAACTTGCCAAGGTATCCGATCCGCGCTCATTTTTGCACGCGCACTGACGTAACCTGCAGGTAGTTGATGTCAAAATAAAAGTCTCACCAATGGCTCAAAAACAAACGCAAATGTGAACAAAAAAATCGTAAGGTTAAAGGATTATTTACACTAAATAAAATCACCAAAAATAAATAAATAGTTGAAGCAATTTCTTTTATGAGCTGTTGTTCACATTTTCTAAATTTATTAAAGATTATATTAAGCTATACATGTCGCAAAGTGTTACCTTGGAATGGGAATGCTTAAGGAATAGCGGCCAAAATTAATCATATAATGTAATAATTTAAGAATCAACTTCTGAAAAACCCATATATGTAAACCACTACACTGAATACTTCTAACTCTGAATGCAATTACTGACTAACCTCTTGTGATTTCACATCTAAAAACTGTATGTAGCATTAAAATGTGCATTTTGATTTAGAAGTAATAATGTTAATTTATAACAAACAATATGGGGAATTTCAGTCTCTTCATCAATTTGAATTCTCTTCATTAAGAGATTCAGCAAAAACAAACTGTATGATGCTCCTTAGAAGCCCACCACTGCCATCTAGTGTATCTGTACATACTCTTCTTCTGGATTTCTTCATGACGTGCAAAAACTGAAAAAAGGTTCAGAAAAGCTTAAAGAGGTTCACTGATAAAATTATCTTAGTACAACTGAAACCAGAAGGAGGAATAAAATATTCCTAGATTTTGCTCTAACTCTTATGGATTTTCTAGATTCAGTCGTTTTGTGGATGCTCATGAATATCTGTTGTTCCTTTCATTTGTCCATTAAAAAGGTGCAAATTCAAAACTTACTCACAGAGACGTGTTTATTTCTGCAGATATAAAAGCTTCTGTATCCTGATGTTCATCCTCGAGTGCTTGGCCCACCTGTCAATTATTTTCATGCTACTGTGAGGTAAACACTAATATGGTGCAGATATGGTAAAATCTCTGTCTGAGAAGTGCTCCAGAAACATAAGACAGACATCACAGTGTTGATGAAGCACACCAGCAAGTTCTCTCTTTTATTTGCCATTTTTAAAAATCAATTACAGCTTGAGAAAAATTTCTAGCTGATATTTATGGAATCCCAAGTCTGCCAAAATTAAAAATAAATACATAAATAAATATACAAAGAAACGTAAAAAAGCACAAAAAATATATATATAGCCTATATATATATAAATATACATAGAAAAGCAAAAAAAACTAAAATAAATATTTATACATTTATTTCCTTATTTATGTATATATTATTTTTTCCACATTTATTTATTTTTTCTTTTATTTATTTATACATTTATTCATTTCGATTTTTATTTATTTCTACATTTATTTATGTATTTATTTCCATATTTGTTCATTTCCACATTTATTCATTTCTACATTTATTTATTTTTACATTTCTTTGTTCGTAGGGTAATGAGGAGGGCGTGGTTTACCTCAGACATAGCAATCGAGCTCAGAGTTTGCGAGAGCGAAGCGTTGAGGCCACAGTGACACCTTGTGGTGTACCTGAAATACAAGTACAGTAAGCCCATTCATTCAAATGATTAAGAATGGGAAATAACAAGCGCTTCCATTTCAAAATCCCTGTAATCAGATCTGCTGAAGATGTTGCTGTTCATGTTAGCCAGCACGGCAGGACATTTTACAAATCCAGACCAGACGATGTTCTACGGCCATGTCCAGAATAAAGAGCCTATCCATGTCACACAGTACAGTTAGGGTGATATAAGATTTTGGCCATTCTACCTATCCAAATCATTCATCCCAGTATCAACGTCAGTAGGCTACATTTTCGGGCACACCACAAGGTGTCACTGTGGCCTCGCAAACTCTGAGCTCGATTGCTATGTCTGAGGTAAACCACGCCCTCATTACCATACAGAAATGCACAAGTGTAGAAATGCACGTGGTAAAAATATATACATAAGGAAATAAATGTATAAATAATTATTTTTGTTTTTTGCTTTTCTATGTATATTTATATGTTTATTTATTTTTGCTTTTTTATATTTCTTTGTATATCTACTTATTTTTAATTTTGGCAGACTTGGGATTCCATAGATATTATGGAAAGTTTTACTCAAAATGCAGGTGCACTTTTTACCGGGTCAATATTGGGTTAAATTTATAACCCAATATTGGGCAGTCGTGGCCTAATGGATAGAGAGTCGGACTTGTAACCCAAAGGTCATGGGTTCGAGTCTCAGGTCCGGCAGGGATTGTCGGTGAGGGGAGTGAATGTCCAGCGCTCTCCCCACCCTCAATACCACGACTGAGGTGAGACCCTTGAGCAAGGCACCGTACCCCCAACTGCTCCCCGGGCGCCGCAGCAATGGCTGCCCACTGCTCCGGGTGTGTGTTCACGGTGTGTGTGTTCACTGCTGTGTGTGTGCACTTGGATGGGTTAAATGCAGAGCACAAATTCCGAGTATGGGTCACCATACTTGGCCACATGTCACTTCACTTCACTTCACTAAATTAAACAACAACAACAGCAATTTTCCAAATGCTGTTGGAGTGAATGATCTGCCTGATCTGAAGTCAACTAATTTATTTTCAGAATCAACACCAGAGCATCTTTGTGTTCAACTCTAACACAGATCTTTATTAACAAATTAACTCAACACTGGGTGGTTAAAGTTTCTAATACTTCATACACACTCACCTAAAGAGAAAACAGTGGGCATAAACCAGATTTTATTGCACAGAGCAACTTGTCACATACATGAGATGCTCAACATGATGAAATGAACAAAATTAGCAGTGTACTCATCAAATTCAGCAAAATGATCCAAGGAGCACATTGTGAACTTGTGTAATTTTGTAGACAAGTTTAACCGAAAGTTACAGAACACCATAAATGTGAAGCTGAAAAATATCAGCTAGGTAGTTGAACATAATAACTTCAGAAAACACTTAGTATCAACAGCATCAAGTCAGAGATTGTCAAATATTTACACCTTTAGCAGCAAGAAAAAAAATAAATGTGTGAACTGAAACATGGTCAAAAACAATGTGCAAAACAGCAACAATTCTGTAACATTCAATTGTGAGGAATCCATTTTAAATTGGCCACATAAAGTTTTCCCAAGCAGAGATCACATTCAATTGTCAGTATAAAAATATATATGTATAAAAAAAAGAAAAGAAATAAAGAACACTCCAATGTAAGAATTAAAATAATATACATTAAGAAAAGTTCTCAACTGTAACTTTAAAAAAAAAAAGAAAAAAAAAGAAAAGTAAAACAAAATAAGAAAAAAAATTCCCTAAAAGAAATAGACAAGAAAATAAAATGAACCTAATCAGAACTTAGAACTCATTTAAATTGTAAATATTTGTNGGGTCAAAAGAGAGCCATTTGAAAACCTGATAATGTCTTTGAACTGCCTTTTGCCTGGGGGCCATCAGCACTTACTGTAGGTGGACACAAAGACTGTCTGATTTCACACACACGCAAATGTCCTTGAGCTAGAACCAAGTGGTCAAATAAAGGAAAAGAACAAATAATTAAGATGCATGAACTGCAATTATGCGGGTGACTCAAAAACAAAACAAACAAACCAAAAAAAAAACAGCCGAACTCAAAGAAACATTGCATTGTGAACTATAAAAATGAGTAGTGTCAGTTTTGGATGCAATTACTGGACTTTATAGTGGTGAAGAAAATAACAGCATTCAGCCATGAATTAATGGCACCCCATGATGCAGAGCCCTTTTCCACATGTAGTAGGTGGAACGAGGAGTAAGAGGAAAGTAGGACCGGAACTCTTTGAATGTGGGAAAGGACTTCTCTTCAAAACGTTGTTGCAAAAACAGCTTTGCTTGTGCCTTGAAATTGGCCAGTGCCACGACATCCATCACAAACATATGTTCATTACTGGACTGGTCAGGCAAAGAGTATTCAGGCAGTGTGAATTCAGAGGGACTAACAGTCTGTCCATTCAGGCAATCGATGTTCCCATCAAAAGAAAACATTCCTGGAGTTATCTTTTCGAAGATGTCTGGCGAGACAGCCAAGCTCTGGGATTCAGTCTCAGACATCATGACGGGCTTCTTGGTATTCCTGTTCAAAGAATTTCTCCAGAGCCAATAGAAAGAGGAGGAAACTGAAGGGAACTTGAGTTTGAATTTAATGAAGGACATCTTTGACCTCCGGATGTGCATTTTGGCTTCTTCCCTTAACATTTTCCTCTGGTGGTATGCCAGCCTCAGGCCTCTTTGTTTGCATCTGGAGATCTTCACCCTTGGTGACAGTTTCTGTCTGTCAAACTTAGCAGCGGACACTTGACTTCTGGGACTCGGGGTTTTATCAGCATCTGAGCTTTCCTCACTACTACCTGAGAGCTCTTTGAAAGGTGTGAACAGCATGGCTTCCCTCCTCCAGTTGTAGTATGTGGATCTGGAGATGCCTGGAAACCTTCTTTTGAAAATTCTGTAGGGGAACGAGGTGTTCGCAACGATACAGTTCTGCAAGCTCTTCTTCGCCTCCTGCATCAAGGCCACGTTTTGGGCCCGTTCTCCTTCAAGCTTCTCACACTTGAAAGCCAACATGTTAGCAAAGCTCCCTTGGCTGGGCTTCTTCTTGACTTCAGGTGAGGACCAGTAGTCCTGTTCAGTGCTATCTCTGGGACTCAGCTCGCCTGTGGAGCCACCTGAGACGCTGCAAGTAGACACAAGTTCTTGCTTCCAAGCGTAGTATGTGGATCTTGGAATTTCTGGGAAAAGCCCTTTAAATTGGCTGAGAGGAATCAGCTTCCCTTGCTTGTAGGATGTCAGGAAAAAGTGTTTGGCCTCATACCTGGCCACCGATTTCTTGTGGTACTCGATGCTTTGCCTCTTCCAGCGGTAAAAGGTGCTCTTGGTGATATTGAACTTGTCTTTGAGGTTGGAGTATGACAGCTGGGCATTCTGATTCAGAAGCTCCAGGGAATTTACCGTGGGCACTCGCTGCTCGCTGTTGGGACTCCCGATTTTGAGGTCGCTCGCATGAATCAAAGCTACAAAGTTGTGGGGTTTGAAAACAAAGCCGGCCTCCAGGTCGCCCGACCACATGATGTGAAGGGTCAAGGGCTCGGAGTCTTTCGACCATGTCCTTGGGCGAATGAGTCGATTGAAATAGGGCCGAATCTTTAAATTGTACATGGGATAAACCGAATAAATGTTGCACTGCAGGACAGACGCCAGCGCATACACGTGCCACATGTTCGCAAACGAGCCAGGGAAGCAGGAGGCCTTGACGTCGGCATCGAAGATGGCCTCCAGCACCTGAATCGGCAGATTGAGCATGTCCTGAGACTCCTCGGCGCAGAGGGAAAACCTAACTGCCTGCAGCATCATTTTCGAGTCAATCATACCGCACAAGTAGTATCGCTTCCAGAGAAGCATCTCCACCACAGTCCTGACCTGCAGCTCCAGACTCAGGCTCGTAGAGCCCACTAGAAGCATGCTAGCTGCATCAAACAGCATGTTTCCTTCTCCTTTGCAGACCAGAGGAAGCAAACCCGCCGGGGCGTCTGCCGGGTACAGCCTGTGAGCTACCGCGTCGATGCCAAGCCATGAGGAGATCTCAAAGCAGAGTGCCGTAGGAAGAGAGAAAGAGGCGAGAGCCTGTTTCACCTCCACAGCAACTTTAGTGAGGGTATCAAGACCCACGCACTCTGTGGCCTCCTGCAGCTCCCCCAAGACTGAGAGCACCACCTCCGTCCTCTGAATCATGCCTACACACAAAAAAATTCAAATAATAATAATAAACACAGGATGACAGGAAGATACAAGATCAGCATTAGCAGATCTAGATATATTGAGGGGTTGCCAAAATGTGCATACATTTTTTATAGACAGATGTAAAATATCTACAAAGATCTCTACTTCAGCATTGTGATGAGAAAAATCTAAGACAGTTGTATGAAATGAATTTTAATTTAGTTTTTTTGGATAATACAATTAGTAGTGACAATAACAGGAAGAACTATAATAATGCTGAATAATATGTAAAATGAAAGTGCTCTTGTAAAGAGGTGGATGTGATGAGTTGTAATTTAACAAAATGTAATCGTTAACCCATTTTTGTGACAAATGTACTTTTCAGTTAGAACAGTCTAAAATAATTACAGATGTATGTCACAGAATGTTAACAACTATACTATTTAATGCCGTCTTAATCTTGTGAATATTTTACATCATTGATTAATTCCAGTTTGCTCATAAAATTGCTGAAGATCTAGAAAAAGAAGCACTGCATACAACACATATATGCCCGGTTTGACAGACCAGGCTTAAAACTAGTCCCAGACTAAAATGCATGTTTGAGCTGCCTTAACTGAAAGCAACTTGCACTGACATATTTTAAAATATGTCAGTGTCATTGTTTTGTCTAAAGATGCACACCAATAATGTTTGTTTCTAAGGCACGTTTATAAAAGCTACTTAGGGCCTGGTTTCACAGACAGGGTTTAGCCTAAACCAGGATTAGGCCTTAGTTCAATTAGGATATTTAAGTAACTTTATAAACATACATTAGAAAATAACATTACTGGTGTGTATCTTGTGACAAAACAATGGCACTGACATATTTTAAGATATGTCCATACAAGTTGCTTTCAGTTAAAACAGCTCAAACATGCATTTTAGTCTAGGACTAGCTTAAACCCTGTCTGTGAAACTGGGGGTAAATGTCCTAATTGAACTAAGGACTAATCCTAATCCAAGTTTAAATTTAAACCCGGTCTGTGAAACCGGGCCATAGAGTCTATTATTAAGATTTCTCTGCATCATAAAAATCATGATCACAATACATGTCAGTGGTCATAATGCCCCATTTTGATTCACATTATAAAATGGCAGATTTATATGTATTGTTATGTTAAGTGAAAAAAGTAAAGAGGAAATATGCATTTATTCTTGGTTTATCAATCCATTTTCCTCACAGCTTTCTGGTAAATTAAATATTAAACTGTTACTTTCTTACTTTAACTTTCCATTAAGTCTAACTGAGAATTTTTACTGTAGATTGCCGCCCATACTTACACTGACTTTTA
>RJVU01072567.1:1336702-1448694 GCA_003731715.1 Anabarilius grahami | reverse complement strand
ATGTATTAAATGGAAACATTAAAAAAATAAAAAAACGACAAGCCATTGCACAGAGATTACGGAGAGATCAGTCACAGATACTTTTCACTAACGAGGCAGAAGCCCAAACACAACAGCGACGAGTCTACGTTGTACAGGCGAAAAACACAGTTTAGAACTTAGCACTTTCGTTACTTTTTAGCATGCACGGTTATTCATTAACGTTTTGTTCGTTTTTTTGAAAACGCCAATTAAGTGGACCTAACACAATTAAGTAATATAGAAAATAAGATAAAATAGGCCTAAGCTTGAGAAAATAAAAGTTCACTAATATTTAAGACTGAATTATTCCGAACAAATATAAACAGTATCGATCAGAGTACACTGTTCAAACGGACAAAATTATCATCGTTTACCTTGTTTTTTTAATGTTTCCCTCCCTTGAGGTTTAAATCAGTTTCGTGAAGCAGTCGGAATGGCAAAACTATGACCTTCTCACAACTCCAAGTTTAATCCATTGTGTGAGGTGGACAACGTGCTCATCATAGGTGACAACGAGCGCAATCTGAACCCAAGCAGTGGAAATTTCACATGATAAGGGAGGAACCTCCCTCCAGGAAATTGTCAATCACTATTGCGTTGTATCCATACACACACACGCGCGCGCTCGCGCGCATATCACGAGGACTTCTGACACAATGGTTTTTATACTAATGTTTATTATATCCTACATCTAAACATTACAAAACGGTTAATAGTAGCAGACTTAAAATAATACTATAATTATAGTAAAAAATACATAAAATAATTTATAGTAATACTGCACAGCTTGCAAATGCAGTGTCACACATTTAACTGTATTAATTGTCACTTTAATCTGTACATGATTGTGACTGTTTAGAAAAGGCTTATACTAAAAATGAACCATTTCTCTACATAGAAGTTCGAATGGAAGTTTTGTTGCATAGTTCGGCCTTGTTTGCATTTTTATATTAGCAGTAACACTACAAAATGAAAAGATTTAAAATGGACAACAAAGTTTGAATAGGTTTTATAGTTTCCTTAGTAATTATAGTTAAGCTTCACTGCACTTTTGGAGTTAGCCAATTATCATTGAGGAATGCTGGAAATTTCCATTTCCATAGCTCAAAGTGAACTCCCTCAGACAATGGCTTTGAAGTGTTTTCTTTCCATGCCAAAGCCTGGGGTCCAGTTTTAATCAGATGTAGATAGATTTTTCTGTATACCTGGGGATGTTTAGTGTAATGCTCTCTTTTAACAAAGACCTTATTTCCATTTTAACCCCCTGAATGCACCATACTCAGGGTTCCGTAAATTCAGCAGGTATGTAATTTTCGAAAAACCTTTTCCCTTTTAGTCATAGTGCTGCTTATGCTCCAGTTATCTCACTAAAAGACAAGTCAGACCAGCAGGCCGCACAAGGTCAAGCTCACAAAGTTGTTGATTGGAGTTGTGCTAGAGCAGACAGTGTGTGCAAATGGCAGAGAGAGCAAAGAGACAGACCTGGGAAGGTGCATATCTGCCTCTTGTTTCTCAGGGTATCACTTTTAACACCTCTGCCTGTCCACCTTTTGCAGCCTTTCACAGAACCTTTTGTTTCCACGCACCCCCTCCACATCAGCTTGACCTCATCTACCCACCAACCCTACATCTCTCCCCCTGAATTTTTCCTATCCAGTCCATTTATTTTGAAGGGAGAGAGCTTGGTTCCATGCTTAAAACAATGCGGAGGCGTGTTTTTATTTATTCTTATGCCAAAAACTACATAATTATTTGTTTAATTCTCTTAAACGGCCAGTCCAAAAGTTGCAAGTCAAACAAACTTGAACTCTAAGTCAAGCGTCACGCTGTTCTATATAATCTTGGTGATTCGGGCCTGTGACAAGCTGTAATGTAAAAACTCACTTGATAAGTGTGATAACAGAAGTTCTTGCTGAAATGTTGATGAGCCGTTGTGTGCTACAACACCTCAAGTGTTCTCTTTCCATCCTGTGCTTAAAATGCAAATGGAGCAACATTGGGTCGGCTCCGGTAGTCTGCCACATGCTGAGGTTGTATGTATGTGCTGGGGTATGGGCCGTGCTTGCGTATGTTAGGGGGTTGAGGGGGGTCGTCAAAGATCTGTGGGACACAGACAAGGAGAGTCTTGCAACCTTTTGTTCTTGGGCTTGGCCGTGTGGACTCAGGCACAGTCAAGAGCAGGCCCTTGACACCTATTGGGTCATCTCAACATGGGTTCTGCTTTCGTGAAAGCGCAGGCAGTCAGAGTTTGCTTCTAAACAGTGAAAACCTCATTAACTGCCAAATACAATCTAAAGGTGCAGAGATAAGGAAACTCAAACAAACAAACAAAAAATCTAAAAACTTAAATTCGCTCTGGCTATATGAACATTTAATTATTTTTGTACATTTCAATGTGATTTTTAATAAGATCCATTGATTTTTTAATAAACTATTAACTGTTTTACTTCTATGAAAATGTATCAGCACTTTCTTTACTTTTTATCATAAACGGTTATGCTTTCACCCAAAAATTAAACTTCTGTCATCATTTACTCACCCTCAAGTGGTTCCATACCAGGATGAATTTCTTTCTTCTGCTGAACACAAAAGAATATATTTTGATCCAGTTCATCAACTGCTTGATTATTCACATTCTTCAAAATATCTTCTTTTGTGTTAAGCAGAAGAAAGAAATTCATAGGTTTGGAACAACTTGAGGGTGAGTAAATGATGACAGAAGTTTCATTTTTGGGTGAACTATTATGTCACTCAGGAATGTTTTATGAAAGATTTTTTTGTATTCTGGTTTCACAACCTCACCCTGACCAAGACAGAAAGGCGTACTTGCTAAATGAAATTGGATAACCACTTCAGTCCTTATATAGTATCTTGTTAATAACTTACATTAAAAAAAAGCAGCTTCAAAATTCACATTTAAGTTATGAACAGACTGTAGAATGTGAAAGAACCACAGACCTTTTTTTTTTTTTTACTTATATATAAAAAAAGTTAATTTAAAAACCCTATAGGAATATTCGGAAGGAACCCAAAATTTTGCTCTTCTGGGTTGGCCTGCAATTTGGCATTATGACTGAACGGCTCGTATGACACACTGCTATTGTGTAAAGATTCATGGTTGTGTTTACAAGGGTTTAGCTTCTAGCAAACAGAAATATTTCACTGTCTTCAGATCTGATACCACACATTTTGACTTGCAGCTATTGAAGCATTAAGGATTTTTATCCATCAGTAAATCTGACATACAACATGTAACATTCATCAGTGTATTGTGTTTCTATCTGTTGAGTCTGTGCCACTTATCCCTATACCTTTTTTATTCCACTGATCTGTTTTTCAGTACATTTTTAGTGTCCAAGCACATGACGGCATTGGTTTCTGTTCCCAGTTTATTTTCTGACATCTAATTTTGTGAACATTTAATATTATATCAGAGAGCATAAAACTGAATTAATTTGTATATTACACATTACATTTGTTGGATTGTGATTCAGAAACGTTGCAGAGAATGAGGCAGAATATAGTTTAATGAAGCAAATAAAGAAATGCTAAAAGAATAAAAAAAACAAACAAATGGAAAAATTATACAAGCTATTATTTCTACAGTTTCTGCTCAAATTAAAATGTATTCATGGCAAGAATCATACAATATCAATATGTCTTCACAGTTCTACACATTTAGTTGTTCATTGGGAACACATCAGCCCTATTTTATATAATCTGAAGGGCTTGGACTTTTTGTTTACATTTATTCATTTAGCAGACATGAAATCCATGAAATTACATAAAATTGTGACTTGTGAGAACCAAAAACACAGACAATGTCCTCATGGGATCATCATACAATGTCATGAGGGAGTCATGCACTCGATGGAAACAACATATTTTATGCTGACCAACTGAGGGGTTATTTAGCATAACATGTTTAAAGCAATTAGGAACATTTTATGACAGCATATGAAGTTTTTTGGTATACTTTGTCGATGTCTACTTTCCTTGGTTTCACCAAATCGTGGTTTAACTCAGCGTAGTTCACCGCATCTTCACCCTGTTGAAGTAATAAGAACAGAATTCTGTAAAATTAGTAAATTACATACGTTAAACAAATATATTTGCATATATTTCATCTTTAGTAGTTTTGGTTTTAAGTTCCAACATGTTTTGTTTTCCAACTGATTTTCTCACTAAAAGAAAGAAAGATAGATAGAAAGAAAGAAAAAAAAAGTGCACATTTGCAAGGTTTTAACTTGGTAAGTTCATTTTGATTTGGTAAGTTAAAAGAAAGAGAATGATCATGACTTATGATGAATGATCATGGCCTTTGTGTCTCGATAATGTATGTATAACTTTAGTATGATGTAATCTATGATGTTCTACTAGAATTCAAATACACACACACACACATATGTATATATATATATATATATATATGCACCATATTGCATTTGTCTAAATTTGTTAAATCTGTTTTATCTACTCATGCTAAACTACTGACCCCATTAAACCAGAACAACAGCAAACAATACATACAAATTTAAGATTGCTGTTGAACACTGTACAGTATACAATTCTCAATCAAAAATAAGACTCATGGAAATAATTAGAGGTAGATGTCATTTAACTTTTACTCTTTCTGTCATGACTGCTGCCTGACAAACCATTATTGTCCATGGAAGTAGCACCCGAAAAAAGAAAAAAAGCATTGTAGATGTTTATAGACTTTAGATATCAAGAAAAAATGTTGTTTAGGATATTGATGGCATTTTGATAATATTTTTCTATGTTCCATTTATACATTCACGACTTCTAGAATTAAAACTTCTGCTAAAGCCACTAACTTTTATCTACTGACCTGGCTAAACTGCAACAACAAGCAAGAACATATGACAAGAAAACATTGAGGGTGAGTAAATGATGACAAAATTTTAATTTTTGGGTAAACGATCCCTTTAAATTCTTCTGTCATTGCTGTATAAAACATAAAGGTAAGAGAACCACATGCCAGCTCATGAAACTTTTATTTGATCATTGATCATAGTGCTTGTCGCCATCTGCCATTTGCCTACAGGAACCCAGATTCATTTTTATACCAATTAGGTTGTATAATCAACACCCTCAGTTAAGACCACATTACAGAGGTTAAAGGACTGAACACTTGTATAACACTAATAGATTGTTCTTGTCCTGCATTGCTAAAAGTCAAGCCATGTAGTGGCAACACAGAGTTTGCTCTATTGTCTGGTTACTGGAGAAAAAAAAGAAGAAGAAGAAAAAAAAGAAAAATCAGCTGTGTGAAAAACATGTTGAGAGGTGTCAAACAGACAGTAAGTAAAAACAACATGCTTGCATGTTGAGACACATCAACTGTCTCTTCTCTCCAAACATATTCAAATACCTCCCTTCAGATATATTTTATCATCACAATAACCAACAGCTATATTGTACCTTGTTTGACCAATCAATTAACACACTATTGATTTCTAATATGCTGAGAGAAAAAACAACAACAAAAAAACAATGTTACAGGCATAAAATAATATGGTATAAAATTATTCATATACTGCTATTAATTTAGCATTAATTTAACAATATTAGGTTGGTAGTTATTTCAGTCATAGTGCAGTGTAGCCGTTTGCCCAGCTGGTGGCATCCATGACTAATGTGTCAAAACAAATGCGCTAACTGTACAACAAAAGCATTAATTAACAAAACAAAATTCATAAACCATTCTAGACATCTGAAATGGACAAAAAGGTCCAGTAATAATAATAATAATAATAAAATAAATAAATAAAAACCTCCAAATTAAAAAGAAATTGACAATATATTTAATATTTGAATATGAAAACAACTGTCCTGCGCCAGGGTTTCTAAAACAGCATAGAAAACTATTAATCGAATCGAGAAACGTGACAAAAACTGACATTTTTAAAAATGTCTATTTGTGTATAGTTGTTTAATGATTTATAAAGTTACTAAAATCACAAGAAATGGGTGGTTGACAGTAAGTTTCAAGCAGTGACAGAAAAATAAAATAAAACAGAATGTCCCTATTATTTTATAATTATTTATAAGCTAATTGATAAATGCAATACTGTTCAAAATTATTTGTGGCCAAATATGATACAGTTTCCCTTCAAATGTAACCATGTCCATGTTATTTGTCAGATAACCAAACACGGTCAGGGGGATTCTGACAGGATGACGTTTAGCTGTGGGTAGCGACTTGTTAGTGCGCACTAGTAAGACCCACCTCCCTTCATTTGAGCTCTGTAGCACACGGTACCTCACTGCATAAACACAGACGCTGTCTGTATGTCAGTTCTCATGTCATTCAGCAGATGAATCCCATCTCTGCACTGGTTTAGACAAGGGTTAAGCTTTAGCTACCGGTCATCTAGCGCTCTGGAAGCATCTCTGCATGGAATAACGACCACGCGCTGCTGTCATGCTGGAAACAGATCGCTATTGTGGATTTTTCATACTGGAGGAATGATGAATAAATAAAAAACAGCGACGTGGATAATCGACAGGCGCTGTGTATTAAACCGTCAGCAGTTCTCTTGAATTAGCCGTCAATAACAAGCGTTCAAGACGGAAGGCATACAGGAGCACAGAGGGAGAATCCGCGCGAACATGAGGGAACGGGACTTTATGCCAAACATGGAACGGGGCAAACCGGCTACATACACAGGAGATAAAAAAGCTAAAATGGCTGCTAAAACCAATAAAAAGTGGGTGAGACTGGCTACTGTATTCGCATATGTTTTGTCAGTGTCTTTGGCTGCTATAATACTGGCAATTTATTACAGTTTGATTTGGAAACCGACGTCTGCCTCCGTGTCTGGACGGTCAGATGTGTTGGTGACGGCTGCAATTATGCCCATAAACACAAGCAATATCACAACAAGTGATGTACCAACAATTAACAAGATGAATAATACACCACCTGTGAGCCTGAGATCAACACAGACTCCCACCTACGCCCACTCCACTTCTCCACAGGGACAACTGCAATGGGTTGACAACAAAGGTCATGAAGGCCTTCCAAATATCCCCACAACAAAAACAAAGAAAACTGACCAAACAGGAACAGTTGACTCAGTGCACATTCACGAAAAACCAGGACGTTTCAGTTCAGCAGAAGTTAGCTACGAGTCGAAAACTAGTATTCTAGTAGCAGGAGCATCAAGTGAACCTCCTTTGGCACATGGAGCCACATCTTCTACTAAACAAAACATCTATGGCGGTTCTGGGTTCGGCACCCCTGAGAATCAGCCAGATATTTGGGATTCAGCCTCTCCCACAACTGACCAAGCATCTTGGACAAGCTACAGTGCAAGACCTGACGTCTCGCCTTTGACAGAACATGGTCTAGAATTAATGGAGGGCTCGTCACCGTTGCAAGAGGAGTCGGTTACCAAGGACACAGAGAATGCAGCAATTGGAGTGTGACAACAGATTATTTGTGTGGCATGTAAATTATATGACATTATCTGCGATGACTGTGCAGTTAGAGAAATAACAACAGTGAACATCATACAGTTTCTATTAATTTTGTGTCTTCTTCAAGGACAGAAACTGTATTGACCTACCTGCTTTGGAAAGCTCATATAAAGGTTGTTACATTATAGAGTGCAACAGTCAGGTTCCAGAAGTAAAAATCCCATTTATTTTCTCCAAAGGGGAAATCATTTTGAATGGTAACTTCTAAACCTTTAAAGACAGACATACTGTGAGCTACAAGGTTGTTAATTAATGGTACATGCTTTTATTGAAGCTACCAGCTCGCATTATTTAAGGTCGCACATTATATTTTTTAAATAATCGTGTTTAAAAAACGAAGTTACCAATGATTAGAAATCTCCAACAATCTGAGAATCCCAGCAAGCAAATTGCACCAAAAGAGCTCGAGCACTGTGAATGACGTGTTGAGTCAGTTTTCTTTTTAAAAGGGATAGTTCACCCTTATTTTCAAAAATGAAAATTCTGTCATCATTTACTCACCCACAAGTTGTTCCAAATCTGGATGAATTTCTTTGTTCTGCTGAACACAAAGGAAGATATTTGGAAGAATGTCAGTAACCAAACAGATCTAGCCCCCCATTGACTACCATAGTGTTTATTTTTCCTATTATGGGGGGGGCTTTCATAAGCCATTAAGTACACATGCAGTCTTGTGATATTTTTGTCCGATTTTCAAAAAAAAAAAAAATTGTTGTTGTTGTTTGTTGTTGTGATTCATCTCATACCTGGTTTGGTTCATGGCTTGTAACTCTTTAACAAAGACTTAAAAAAAAAAAAAAAAAAACATCCTATGGGAAAAATACATCCAGAACCAAGGCTGCTGAAAAAGTGGCTGGGCACTTCTGCACTCTATTATTCATTTGCAGGTAATCACAGCCATGCTGATATCCAGAACAACAGAAGGATTATATTGCTTTTATACAACAGTATGAACAAGGCAAATTAATATCCAGTAACTTACATTCCAAGACAAGTCTAAGCATTAAATATTTGCATGTCATGAAGCAGCACAGACCAAACGCTGGTCATATGTGAGTGGAGTGGAGGGGAGCAGAGCAAACGACAGATATTTCCTAGCCCCACTCCACCACATTTACTTCAGGTTTTCCAAACAGACATTCCAAACATAAGTGAAGTTAAATATCACAGTTCTGTTATACTAAATATTGAAGTCTTAGAACACTGCTTAGCCAATCAAATTTGAGAACAAGAACTAACTGTTGTATAGTGGATTATAAATTATAATAATATAGCCTTTACATACAAAGAGCGATAGGATTATGGTTCCTTTGGAACAACATGATGATGTCCTTTGGAACATCAGGAAAATGAGCCATTCTCATCACCAACACTAGACACATATCCTTCAGTAGCGTTTAATTCATTGTGTAGTAATTGTGAGCAAGTTAAACACTGTTTAAAGCAAGTTAAAACACTTTGCCAATAGAGTTCAGGAATGCTCAGGAATGGAATAACTATCTGAATGCAAAATACCTGGCTAGTAGGAAGAATACACTGTGCAAACTCACCCATGTTGAAAAGTGTCTTTTATAAATCAGCGTGGGTTGAACAAGATATAAGAAGCAAAATATGATGTATGAATAAACAAATATTTTCCATTCAGTGCACTGAGTTATTAAACTACATTATAATGTGTCCACCTTGTGAACTATAAACTGATTCATTATCTTATAAACTAAATGGTCCTGCTTAAACTCCAGATAACATTTATAACACTGTTTAAATGTAAAGCAGTTTTTTGAAGTAGAGTGGTTATGAGGCCCTCGTTTTAAACGGGCACATATTTGGTAATTGTGCTCTTCCTGTAACTTTTTTTATAAACATGATTAAATTTATTTATTTTTTGCAAAGTCATATATTTCACAAATTCAGTGAATATTGGAGTTTAATGATTCTGAATAAAAGACAATACAATAATATAAACAATTTATTAGTACTAGTAGTAATAGTATTAAATGACTTTTTGGTCCATGTTTTATACCTATATTTTTATTTATATTTTATATACATTTTAAGGCCAATAACACATTATCTCTTAATTAGACTATTAGCTTATAATTATTTTATAACAATTTAGTTTATATTTATTTATTAATGTTGGCCAGATTTACAACTTTGAAAAATGTCAGACATAAATTTGTTTTGAACCATTCCTTTTAAAGCACTTGAAGATAGAAGCATGACACTCACAGTGACAGTAACCAGTAGTCTGCACATTTGCCCATTGCTCAAAACTGACCAGAAGCTTATTCCCATCTCTGAATCATCAATGCGAGAACGCATGAAATGTAAAACAAACCCTACAGATGAGTCTCAGATAATTATATATGCTCATTGCTTAGTCTATAAATTAATGTCAAACAATACAAACAAGTTCATAGTAAGATGTCATATTGTAAATGGGGAACTCATGTTTGTTACGGGAAATGAATGGATCAAGGGACAGTGCATTAGGGACATGATGCATTTAATCATGCAGTAGAATGCTGTCTAAAGCGGATTGTTTGCTTAATTAACACTTTTAGATCATACTCTTTCAATTATTTGGCCTCAAACCAAACTTGTCCAATAAAACAAATATCTAGCAACAATACAAATTCTTGAACTCCTATTGGACAAGCCATACTAATTTAAATTGAAAATTGTAGGAGTTGCTGCTGGTTTTAAATTGACCTGAAGTATCCCTCACGGACACTGTGTAGACTCCAGCCATCAGTTCTCCATAGGGACTTCTTCACATTTAGTGTCAGCATTCCAGTCAACCAAGCAAATAGCACTGCCATTAGCTTTAGATGTGCAAAGAGTGTTTACGCTGTGGCAATATTCTCACTATTTTTTTCACCCACTCTAAAAAATGTTGTATAGTTTCAACCCAAATTTGGGTCAAATATGGATCAATCCAACCACTGGGTTAAAAATTTCATTAGAAAATTAAACAATGGTTGGGTTTGTCCATTTTTATTTTTTATTTTATACCCAAATTTGGGTTGAAACAGCCCAGCATTTTTTAGAGTGCCTCATTTAAAACAAGGAACTGGGCATTTCCTGCATATATAAAGATGGTCCTGTGGGTAACAAATGGAAACATAATGCTCTGTACAGTAAACAAACTGAACCAACACTTTAACATGGTGTTTTTTTGACCATCTTCTTTGCCAAAAATAAAAGTGGAGGAAATCTACCATTATTCATAAAAGGTAAATAGCAAATGGTCTTTTAGGTTACTGTAAGCAGACCAGTTCACAGATTCACTGTGCCATGCAACATTCAATACATGGCAGCCATGTAAACATTTTAAATACACATTTCAATACTTGCTTGTATACACTGATGAGCCAAAACATAATGACCAGTCTCAGGTGAAGCAAATATCATTGATCATCTCTTAACAAGCCCACACATTAAGGCCTGGATAGATTAGATGCTAAGCAAACAATCAGTTCTCTGTTTATAGTTTAGAGTATCTCTGAAACGGCAAGGCTTGTGGGTTGCTTCAGGTCAGCAGTGGACAGAATTTATCAACAGTGGTCCGAGGAGGGACAAACCACAAACTGGTGATTGGGTGTTGGGTGCACAAGGCTCATCGATGCATGAGGCCAACGAAGGCTATCCCGTCTGGTCCGAGCCAACAGAAGGTCTACTGTGGCACAAGACACAACATTTTAATAATGGTTATGGGAGGAATGTGTAAAGGCAGGAACACACCAAGCCGACGGTCGGCCGTCGGACAGTTTTTGTTTGTCGGCCGACTAAGTTTTCTCAGTGTGTTCCGCATCGTCGGCTGAAGTTGGTCCTCGTCAGCTTTTTTTCGGCCGATTTGACATGTTGAATCGGCGTCGGAGCTCGTCGGGCCATCTGATCATTCTGATTGGCTGTTCAGCTACTGCAACCTGCTGGTTCGAAAAGGCATTTCATCTCACGCAGGCGCAGAACGGACGTGCTACTTGGCTGTCGGCTGTTGAGCGTCGGTTTGGTGTGTCAGGGCAACTTTGGACACAGACGATGCCGACGTGAGCCAACCCCGCAGTCTGCTTTCGTCGCCACTAGTTCGTCGGAATCGGCTTGGTGTGTGCCTGCCTTAACAACACACAGTGCATTGCAGTGCCTATGATGACCCCTGTACACCATTGAAAGGGCCTACAATGGGCATGCGAACATTAGAACTGGACCTGGGAGCAGTGGAAGAAGGTCGCCTGGTCCGATGAGTCCTGCTTTCTTTTACTTAATGTGAATGGCTGTGTATGTGTGCGCTGTTTACCTGGGGAAGTGATGGCACTATGATGCACTGTGGGATGATGACAAGCCGATGGAGGGAGTGTGATGGGAAATGATCTGAAACCCTGGGTTCAGCCATTAATGTGGATGTAAATTTGACACGTTCCACCTACCTACACAGACCAGCACTCCTTCATGACAATGGTGTTCCCTGGTGGAAGTGGCCTCTTTCAGCAGGATAATGCACCCTGACACACTGCACACATTGTTCAGGAATGGTTTGAAAAACATCATGAAGAGTTCAAGGTGATGCCCTGGCCTCCAATCCCCAGGTCTCAATCCAATTGAGCATCTGTGGGATGTAGTGGACCAACAAGTTCGATCCACAGCGGCTCCACCTTGCAACCTACAGGACTGCTGCTAACGTCTTGGTGCCAGATACCATAGGACACCTTCAGGGGTCTTAGGGAGTCAATGCCTCGCCGGGTCGGCAGCACATGGAGGATCAACAGCATATTAGGCAGGTAGTCATAATGTTTTGGCTCATCTGTGTATATTTAAAAGTCTAAAGTGTGACCACTAGGGGTAGTAAACAAGATCTACTGGAGAGCTTCTCAAACCTGTCCTGGGGACCCCCCAGCACTGCACATTTTGTATGGGCAAATTCTAATCGGAAGTGAGCATCCCTATGCTCTACTCACTCCGAAGGGCAGAGCCCTTGAAGTGGGAACTTAGGAGGGAGTAGGGCACTTGTGTGTCATAATGAAGCAGTATGGAATGCACTTGGTGAAGGGAGCAATAAGAGAGAACGTAATTTCCTCATTAGCTTCACATGGAATGTTACCACAACAAAGCTAGGCAGCAACAAATATCTTATTGCTGCTGTTGATATGATACAAATAAATGTATATTTATAATGAAGTATGGGCCTGCATATAAAGAAACATTTTAATCTGAAATAATATAACAATATTACTTAGTTTTATTGTATTTTAGATCAAATAAATGAATCCTTGGTGAGCAATAAGAGACTTATTTCAAAAACATTACAAAATAATGCCAACCCCAAACTTTTGAACCTTCAGGTAGGCTAATTCTTCGGAGAGAGTTTCCATCTTCATTTACACACTCTTGTAAGGCATGTATAGTGTGTCAGGGTGACTCTGGATGGGGTGACAATGAAATCTCTGTGGCATCAATGATGTTAATCAGTGTCATTGTGAACAGTAGAGTGATTACACCTGCAGCATCATTCTGTCCATCCTTTTCAAAGATTAAAATCTTTTTAATCTCAAAGATTAAAATGATTTGTCCTTTGAGTCACTTTTTAAATTCTATTATGGTATATGTTCCACGCGTTTGTACTGTAAAAGTATTAGATCACCTTGATTGGCCTGTCCTTACCTTTTGTGGATTAACTAAAGTTCCTGAGGATAATCTGTCTGCTGTCTGTGGTTTCTATCTGACATTTCACTGGGGAGCCTCACAGGACAAACCACACAAACACCGTGGGATATAGAAACACTAGGGGAGCAGGACAGGCGCCCTCGGATGAAAGCATTTGCATATCACCCATAGGGCTAGAATGACTGACATATTTCATCTCAACTTAATTAATATTAATAAAAATAATTTGAATAACAGAAAAAGAAATGAGGGCAAAAGGTAGCAGAGAACTCATTTTTTGGGTTGGCTTCATCTCTCTACGTGTATATATCTTTCGGAAACAAATACATCCACCATGAAACACTTGGGAACTAGTGTCCCAATCTGACCTTAAATCATACGGAGATTGAAAAATATAGAGACAGAACTGCACGTCACATAACCAGGCTTTGCAGGATCCAACCTGCATTTGGTGATCAAAAGTAATTGTGTTAACAATTTTAGTCAAGGTTATTCACAAAGAGCAGGAATTGATTTGGTGATGCACATGTTTAATCTTATCAAAAACCATCAAGAGTCATCCTTGATTAAAGGCACAGTATGTTTTTTTTGCCGCTAGGGGTTGCTAAACTCTTCAAAGCAATAGAGGATATGAACGTGACGTCCCCGTCAGCCGTTATGACTGCGGTTACGCCCACTGAGTGGCAAAAAGAGTGAGTGGCAGCATTGGTTTTCAGCGTGAATGCCGCGAAAAACACACAAACCACATCCAAAATGGGAAAGAGCTTTGCAATTGACTACAAATAGCTTTGACAAAATTGCCGAATGCTACAGAAAAAAGAAGCAAATGGATCGCTGAAATTCACAGAAATAATTGGACTCCAGGCAGAGAAACATGGATTTGCAGTTATCATTTTGTCAAAACGTTGGATTTTGCTGTAAAATCATACCCTATATGTTGTATTGTTCTTTATTGTATTTACCATCTTATATTCTGCATAATTAGATATTTTTCAATAAACACTGACAAAAACTATACAAGTTTTAGGGCTGGACGATATGACGATATATATACATATAACTGATGTAAGTGATCACTCCGATTTAGACCTACCTATATTGTATTTATATATATAGCGTTCACAGGCAGATTTGCTTTATGTATTTCCCCGGTGTCGAAATCAGGCACATATAAATGTCTGGAAACACGATTCCTGGCTGCATGTCAATATCCAGGTTTCTTTGACATATTATAAGGAACACTTTATAGCCCAACCTTTAGTGTAATCGTTTGTTTTACTCGCATTTTCGCAGTTTCCCCTATTAAATCCAGTCATGCAGCAGGTTCTTTTGCCACTCAGTCTAGCTGAGGGAGCGTGTTCCTGCGGGAAAGTGACGTCGATGCATACCCTCTATAACAAAGGCGTAGATTGATGACGCAGTGAATGAGCCTGGAATCATGGAACTTGTCGTCATGCCGATGGATCTAATAATGTTTATGGGGAAATGATGTTTATGGATGAGTGAATGCATGTTTTTTTAACATGACTGTGGAATAAAGCAGGGCGTGGCAGAGAATCGCGGGCGCGATTGCTAATGAGAGTCAGATATCAATGCCACACGTGAGTCCCGTGGGATATAAAGGAATGAGGACGTTTCATTCTACCGAACTACTCACAAGTGCTGAAATTCTACTCATACAGGTCAGTTTATTTGATGAATTAAAATTGTGAGGTAACGCAGCGCTGTTTTATTTGGTCTAACATTACACTATCATACTAAACTGCATTTATGTGTTGAAAGTTGTAATGTTATTCTATGTATTAGTTTGTTGCCTGTATGAGACTTAACAGTAAGCTAGATCGTTTATGTCCTTTTAAGGCATGAGGCTCTAAATGCTATATCTCACACAGCACAGAAGCTATTTGTGAACATTCACACCCACAAAGTGGGTCAATGGAAAACTGACAATTTAACTTATGTTCAGACATACAGTAGGCTATATTTTTATTTCATTTTATTTTATCTAAAGGTCATTGAGTCCATGACTTATCCACTTGACACAGTCACAGCTTTTCACTCTAAGATTCCTTACACAGTATTTTCAACTGCCTCTTGTGTGAAAGACAGATGGTGGGAGTAACAGATAAGGAGAAAGTGGAAAAAGCCAAATCAAAAGTGTGAATTTATTTTGGGGATTTCTAGCATTACATGCAAATAAGAATAATAACAATAAAACAAAATAAAAATATAAAATAAAAATGTGTTTTTTCTCAGGCTTTAGACATGACCTGGGTATCTATCTTAAATATAACCACACATGACACATTAGATTGTGGGTGGATTGGAATAATGAATCAGCAAGAAAATTAAAGATTATACAAGGTCAGCCCAGACCGAATGATCTTTGAACAAACCATAGTCAGGCGAACTCATCAGTTTTCAATCTTAAGTCGCTCTGGAGAAAGACATCTGTTAAATGCCTAACAAAATGGAAAAGATGCTAGAAGTGTCCTGTGGTTTATCTGAGCCTATAATACTCATCAAAGATTAATACTGCCAAAAAGGGTGCCAGCCAACGCCTGTGCTAAATGACAAGTAATGAAGCAACTACAAAAGGACCAGGTGGCTGGGAAGTGCTGTAAAGTGCACCTTCAAGAGGACCATGCCTGTAAACATATGACTGGAGTGGGTGGATGATGTGTTATGGAAAGACTCTCCATTACTGAAGTCGGCATGACCAGCTCCCATGAGGACCAGACACCCACAGTCGTGACAAACAGACCTGCCTTAAAACATCATGAAAACCAGACTAAATCAGAGGGGCACGAGAGATGGGCACTGTGGGTCTGTGATCCAAGGCAGAACTCTGCTGTTTTGGAACATATAATTAGGGATAATGGAGAAGAAATTCAATTAGCTGGGTGTAACGGAAACAGTCTGCGGCATCACAGATAAGGCCTTTTTTTTTTTTAGCAAAATAAATATGAAGGCTAGTTTAAGTTATTTCTGGTTTTAAGCGATTCAAAATAAAGTTTTCTAAAGAAATTCTTCCATCTGTGTATGGTATAAGGGTGGATATCCTTTACGCAAGTACATTCATAAAAACCAGAAAGCATTTATTTTAGACGCTTCTATCATTAAACCGAATGTATTTTCTTAGGTAAATTGTCATTTAGACGCCTCATTTAGCGTCTAAATTGTCATTTTGATGCTTCTATCATTAAACCGGATGTATTTTCTTAGTACTTACTTGCTCAGCAAGGTTGTCTTCAACCTGTTGCTCCGCCATGACAGTTTACCAGAGAAACTAATTGAAAAGAAAACATTCCCTCTATAGCGCCCCTTGCGGCAACGCTAAGAAAGTATCGCTCATTTTTATGCGTCTGCCTTCACGTAGGCCTACTTTGTTCACGTACCAGTGATTAATATTACAGATACATTTATTTTTGTCTGGCGATAGAAAGATTATAGTACACCGACCTGAATCGTTTATAGATTTAATAATATTTCAGCAATCATTTCATGTGTGATTATTTGATTTCTATTAGCTGTTCAGAATCAAAACTATTGATTCATTCGGACAATTCACTCACTCACTGAATCGTTTGCAGCGGCAATCAGAAATAGTAGAGTTTCTTTATGACAGAAAACAAACAGAACACTGAATGAGTTAGATCTATGTACTGTAGGAAACAAAAATGTCTTCTATCGTTTTTCAATGAGGAAGCAGCTCTTAATTGCGCATGCAGCTTGTGAATGACTCAGTTTTTATTTCTGACAGTATCAAAAAAGTGTCAAATATGGAAACACTTTTTTGATGGAGGGCCTGTGCCCTAGTAGCCTAGTAGCCTACTGGCCTACTGATGAAAGGCTAGAAATGCTCCTGAGCTGGCACTCATGTCATGAGGCATTAAGATAACCTGTCATAATGTAAGTTACAAACGCATAGATAAGAATAAAACAGTGCCACCAAGTGGATAATAAAAGAATAACATGAAAACACATAAACCAAAGCAGGCAGCCAGCGTGCTTTGTGCTTCCAGTAAACAAACAAACAGAAGAAATACAAGCTGAGCTATGTGGTCACAAGGACAAAAGACATTAAGTTCACTTGCCACTTGCCAAAAATGTCTCTTAATTTAGAATTTCAAGGTAAGCCTATATAAGTTAATAGAAAAGTAACACATTTTGTTACATTAATTTACATTAAATATACTTTGAATCTTTAAAATTTGTTTTGTCTGATTATAGAAGAATTCCCATCTTTACTTTAATCAGGGGTCTTTTTATTAAACACCTTCTGCCATCTTAGTCAGGTATTTCCCCAAAGAAAACGAAAAGTTCCTTTCCATGCTAAACTAATTTGGTTGGACAAATACAGAGTTTGTATGCGTCACAGTGAGCACCACAAGGCATCTAGAGATGGTTTCCAAAACCACAAGCTCATTGGCTGCAAAGGCAGTCAAGCTGTTAGGGGAACATATAGGGATTAAAAGGCTTTTAACCAGACATAAACTCATTTTAGAGCCTGAGATAGGGCCTGTTCGGGCATTTACGTATTTAAATATAGCAAAATACAGGCTATGTACGGGGAGGGATGATTTTGTGCTGATATTTAGAGTTCGGCAGAGAAGTGGCCTAACGACATTTAGGCATACAATCCAAAATGGGATGTCTAAGATGATGCCAAAAAAGACTCTAAGATCATCTTCCCTAAACCTGACCTGTTTCTCAGAGAGTGGAATATGCATAAAAAGCACCTCTAGAACTTCAGGCCAAATATTATGACAGAAATGTCACCATCTAGAGGTTAGTGATGGCACTACACTGGAAACAAACAAACACTGTTCATGTTCGTTCACTTTGGCCCATGTATTTGATTAGTTCACAATGTTTTTACTTTCCTACAGACCTACACAGATCTCTCCTTGTTCCAACTTTGGAGCTTAATTTCAAAATAAGAGTTGTGGCTTTCTGCTTTTCTTTTGGAAACACTTTTAGAGGGCACAGGTAGAATGATTGGTATCAATGCTACTGTACTTGAGCAATAATACATTTCATTGCCACAGCACTTGACATGGCAATGCAGCCCAAAGAAATCAGCAAAGCAAGCCATCGCAACACAACGCATAAAAGTGATATGTAATCTGAAATGCATGTTGTTGTTCTTGTATGTTCAGTTTGACAAATGAAGCTTGCATTTGTAAACAAAAACTTACATTCACCAAATGATGATTTAAACCCTTTTAAAAGAACGCAGTAGTAGCATTTTATAAATCTTGACATTGTAAAGACAATATAAAAGGAAATCTTTCATACTACTTTTTAAAATGTACTTATTTTTTAAATATTATATGCTTGGCAGGGGGTTCATCTATGCAAGTGATTGTGTTTGATATGGCTGGTTAAATAAAGGGATAAAATATCCCGGATGGGTTTGGACTGAAGGGATCATTTGCATGGCAAATATTACACAGCCATTGTCCAACAGTCAGAAGGCTATTATAGTTCAGCAGTCAGCCTGTAGTCTGACTACAGAAAATATTTAATACGATAAATTAATCATTGTCAAATAAAACAGTAAAGATATCCTATGCAATATGTTTTGCATTCCTGTTTGCTAAAATCGCTGAGAATTTCATGTCATTACATAACACAAATCACCCATTTGTAAACTTTTATTTTTCTTTTTAAATCCAAGAACATATGAAACACTGAAGGAAATTTTTAAAATATGAACAAAAAACAGTATTTGCATAAATTCCTTTGAAATTTTTCAACCACAACATGTTTAGATCACAACACAACCCAAATACACTGCTGAAAAGCCAGTGCAAATGTTTGAGCTGTTTGTCTGTAAATTAATATTATTTGCTTGCTTTGGTCCTTAATAATATCTCTATTTGTTTGATAATCCCTCACAAATGTAACTACCGATGAATAATACATGTGAGCTGCATAAAACCCACTGTCTTGATATACTTTTACACAATCCATTAATAAGTCATTAAATTACGTTTAGCTTGAATAGACCAGTTTACTTGAATGTGGCAACTTATTTCAAACATAAGCGGAGCACCAACTGTCCAAAGTTTAGCCAGACTGCCTGCTCTTAATCCAATCATTCACTAGATTAATCTGTATGATCTCATGGATCACATCTCCAAAAATCATCTCTGGCCTGTATGAACACCATGTAATTAAACTTTAAAAACACAAAACCAAACCAACCTGGCTATTTCACAGGATATTTCAGACAAGATAACAATTGCCGAAGTGCTTGTTTATTAATGCAAACGTAATAATTTACCCTACACCCTTGTGCAAGCATTATATGGCATTTCCACATACTTCACATCAAGCCACAATAATTCAACAAGGTGTGAAATATTTGAAATGTTAAGACCTTATAAGCTGATTTAAGCTTTAGCTGGACCCTAAACAAAATCACATAGCTCGATTGCTCTGAACAATAGTCACATAGTCCTTATTAGAAACAGATACTGCAGCTTGCGTACAAACTGGGAGATTTTATAAATCCATTTATATGAATATTACATGAACATCTTTGGGATACTGAAATAACTACACACAATAAATGTTGTTTTACTCCATGAAACTCTGTTCACATCAACTCTGCGAATGCACACTAAATTAGGGTTGAATTTACAACAGTTTGCATAGATTCCTGGGTTTTGTATGAGTGATGATTAAGCATGTACAACTAGCTGAAAGGCATCAACAAAAGTGTTTTTCTTTGTTTTTTACAATATTTTTAGTGTTCTGGTGCAAGGAAGGAAAAGTGTCCACATACTATTAGCAATCTATTCTCCTTTATTATCTCTCCGCTTTAAAGGGATGGTTAGCCTAAAATGAAAATTCTGTCATCACTTACTCACCCTTGTGTTGTTCCAAACCTGTATGACTTTCTTTCTTTAGCAGAACACAGAAGATATTCTGAACAATGTTTTATGGAGTCCAAAACAAGATTAGACCCTGCTGACAAAAGCAGTCTGCAAAAAGCAGACACTTTTCAAAATATCTTTTATGTGATAACACCGAAGGAAGAAAGTCACATAGGTTAGGAGCGTCATGAGGGTGAGTGAATGACGACAGAATTTTCATTTGGCTAAACTATCTCTTTAAGGGCAATTGAATATGGAGGATTATGACAGGTAACGACACCAGAGCTACTTGAAATAATGATGAAATGGTAGCTAGTAGGTGCTTGAATCTCTGAAAAAAAAGCACCACCAATAACAAAAAACAAATACAACAAAAAAAAACACCCCTTTGAGAAATGTTAGCTTAAATACTAAAGTTAAAATGTTGGTAAACTTTAATGAGCCAATGTGCACCATCATTAAAGCTTCATGAACAGATACTATTTATTGGATGTAAAACTATTAGCCATGGGCCAGTTTCATAACTACAAACCTATTTTCAACCGAAACTCCACTGATAGTGTGATTTAGTCGATATCTAGACTTAACCGGTGTCTGGATATCTATCTTTAAGTATAAGAAAATAAAAACAAAACCTTGAGGCACTATATCCCACCAAAAACATTGAGCAACACATCAAGAATTTGCATACACATAGAAAGTGCAGTTGTAAAAGGTTACAATTGGTGTCTAAGTGCATAGATTTGTTCTCACATTTACAGTATGGCTTATTTCAAAGATTCAAAGATTGCAGAGAGAGGTCTCTCATTGTCTCTTGGTGTGCTTGGAGTTGTAGTGGCTCCGCATGTCTTTCCGGAGGCGGAACTTCTCTCCGCAAACGCCGCAGATGTACAGATGCACATCCATGTGCTTCTCCAGATGCTCGCCGCTTGGGAAAATCTGGAAACACACCTGGCAGATAGTCTCTCCGGCAGATAGGTGAGAGATCATGTGTCGCACATGATCGTGTTTAAGGAATGTACCCTGGTCGCACACGGGGCAGACGTACCGTGCCATTCCCTTATGCATGTCAGTGTGCAACCGTAGCTGTCTTTCGCGCAGAAACTGTTTCCCGCAGGTCTGACACGTGAACTGCTTTTCCTTGGTGTGCACGGTGTAGTGCTCCCGTAGGTGACACCTTTGGTAAAAGCCTTTGCCGCAAATTGCACAGAAATGCTTGCGCCGATGGTCCGGCTCGCCGCCGTCGTCCAACAAGACGGGCCGGAAGGGCTCCTGTTCTGGACAAGACAACGTATGCTCCACTGCAAGACTTTCACTTTCAAATATTAACCCACAGAGTGGACAGCGAAAGCCAAGGTCGGCTCCTTCCAGCAAGCTTTCTTCCATAGCTTCGGCATCCTCAAGTAGAAGCGAATCCTCACCTGGGGAGTCCGTCTCGGCCCCTTGGGGTTCACCACAGCGCTCTGCGTGCTCCTGCAGCTGCCTGCCTTTAATGAGCACTTGGCCGCACCTTCCACAGGCGCAGATATGTCCCATGTGGTTGGAGATGTAATGAGCAGACTGATCTTCCTCCGTCAACAGGGCTCCGCACAACTCACATGGAATGCACGCGCCATCTTGCTTTTCCTCTTTGATCCGGTGCATCTTTGGATCCGTTTCCAACCCTGTGCTTTGGCCCTCCAAAGCATCCATGGCGGATACTCCAGCCTCTTCCTCGCTGTCAAACTTTATCTGGTCTGCAAGATTGTCTTTGTATGCCCTGGTACGAACTTTGCAGCTCCCTACGTTATGGTTCCCTACCTTCACAACTTTTATAGTTTCCAAATCATTCTCGGAATCATCGTCTCGTTCCACTTTAATGGTTATATTCCTGGAAAAGGCAGTTTCGCTGTCCATGCCAGTGGCGACGGACCTGATCACGGTCTCTGCATCTGGCTTGTGGTCTGGCCAGTCCTCTTCGCCCTTGCAAACTGCTCTGTGTTCATCTGTACCCTCTGAGTTTGAACTCTCAGCTTTGCCAGAATCACCGTAACCCTCTTTGCCAACTTTGGGCGTCTGGAAAGCTTTGCGATTGGTGCATGTGAGGATGTGTTCGATGAGCAGCTTTTCACAGCTGAACACAAAGCCGCAATCGTCGCATGTGTATGTGCGTCCAAACCGAGGACGTTCTTTCATGGCAGAGCTTCGGCCTGAAGTTCTCTTCCTCAAGTCGCACGGCTGGTCTGCAACGGTCTCTGAGTGTGGCGGAGGGTGTGGAATGACCACATCTTCAGCAGGCCTGACAGTTGAGATGTTAATGGTTTGACGAGCAGTTGTGGTTGAGGCTTTTGCTGTGCCTTCATTCTCAGAAGGGCTTGGCCGCTGCTGCTCAAACATTCGGACGCCAAACATCATCTTGCCTCCAACCACGCTGGATGAGGATGAGGAACTGGACGACGAAGAGGACGACGCAGATGACGAAGGTGTCAGATTGGACGTTCGGATGTCTCTGAGGTCCTCGAGTGAGTCTGGGATGTAGTACATTTGTAGGTAGGCCATAGATGATTTCAGCTCCTCAAACTCATAGTGATCCACAACGATTCGGCCAAGGTACATGAGCTGCAGGATGAGATCGAAGCACTCTGCGCTGATCTGCATGTTGCTGAGATCAAACCGCGCAGTCCCCTGCTGATCCCGGATGAACATCATTCTGAAGTAAGAGCTGCAGGCTGCCAGCACGGCCTTGTGGGCCCTGAAATAAATGTCCCCTATGGCAATACAGCAGTCACAGAGGAAACCCCACTCCCTTTGGTTGTTGAGCTGCTGCAGGACATGCTCACTGTGGCTTGGCCTTGCCATTACCCTGTGAACAATTATAAAGAAACACATAGTAAGACCCAAGTTTGAGGAATCTTCTTTTTCACAGGTGTGCAAAATAAATAGTTGATCTTACTGTGGATCTGCAATAATTTTGCAATGGAATGGAACATGGAGTTCAGGTGTGTCAAGATACGTTTTTAAAAGTTGAACTACTTTCAAATTGACATGTCATTCTGTCATAAAAATACAACACTCATGACAGGACACCCCAAAACAGACAAAGACGAGTGGATGAATAATAAAAAAAAGAGGGTTTTATTATCCAAATTTTCAAACAGCAAAAGAACAGCTCACTAATCCAAGCATCGACACTAAAAAAATATTTAAGCTTTTTAATGGTTTGGAAAGAAGTCTCTTGCTAATCAAAGGTGTATAATATATATATATATATATAATTTTTTAAACAGTAAAAAAAAATAAAAATCTAATTGTGAAATATCACTGCAATTTAAGATAACTGTTTTCTATTTAAATACATCTTAAAATGTAATTTATTCATGTGACGGCAAAGCTTTTCGGCATCCATTATGTCTTCAGTGATCCTTCTGAAGTTATTCTAATATGCCGATTTGGTGCTTAAGAAACATTGTTTATTATTATAAATGTTGAAAAAAAAAGTGCTGCTTCATATTTTTTGTGGAAACCATCATGCATTTTTCAGGATTCTTTGATGAATAGAATGTTCAAAGGAACAGCATTAATTTGAAATAGAAATCTATTATAACATTATAAATGTCTTTATTGTCACTTTGATCAATTTAATCCATCCTTTCTTAATATAAGTATTAACTTTTATCACTGACCCCAAACTTTTAAACAGTAGTGTATATAAGAAAAATCTAGATAAAATAGTCAAACTCACTAATCAACTAGACACTTAGTCACTCACACCTAGATGTAAACTAAAGTAATAGCCTTTTGGCTATATGAAACAAATACAGCAACAATACAAAATACCAAATGAGCAACTCGCCACGTAAAATTCCTTAAAAGGTGCAAACTTGGTCAATAAACTCAGATGATCTGGCAATAATAATTAATAGAATCTACAGTATAATTAATTGGCTTCAAATTGAGCTCGTTTCCTCCGTTCAGCTCCATCATAAAGCCAACAGAGAGGTTTACATCCCGCCCCCGCGTTCTCATTGGCCTATTTCAGAGACAAAATCATGCGGGCGTTGTGGCTGTCAATCATACACCGCACTTAAAAGTAGAATCAAACTACTTGGACAACACACTAAATATCTGACCATACGATTGCCCTTAGTGACAACATTAAGTTTTAAAAGGATATGTTACTCAAGAGACAGCAGAAATCAGAATATATCTGACCATTGTGGTAGGGAGATCTCTCACGCAAGCATGCAGTGCCACCCCCGCGCAGCTTCCCGCACATACGCTATGAGCTTCACATTACTGCAGCTCGTGTTTACACGCAAAACACACGGAAAATACTCACCGACGGTAATGGGCGCTAACTTGTAGCGAACGACAGAATTCGAGTTAAAACACAGAGTGAAGAAGTTCCACCTCTTTTGCCTTCGTCCAAGCGAAAACTTGGGACGAGAATAGCTAATCTCGAGGGCGAAGCCCCTTCTGTGCAGCGCGGATGAAAGAACTTCCGCACAGCCGCTCTGCGAGCTCTATCACCGCACTGAGATCCGGCCCCGCTCACGCAAATCCAGCCCGCCCCAGCACGCGCAGCACAGTGAAAATGCAACCAAACCATGTACGAAAATATGATCTTCAGGACGAATGCGGTAACAAACGGAGTAGAAATAATGATTTAATATAGCTTATATTTTGCACTTTTTCAGCAAGAACTAGATAATTTGGTAGTAGTTTTATATAATGATTTTTTTTAAATATAAATAATAAAAATATAATAAAAATCGCTACCACCATGCCAACCATTTTAGGGAATTGAATTTCTATCAAAAAGTAGGTATTTGATTATGACGGAAATGAGAAGCGACAGTCTGTAAAGCAGATATCACTATTTTTGTACATCATTTTTTCACCACATTTTTAGGTAAATAATAAACATGTTATTGTGTAACATTTTAAATTTTATATAATTACAATTGTCAAAAATTTAAAATATTTTATACGTTCAGTTAATTGACAGCTAGCTAACTCGTGTTATTGAGTCCAATAATTATCTAAAAAGTACACACACACTAATCATAAATACACACTGTGACAGATTATACCAAAATCCACTTGTTCAGTTCTTTACTCTAGGATGTGTGATAGCCTAATGTTACATGATTATTCAAGTTGTTAGAAGTGTCCCTATTGTATATAGGCTATGTGTGTTAAACAAGTTAATGAGCGCCACAGATGGTCTTTCAGAATCTTTTGCAAAACTGGCTTTGCTCTCTCGTCCATGCAAGTTGTCAAATGTTTATAGCCTACTTTACGCATTTCGTTAAGCGAGTTTAGCACACTAGATAGACTATAGCATTGTCTATCTTTCAACATAAAAGAACAAATACGTTACGAACGAGCATAGAAATACAAGCAAAGCGTCTGCTTTGTATGTTTTCACTATGCCTGCGTCTGGATCAGCTAATGTACAGTACGGTCACGTGACGGATAACAAGCTAAGCCGTCAATCGCATAGGAAGAACCGCGAGACCATAAGAGAATTTTCCTGCTGCAACAAACACGAAATTATTAGCAGTTTCTCTCATATAGTTGGTAAGAATGCATTTTTTTGCGACCGTATTGGATGCATTATCTCTGTGCTGTGGTACATGCATGTTTTGTTGGCCAAGGTGCATGAAAACGTACACCGTTTCTTCGACAACACTTGATCTGTGTAGACCAGACGTGTAAAATTATTATGATTCTGTCGCGGACAAATCTGCTGGGAGTCAGACTATGCATGTTACAGAAGCATGAACTGAATAGCTCCTACACGATATTTTGTGTATTCCATTCGTTCAGTCATGACATTTTCCTATGCGACGAACAATTGCTGTTTGTTAATGTCCTTTTGTGTATTGATATTAAGAATCACTGTCAGGTATTGTCTGGTCAGGTCTGCATGCAAAGATTTTAAAATGTTGCACTGTGTAACCATTAAATACAAGCCAGACGTTGCTGTTTCTCCGTAGGTAGGCTATTTAGTAGAATTGATACAATGATTCAATATCATTCTTCGATTAAGTTATAGCATATATTCAGAAGAAAGTACCACTTCGGATGAAAATTATTCCTATAAAATCACCGAATAATACCTATAAATAATGTAAGAATGCAATTTACACATCACATGCGTTTCAATGTTAAAAAAAGCCAATCCTATCCAGATGTAAACATCTGGTATGTCTCAAAATTTGTTAAAATATTATGGCCATTTTGATCGATAGAGGTCGCCAGGTACTCAGTAAACTCAGGCTCTTCTGAGAGACTCCTTATTGGCGTTAAAAGGCATCTGACTGGGACAAGGAAAAATAAGTATGTCAGAGAAGATAAAAAAGAGAAATGTAGTTGAAATAAAAGTATGTGCTAAGTCCTTACACATGCAATCTTTGTATTTCTTCTATGCATTTTTCATATAAAATATGCATATATGCGTTATATACATATAGAATGTTTTCTTAAGGTTGCTGTATTGGACCTGAACCAAAAAAAACACCTTTTCATAAAAATTCAAAATATGTGGCAGTGAAAAAAAAAAATTCATAAAAATGTCAAAATGACATCTTTTATAAAGACATGAGACAGAAAAGAGATGTAAAATATGTTCATTAGAAGAGGATGTTTTTTTAATTACTCAGTAGATACAGAAGATAACAAATTTATGTTGCTAGAAATGTTGACTAAATAAACTACACTGACAAATATAGGTAAATGCCATTATTACTAATACCAGCATAATAGAACAGTAGGCTATTAAAGTTATGCATAGGAATTTATTTGGTTGAAATTTGTCTTCTACCTATGTATGTTCTATGTAACAGGTTGAGATGGACGTGTCTGGTCACAGTCTGTTCCTCCTGCAGCAGCTGAACGTCCAAAGGGAGTTTGGCTTTCTGTGTGACTGCACTGTTGCCATTGGCAATGTATACTTCAAGGCTCATCGTGCAGTCCTCGCTGCCTTCTCAAACTACTTCAAAATGATCTTTATCCACCAGTCCAGGTTAACTAAATCTCTAAAACTACCACTTTTCGAAACAACCACCTGTTTAATTTATCTTGAAATGTACCAACATAACAGTCCTGAATTGAAGGGTCATCATGCTTACATACTCTGATAATCAAATAAGAATGTGGAGGAAGTCAAGATAGCTTGATTGATAAACAAAAAAATTTGTTGCACATTAAAAATAATATTAAATATAGACCAAATATAGACCAAATGGCAGTTATTAAACACAATTTGGTGTAAATTAATAAATAGCTGATTGTGTTTTTAAAGGGTTAGTTCACCCAAAAATGAAAATTCTGTCATTAAGTACTCACGACTCAAGTCGTTCCAAACCCGTAAGACCTTTGTTCATCTTCGGAACACAAATTAAGATATTTTTGATGAAATCCGACAGCTCTCTGACTCCTCCATAGACAGCAAATTAATTACCACTGTCAAGGCCCAGAAAGGTACTAAAGACATCGTTAAAATAGTCCACGTGACTACAGTGGTTCCAAGTTCTACGTCGAGATGGTCCTCACTGCAGAACACGAGATTCAGGGGGCGTGGTCCAGATCCAACTCCTCCCACTTCACATATCCCTAAACCTACCCGTCTCCACCCCCTGGATCTAAACCTACCCATCTCCATCCCCTGGATCTGGATCCAACTCCTCCCACTTTACATATCCCTAAACCTACCCGTCTCCACCCCCTGGATCTCGTGTTCTGCAGTGAGGGGCTACCGTCTACGTCAGAATGCCGACTCATTATTGGCCGGCTCCTGCATGCGTCCTGCTGCTTACGTGAACAGCATCGGCCAATACTGAGCCGGCATTCTGACTTAGAACCTGGAAGCGCTGAACGTAAACAGCATAGGAGAATGACAGAAGACAAGAAATTGTTGAATAAAATCGTTATTTTTGTTTTATGCGCACAAAAAGTATTCTCATCGCTTCATAAAATTAAAGTTGAACCACTGCAGTCATGGTGACATGTCTTTAGTACCTTTCTGGACCTTGACAGTGGTACAACATGAGGGTGAGTAATTAATAACAACATTTTTACTTTTTGGTGAACTAACCCTTTAATTGACTTTCCTGCTTTTTTCAGTGAGTGCATCAAGATCCAGCCCACAGATATTCAACCAGATGTCTTCAGCTACCTGTTACACATCATGTACACAGGCATGGGTCCTAAACAACCTGTTGACCAGGGCAGACTTCAGGAAGGCATCAAGTTCCTCCATGCATACCAGCTTTGCCGTAAAACAGGCGAGGGTGGCCCTGATGCATCCTCTGACCCCATCCGTATGTCCAATCTATATGGCATCCAAATCTCTTCGCAGCTGGCCAGTAAAGAGAACTCGGCCCTGAAGGCTGGTGGTTCACGGGACCCTGAGGACAGCTGCTCCAGCTCTAGGGCTGATCACACACATGGCCGTTTAGCTCTCGCTGTAGGGCTGGAGGGCATCGGATCTGAACGACAGCTTCAAAGCTTCCGTGCGGCGTCCTCGGTAGCCTCAGGGGATGACTCTGACATTTCGGCACGGATAAAACAGGAGCGGGTAGAGGAGGAAGAACAACAGGAAGGCGACAAGGAGCCTTGCTCTCTCTCCCCAGCCCAGGTGAGCCCCTGTCAAGCCGGCCTATTCAAAGATGGCCCTCTAGCGCTTTTGTGCCCCCGGTGTGGTGAACGCTGTCTGTCACCCGAAGGCCTACAAGAGCACCTTTTTACCCATGCAGCCTGTGCCCTCGAGCCTAGCGGTCTGATGGAAGGCCCTTCTGAGGACAAAACTGGGGAGCACACGTTCCTGGAGGAGAGGCAGCCTCATAAGGAGCGCATAGACTCTGGTAGTCTGGAGGAGGCCCTACGGCAGAGCCAGGCCCTGGCAGATGAGCTCGCTGTGGAACTCAGGCGAGGCGGCGGGACCGGACGAAGTGGCAGCCCATTGGCAGCCTTCACACGAAAGCGAAAGATGGCCTGCGCCGTCTGCAATCTTCGTTTCTCGCAGAAGAGCCAGCTGCAGGAGCACATGTTCGCCCATGTGGGCAAGCCACTGCGATACCATCGCTACAGCCGCTTCTGCGGACAGCTGCTTCATGGCTGCGAGGGTCAGCCAGATATTACCGCAGCCACAGGAGAGGAGGCAGCCAAGGACACTCAGGATAATGGGAGCTCCTGCTACTCACTGGACTCTGAGGTCTCTCAGGAGAGCGTGGACGCAGTGACTGTGGAATGATGCTGTGTTTGACATATATTCATGTGAACACACAATGTATGGTAAAGGAATATTCTGGGTTCAGTACAAGTTATGCTCAATCGACAGCATTTGTGAGGCATAATGTTGATTACCACAAAGATAAATTTCCACCTGTCCCTCCTTTACTTAAATACAAAAGAGCAAAAATCTCGGTTTGAGTGAGACTCTTTGTAAATTAATGGGTTCAATCTCTAAAAATTTTAAATACTCACTTTTTAAATAGTACAGCCACACAGTGTAAACAAATTAGGTGTTAACATGATTTTTAGTTTGAAAATAAAATCACTTACTAACCTTTTCTGTGTAAAGTTATACTATATACAGGCCGTTGTTTTAAAGTCGACAACAGCAGGCGCACATGTTAACGAGCTCTTGTGTGGGGTTAAGAAATACCTGAAACCCTAGATAAAACATTTTTATTGGTGATAACTTCTGGAAAGAAATAGAGCAGACACTGGAAAAGGATGACATTTTCTAGTGTGCATGTGTCGACCGTGTTTGTGCATGCTGTCAAATGGAGCATCCTTAGAAAGGCTATGTGTTCGGCTGTATGTGTACACTAAGTATTTGCATCAAAACTTAGGTATACTTTGGGCTTAAAGCGTTAGTTCACCCAAAAATGAAAATTCTGTCATTAGTTACTCACCCTCATGTTGTTCCAAACCTGTAAGACCTTGTTCATCTTTGAAAGACAAATTAAGATATTTTTGATGAAATCCATTTCTCTGACCCCTCCATAGACAGCAATATACTTTTACAGAGAATACTTTTTGTGTGCAAAAACAGACTTTATTCAACAATTTCTTCTCTTCCCTGTCATTCTCCTATGCTGTTTACATTGTAGACTCATTATTGGCCGGCTCCTGCATCAGCATCACATGCATGCGTCGTGGTGCTCACGTGAACAGCATCAGGCAATACCGAGTCGGTGTTCTGACGTAGAACCCGGAAATGCTGCACTGTGTGTACAACATAAACAGCGTTAGAGAATGACAGGGAAAAAATTGTTGAATAAAGTCATTATTTTCATATACATATATATTTGTATATTCTCGTCGCTTCATAACATTAAGGTTGAACCACTGTAGTCACATGGACTATTTTAACGATGTCTTTACTACCTTTCTGGGCCTTGAAAGTGGTAATAAAATTGCTGTCTATGGAGGGGTCAGAAAGCTCTCAGATTTCATCAAAAATATTTTAATTTGTGTTCCAAAGATGATCGAAGGTCTTACAGGTTTGGAACAACACGAGGGTGAGTAATTAATGACAGAATTTTTTTTTTGTGCTAAATGCCATAAATGCTGTCATTTGAATTGGAACCCAACTTGTTTTGAACCCAGACTATTCCTTTATTGAATTTTGTTTTCTGACTCAGCACTTCTGTCCTGTCTCAAAAGTCCCTGTCATTGTTAAAACATAAAAGAATTTTGTTTAAAACTTAGTGTTGATGATTGTAGTGTTGATGTATAATGATGTTGCTGACTCTTGGATGACTGAACACTGTTGGATCAATTATATATTCAAAGAAAGTATTAAATCGACAAGCACATGCGCATGAAACTCAAATAGCACTATAAAGTGCCACATTTGACAAATGACCGCAATCATAATATTTGTTTTTAGAGGCCAGCTTAAGCTAATAATATGTGATTATTTATTGTTTATTTCTGGGTCGTGGCCTAATGAGTGAAACTGTGCGAAGAGTCTAAATGATTTCCTCCCTAAATCGAATTTCCTACAAAACGGGTTCAGTGCCTTAGAATATTTTTTTGCCAAACAGCTCTGTAAAGAAAAGCACTTAATCTATTGCTCAGCCAGTTGAACCAAATCCAGTTGTTTTTCATTTTCAAGTTAACAGTGAACAGTGCCTATTTGTGCAAAGTTGTCCAAGACATCTACACAATCAGAATAATATTATCAAATGAATGTGAGCAACTGGTGCTTTTCTAAAAGCTTTTTGATATGTTGAAGAACTTTAATGATTATATTCTGTATGGAACACAGAGTATAATCCAAGTTTGCTAACAACCTTACTACATAAACTGGGACAGTGCATAACTAGCAAGATGGGACAATGTCACTTTAAATGTCTAACACAACACTTCTGGACAAAACAGCAATGGCACATAGTTTCCAGTCATGTTTCAAACGCTGAGACATGACAAAAATGTTTTATTTAGAATGATTGATCAACTTTAAGACATCACTGATGGTAGACATGTTTTCTTTGTGCTGTATTTGAACTGTCAAAGCACCACTTTATATTAATTGAGTACTCAAATTGAGGCTGGTGTACTGTGATGAGTATTTTATATCAGCAAAACTTACATTTGTGTTATTTGTGTGACTTGTGTAGTGCATTTAAACAGTCCCTTTTCAGTTTTATTCATCATCAGCACTCAGTGCCATTGTGTGATAATGTGTTTGGTTATTTATTTATTTTTTTAAATAAATGGCACATCGAATAAACTGATTTATAATGCATCTGCTTTGGTTGTATACTTGTCATTGGTTTCAATGTAACTGACTTTAAAGGGATAGTTCACCCCAAAATTAAAATTCTGTCATCATTTACTCCTCAAATCCTTAAACCTTATCATTATAAACCTGCTGCATGACTTTATTCTACAACTTTTCCTCATTGACTTCCATTACATGGACAAAAACATTCTTCAAAATATCTTCTTTTGTGTTTCACAGATAAAAGAAATTCATATAGGTTTGCAACAACATGAGGGTGAGTAAATGATGACAGAATTTTAATTTTTGGGAGAACGATCCCTGGAACTGACCATCTTGTAGTAGCATCGTAGTGCCACAAGAGAGTACCATGTAGTCACAAAAGCAAACATCTTCCCTGCTGCCAACTCAGTGTAATCAAATATCTTCAAGCATTACTCCCAGGCTTGTCATGTACAGTATACAGTCATTTAACATAACATCTAACAACTTCACTGTACTGTAGGCTTCAGTCAGGGCCTCATTTAAATACGAATTGAGCAACCGATACACACACCTGGGTTCTTAAACCACTTATTTCCATAAAAACGTTGCCTTAACTTTTACACAACATATCATAAGCATGTGGCTCATTGCCTTCTTGGAATCATGTGTGAGATATCCATTGCTATAGAAACTAGACTGCAGTAACATAGGAAATAATGCAGTATAAAAAATATGAACAATAGAAGGTAACATTAAGTGTACAAACAATCATGAAAATAGGTTAATCATGCAAGTACAAATTTACAGCATTAAAATCACACAATGAATACAAACTTTTCCACAATCTGACATCAATCATTTTATCTTTACAAACATTACATCTTACATTTAATCACATGAAATTATTTTCCTCTTTTATGCATCTTATTTATACCATCTCAGAGAAATACAAAATTCATTCGCTGAACAAAGAATGTGAATATGTGAGGTTACGCATGGTCCAAACTTATCTGATTGTGCTGCTGCTCGATTGTGAGCTGTTCCACAGCACCGCGGATGGCTGCTTGCACCATTGAAATTGCCGTCTGAATCAGTAAGGTCTCGTTACATCGCCCGTGGTCTAGTTCAGTAGACACATTTAGGTCTGAAGGATGTAGTGTGTTGTTTGTTAGGCTGTTTGTATTTAAATGTTGCCAGGACCCATTCATTGTAAGACCATCAAACTGTGGTGCCTCATTCATGTTCTCTTCCTCTGATGAATATGCATGCTCGATAGTAATCACTGGCCTGCATTTTACATCATTCTCTATAGACTCCTTATTTAAGACTAGCAGATCATGTGCTGATGATGTGCCCGGCAACTCAGAGTCGAAACTACGGCCACTGCAACATGATAGAGGAACATCAGAATCCAAAAGACCACTAGTTTGTAACACATCGTCATCTTCTTTATTCATACTCGCATCTCGGTCGGGAGATATTTCCTGCTCCGTGTGGTCAGACTTAATGTTAATGCTCACATCTGCACTGAATGTAAATCTCTCTGGAATGCTTTCCGCTTGTATTTCTTGTTCTTCCTTTTGGTTCTCTTCTTTCTCGATACTGGGAATGTCCATAACAGCTGGAAGTGATTGATTCAGTTGATCAGCTAGTTCTTTTTGTGTTGCACTGGGAGCACTACACTCAAACTGATCAATATGAGGTGCTTTCTTCCTTCTTGGAAAGATGCGGTAGATCTTTTTAAATGTCAAATCTTTCGGTGCTGTTATCTCCTGACAAACCATGCCACCTTGCTCTTTACATCCTCTTCCTAGACAGACATTAGATGTGGCAGATCTCTTCGAAATGGGCCACACTGTGAATAAAACTCTCTTTTTACTTTTTCCATTAGGAACATCCTTATTTTTTGCATTACTCAGTTTACTCTCACACACAGAGTTGCACATGTTGTGTTGAGCTTTGTTTTTGTTTTCTGTTCTGTCTGATTCCTTCCTCTTGCCACACCTGAGGAGTGAGGAAAATGTCCTCTTAATGGATGTTTTTGAAGTGCTTCTGGTCATTTTCATTTTACTTTCCATATTTTCATCTTTGCTTTCACTCTCCTCCAGTGTTAGAAGAATTCCTGAAGTATCTCCTAGAGCATCTGGCTGGGTTTCCCTTTCCTCTGAGGCTTTTTGAGGGCTGTGGTGGGTATTAAGTGAAGATTCATTGCCTTTGCCATCATTGTTTTCTTGATCATTACTCTCCACTGTACCATCACAGGATTTAACTTGTCTTTGCCTTCTCTGTGATTTACCTTCCAATTTATCCTTTGATTTTGACTTTCCCAGCAAAAGTCTCGGTGGACCCGTCAGTTTTCTCTTCAAGCCCACCTTCTCCTGACAGTCTGGTAATTCTGTCTCTTGTGCGGACATTGTTAATCAAAGAGTACCAAAGTCAATAATAGTTCTCACAGGCAATATTGGATCAATTACATAAGCGGGTGTTTTCTCCACTTACATACTGTCAGCTTAAAGATGTGGAGATGCTGCAAACAAAAACAAAAACATTGTATTGCTAAAGTTAAAGGTTTTCTATATTTCACTTGTTGGTTAAAACATACTTACTGACTTGTTTGTCTTTTTATATATCACACATTTAAAATGTTCATTTTTAAGTATTTTTATCATACTAAGAGACGACACACGGTGCAATGTTTACAGCACAAACAACAAACTCGCATACTGGGTGTGACTCCAATGAGAAGTCTCTTTATATGAAAACATCCTTTATAAGAATAATTCAACAGGCTAGGCGTTTTACTAACAGGTTCTAACAGTAAAAGTGAAATATAAAAATACCATTAATGGCAAATATCAACTTTATCACTTTAAATTATAGGCGACAGGAATAAATATATCTCAGTATAACGTCACAAGTCGACGACTACTAAAAATCGTATTTTTGTTTGTAAGTTTGTGACAAATGACAAACGGTCATTACTTTTGCATCTAAATCTTCATGATGTCAAATAAAACTCATGCGAAGAACAGCAGGTTAGGCTAACTTGGGTTAAAAAGTGGTACAACAACGTACTCATTAATGAGAAGTTAAAACACCTACCTGTAAAGTGAAGAGCACGACATAAACTTGGCACTGTTGTGGGGGCGATGAGATTCAAAGAGCGTTTATAAATCCACTCGCAGCTCTGCCGCGCGCAGAGACTTGCACCGACACTCAGCTCAGCATGTTACGCTCCTATCTGTTTCCATAACGACCAGCTGATTGACGCTTTATGTGAGCGTGCCCGTCATCCATCCAATCAACACGGCGGAGGCTCTGCTAATGTTAAGATATTATTGATATCCATCATTGCGACCACATACACAATTTCCAGACACAATTACACAATTTTGCCATTTTTGTCCACACTTAAACGTCGAAAATACACTAAACTGGCAATTTATTCAACTACGAGTAGTCTACTTTTGGCCCTTGAAACACTTCTCACACTCTCATTAATCATCAATTTATCTGTAGGCTACTAACAATGTCATTGTTAGTGGACATATTTTTTGCACTTTTGAATATCTGATAAAATGACAACTTCATTGGAAATGATAAATAAAATATTTTCTTCAGGTGATAATTACCTTGTTTTTTCTCACATCAAATGTTTTAATTTCATCTAGAGAATGATTAATTTTGTCTCCTTGGTAGCAATAACTTATTTTGGGGGCAAAATTGTTGGTCCTGATGAGAAGATTGTAAAACTGAGGAACAGTTTTCATTTTTGAAAAAACCTAATATGAAAACTTTTCACATAATATTGAAATGGTTTGTTTACACTTTTAGATCATCATCATTACACACATACACACACACACACACACACACATTATATATAATTTTTAGACATGATTTTAGTTTAAACCCAATTTGTAGGTTAATCATGACCGTGGCTCATCTATGTGGGCTATACACTGATAAAAATATTCACTTTGCCAGTTCAATGACTACTGAACTTCAAATTATTACAAACTAAAATCTTTAATCTGGCAGTTAAATGAAACGTCCATGATGAGCAGATGGCACACAGAAATTAATTCTCATTTGGAGCTCGCTTGATGTTTGCAAAAGACATATGTGCAAATATGACCTGTTATCTCATTTTCCCAGAGTCTTCTTTATAGTTATGCCTGTAGCAGATATTTCCTTATGGTACCTTTTAGCTGGACAGCTTTTTTTTATCATTCAGGCATGTTTTAAACTTTGTTCAGAGGACGGATTGCATCTTTCACTCAGGACATATACGACACTTGATATCTCATTCATGAAATGTTATTTCAAGCTTAAAGCCACCAATGCTAATGTTCACTGACATGAGGTCCCAGAGGTCTAAGGGAAATATGCCCTTGAAAGCCTCACCAGAAAAGCAAAAAACTTACAAAGTACTTGACAAAGCTAGAACAGTATTTAGGCCTGTCAGAGTTCACTTGGGTTCACTTGCCTCATAGTGATAAACCTGGTGGAAAAAATCCCAAACTAACCCCTGAATGAAACAGGCCAGATGCGCACTCAGTATCTCACTTAGCAAATATGGGTCTATTTTCATGGTGTCAGACCCATTTGACATTGAGCAAAATGTGCTAAAATATGATAACAAGGATTTTAGGATTTTCCTTCAGTATCTGGATACAAAGGAGTTCCTTGCATGGATGTAGGTTTTCCATGAAACTTATAATATTTTAAAACATTAAAGCATAAAAACAAGAAGACAATAATTTGTTAAAATACGCCCCCTAAACTTTGGGTTTAGCTTTAGATTAGCTCATTTATTCAACAGTATCAACACAGCAATTATGCAAGATAGAACATGCAGGGAAGAATTGTATGTATATAAATAAACACACACACACACTTTCTACATTTTTTGAATAATAAAAAAAAAAAACACAGTTTAATGTTTTTTAAGCCATTTGGTTTACGAGGACACCGGAAGTTTCCTCATAAACCATGTTTACGTTGTAATACACATGTCATTATACACATTTGTGTGCTCATAAAACACATATGCCAGAACACACACCAGCATACATATACACACACACATACACACACACAGTGCTAGGTAGTAGCTGGATTACGTAATCAGATTCCTTTGTATTTTAATATCGATATTGTCCAATACTATCCTATTCAATTCAATGTGATAAACCAGTTAGGTCAAAAATAATCTAAAAGTAATCAAAAAGTAGTCAGATTATATTACCTAAAATGTGTAATGTAATGGATTACATTAATAACTACAATTTTTGTCATGTAATTTGGAATCGGTAACGGACTACCATTTTTAAGTAATCTACCCAGCACTATACACACATTACCTTTCAAAAGTTTGGGGTCAGTAAGATTTTTATTTTTGGGGGGGGACAAAAATGAATACCTATAATCATCAAAGATGAATTAAACTGATCAAAAGTGACAGTAAAGCCTTTGATAATGTTACAAAAGCTTTCTATTTCAAATATGTGCTGTTCTTTTGAATGTTTAATTTATCAAAGAATCAAAATGTACCACAGTTTCCACAAAAAATAGATAAGCAGCAGAACTGAGTGTTTTTCTAGCCACACAGCACCAGATAACTGTAAGGGACATATTGACAGTGATCATTGACTACTGGACGGCAGCAATGGCTGCTGGGTAAGATGTGTTTTGAAGAAAAGGCTAAAAATAGACTGGACTAACAAGCTGGACAAATATACAATAATTTAATTATAGTTTACAATCAGGCTGTCAGCTTAGTATCTATAGCAACTGGGAACTTTATTAAAGGTCAAGCCAAGATTTTATTTGAGTCAGACAAGATAACATATATTAAACGTATAGTCATGAAAGCTATCTCATAGAATCGACGCAGCACCTATAAAATCAAAAGGGACTTTCAATAATACTGGCAAACTTCAGCGTAAACATGCAGATAAGAACAATACTGACAGACAATTGGTTCTGTGCTGCTAAAGCTCAGTCATGGCTAAAAATATCTTATGGTTCAAGAAGCACAGCATAATAACTGTGAAATCTGGAGTGAATTAAAATACTGTACACAGCAACATCATTTGTCAGTTTACAAAATTACAGATAATACAGTGACAATATATATTGATAATTAGCTGTTCACATAGGATGTTTTTGACCATTTGGTGCTAGAATATGATGCTGTGATTTGACTGAAGAGTCTTTGTAGGTTTTAAAAATAATTTAGCCATTTTAAAAAGAAAAGTGTTTCTTTCTAGTTATTAAAAGTTTGATTGACCATTAATTAAACCAAATTCAGCTTTCCCACCTTAGCAAGTAACCATTGAGCTACTTGCTGTCATGGTAAAGGTTGTTGCCATGGAAACAGGGCCACATGGGATCATCCATTTCTGTATTTGTCTGTTGGAGAGTTTGAAGAAATTAGTCAATCTGGTGTATGAAGAAGACAATCCTAATAATACACCCCATTATGTTTTTTTTCCTGAGACAAAAACAAAAAACTAGCTCAAGCAATGAACAGAAAAAAAAAAAAAACTGTCTGACAAGCAAAAGTAAACCATGCTAAGCCAAGTTAACCATAACTGGATATGGATATGGCTGCTACCCTTGTAATCTGTAATGAACATAAACGTTGGATAAGGTCACTTGGACCACCAGTGGGTTTTGTTGAACAGCTCATGTTCAGCACAGGCATGCAGCCTAGCAACGTGTCTAGTTAAAAATATCCACAACATGTGTGACAAAATATTCTCTCTTTCTTTTCTGCACTGTAGACTCACCCGATGAGCAACTGACTGAAGGGGACAGAAATGAGTCAATGACATCATCTGACTAGAGGTTAACCACCCTAGTGTTCATGTAATCTCATCATTTAATCTTAGTGTGTTCAGCCAGTTATCATAAACACTGAGGACACGGTTGACAACAACAATCACTTTACTTTTATGTTTTTTCCTTCAGGTATGGGCAGATAGTTTAATGTGACTGGGCTCATTTTATGTAGTTTTAATGTACACCACCAAGGTGTGAGAAATATAGCCTTTACATGCACTACCATTCAAAAGTTTGGGATCGGTAACAAGACAACGCGTCTTCGGGGTCACATGATCCTTCAGAAATCATTCTAATATGCTGATTTGGTGCCGAAGAAACATTTCTTATTACTATCAATGTTGATAATATATTATCAAACATTTATACTACTTAATATTTTTATGAAACTGATAGAGCTGCACGATTCAGGATAAAATTCAGGATTTCAAATAGAGATCAAGATTCTCCCACGATTCTGAATATACAACTAAACAAAATAACGTGTAATTTACTAGAGGTTTTGAAAAAATATTAATTGCTGGACTCTAATTGCTGAAAAAATGTTTAATTAATTTGAATGAATGAATTTCAATTGGTTTTGAATGAATTCTTTGACTCATTAATAAATACTTGTTTCATTACTGGATGAATCAGTGTTTTTGAACAAATCTTTTGAATGAATGATTCAATGACAAATACATTTTTTAACAGTGGCGTAAGATGTAACTGATACAACAGTTATTTGAAGCGCTGAGTTAGTTTTAAAACGTGGTTTTGATCGCTATTGTAGACATCAGTGTTTATATCCTAATATTAAACTTTTATCTCATAATATCTTTTATCTTATTAATAAAAGAAGATCACGTGGGTGTTTGAATCGAGATCACTATCTTTTTATGATTAATCGTGCAGCTCTATAAACTGATATATTTTTACAGGAATATTTGATGAATAGAAAGTTTTTAAAAAACAGCGTTTTTTTTTAAATAGATTTTTTGTAACATTATAAATGAATTTACTGTCCCTTTTGAGCAATGTCTTGCTGAATAAAAGTATTAATTTCTTTAAAAAAAAAAGACCTGCTGACCCCAAATATTTGAACGGTAGTGTATATATGTGGCTCTAATATTACTGTAGATAGATAAAGGAGTATAAAGCTCACCGAGTCAGTCAGACAGCAGAGGAAACCTGCTCCGGCATTGGCCTTGATATCGGTAATGGGCAGCACTAAGTTGGTGGGTGCTCCCTTCATCATGGGGTCATTACTCAAGGACAGGTGTGTTTTAGCTATGCAAACTGGCAAATTCCCAAAGCCCTTTAAGAGAGATGAAAGAAAGAAGTCGAATAAGAGAGAATGTTACACTCCCTCAGGCAGACAGGGATACATACATACTGTAGTGTATACTTATAGTGTCTATACTATACCCGATATACTTCAAACACAATCAAAGAACGAACTGATGTGACGTCATTTCGAACAAAATCAGTGTATACTATAGTGTACACTTATAGTGTATACTATAGTGTAGGGCCTATATACTATACCCAATAACACAATCAAAGTACGAACTGATGTGACGTCATTTCGAACAAAACCAGGCCAAAACAAAGTTTGTTTGTTTGTTTTGGGAGTTCAAAACTGCTTGCCAAAGCGAACTCTCAGGAAAAGTTCGCACCAGCTGCAAAACACCTTCGTACTACCACTGGTCCTTGACGATAACGTAATAGGAGGTGTGTGCTGAGGCTCCGCCTTCTTTCATAAGGAACTCTTCTCTGGCACCATTTCCACCTGGTATTAAGATGCGTTTTGGAAGATCGGATCACAAGTGGACGAGAGAAACACACACCCATTTCCACCTGGTATTTTAATACCAGGCCGGCCGAATGCTGTGAGTGCGTGTTAGAAATCAGGAATGGTGAAGAACATTGTGCTTGGTACATTTTTCATCTTCAAACCAAACAGGTCTTCAGCTGACAAAGTTTAAATCCTGTCTGTCTAGCGCACGCTTACCTTACGCATTAGGTCAGTAGGCGGAGAGTAGGCGGTCTTTAGTGGCTGTTCGGACACATTCGAACACATGAGCGTTTCCACTACGAAAACAATCCAGTCGAATGCGTTTTCGACTACCGCTGGAAGTGGTTGAATGTGGACAAGCTCAAAATGTTTTACACCCCGTTTACACCTGTATTTAGCGTCATCCAATTGTGATCCGATCGACCAAAACGCATTTTAATACCATGTGGAAACAGGGCCTCTGACTCATTTTTGTCTGTAGAGTGCGTCGGGGTAAGATCTCCGAACACAAACACACTGGGTAGCCGCTTTATAGTGGAAAATTAAGTTGTGCTTCTGATTAAATGAGGCACTGACACTGTTTTTCTGTATTTAAACAGAAAAACAGAAACACTGTATTTAAAGTTGCTTGCTTTTAAGCAATCTATTTGCAGAGCTACATACCCATGTTGTTATGATCAGATGCTTTTCTTATGCTTTCTATAAAAAAAAGAAGCTGTTTTCTCATTTTTGTTGTGTTTATTTTGGTACTGAGAGGAAAGCGCGCAGCACATATTTACATATTCATCAAAACGTCACTCTCAGCAGTGGGTGGCGTCAGATGTTCGATAACAGTATATCGCTGCTCACGTATTTTGAACTTCGTTTTACACCTAAACGAATTTATAGGGGCCTTAAGTCTAGAGCTTCTGGAAGCAGAATGAGTATGTGCTGAAGGACACATTGACATTTCCCAGAAGTCCAATAATTTCCCAAAATAACAAGAACACCCCTTCTTTTTATACACACAAATCACACACACAAATTCACAACAGTCAATTCCTCCAACAATCTGGTACACAACATTTTCCACTCAAAGGGTCCACAATATGTCATACAATACGTTTTTTTAAACCTCTCATTAACTTACAACAGCTGCTTCCACTAATTACACAAACCCACATTAATTAACCTTAATACAGTTTGTTTTATAAGAAAGCAAATATCTTAGAAGTTTATACGAATTACTGCATGTATATGTAATTAAACAGCCTTATTGAGGAAAGGAAGCTCACCTGTTTTGTATAAAGTGCAAGCTTTTCCTTTGCTTTTGGAGACAGCTCGATATCTTTCGCACCGTACATCTTCTGTGCCACAGTCCTTAACTTATCAGCAATTGGAATCTGAAGAAGAAGGGAAAAAACACATTTATCCTGCGTTTAATAATGCATTAGTTTGAGTAATGGATTTTGGCTTTATTCCACCAGTGGAATCTTTCTGTACTCAATACTCACAGGCTTCTTCCTAGCCTTAATTAGTGTAATGTGTGATGAACAGTTTTCATGCTGGTTATATTTAGGCCATGTCAATTAAAAAGATTTCATGCATAATAAAGTCATTGGCTGGTAATGAAACAGCTCTATATATAAAGTGTTAATTGATCTCAGAATATGTGTGGGAATGTACAGCACAAGCACCTTGGGTTATGAAAAAAATCCTGAGTGAAAGTAAAATTGCTCTACTAGTGTGGTGACCAGGGCGGGCGAGAGCCGTGAGAGAACGGCGCGAGGTCGGTGGCGCGAGAGTTAATGAGCTCCACCTGGGAGGCGCGCCGGCCTCGAGTCCCTCACGGAGGAGCTCCGGGAGCATAAAAGGAGGAGCGACGACAGTGAAGGACGTGTTTATTTAATATTAAAGTTTTTTAATACTCCTTAAGTCTTAAGTCTCCTTCCTCCCGGGTTTCGGCACCAATGTAACACAGTTCGTAAGTACGGGAAGAAGGAGGCGGGAACCGGCGAACATTCAATAAAACTTTAATATTAAATAAACACAGAACAAAACGAAAGTAACGTCGGCAGACCCTCGCGGACGTCTGCCGGCCACACAAACTTAATAAAACATAATGTAAAGTCCAGGCCTGGTCCTCTCTCGTCCTTCACTGTCGTCGCTCCTCCTTTTATGCTCCCGGAGCTCCTCCGTGAGGGACTCGAGGCCGGCGCGCCTCCCAGGTGGAGCTCATTAACTCTCGCGCCACCGGCCTCGCGCCGTTCCCTCACGGCTCTCGCCCGCCCTGGTCGCCACAACTAGTATAAGGCATTTAATGATGCCACTAACAGATATCCTTTCACTTCTTCTCCCACTTAATTAATGCAGCTGATGCTTTTACACAAAGCAAAGTACAGTATTTTAGTTTCAGTTACAGTGGTAAAGGTTACCTCAGGTAACTCAGGTAGGTTACCTCATTTGTACCTTATGTTCTTCTTTTGTAAATCGCTTTGGATAAAAGTGCCTGCTAAATGCATAAATGTAAATGTACCAGCGTAAATTTTACCCACTACACCACTTCTTACCTGTGAGTCGTACAGGAACCTGAAACTTCCAGGTAGTTTTGCTGCTCTCTGAACAGCTTCGGCCAGAGCCAGCGCTCCAGCGCCCCCCTCAGACCAGTTAGTGCACTGCACTGCATCAAAGGCACCAGCCTGCCTCGCCTGGCCACACACCAGCTCCAGCTCAGCGTCAGTATCAGAGCTGCGCCAAATACAATCAGAGCCCATATTCACACACATTCACTCAGAGTGGGAGTGCTGTGTGTGGTTTAGTTTGGCTCGTGAGCATACGATTAGTGTACAAAGGATAAAAACCTAAGAACTTTAGAGACTATTAGAATATAATTAGAGATATATTAGTGATAAAGGATAAAATGGTGCATACTGATAATAATTGATGAATAGTTGCAAATAGCTAGATGAGAAAATGCACAGACAACACTTTTGCTAGCTGATGTTGTACCTGAATTTGTTGACAGCTACAATCACTGGCAATCCAAATGCTTGTGCATTTTCCACCTGTCTCCTCAGGTGACAACAGCCTCTCTCCAGCTGCTCGAGATTCTGCATTGGAGAAAATACCTCAAGTCATGTGGTAAATAAACTCATCTACTCACAGTCATACATGTAATTAATTAAATTTCCCCCTAATTTTCCTGCAGTAATACAACCTGACTGACAATTATCAACATTTAAAACTGTACATTAAATGTTTACATTACTTGCCAGTAACTTATAGGTTATAAACATATTTAAAATATTAAGACGTTAAAATATGTCAGAAAGTGCAGGCTGAAAGATTGTACTACCTCCTGTGAATACTCTTTTGGAAGGGGCAAACCTGCTTGGACCTATAAACAACAAAGAATAGAAGCATATAGACAACGTGAGCTATTGCCTCTGTGACAAGCATAAGACTGATCATTTAATAAACAGTTGATGTGTTATTGGTTTAAGTGAATCCATTCTGGAAATCTGTCTATAGATTTGTGGATCTGACTCACAGGGGAGGCACCGCCATGCATCTTCAAGGTACGAACCGTAGCCACCATCACTACCACATCTGGCTGCAGGCCCGAGTACCGGCATTTAATGTTGAAGAACTTCTCCAAGCCAATGTCAGCCCCATGACCAGACTCAGTAACTGAAAAGACAGGAAAGTAGCTTTAGATTAGCCAGAGTTTGAATATTGTGTTTGCCATTTATATTCCAGAAACCTAGACCATGCGAATCAGAAGAAGTCTCTTATCCTCATTAGGGCTGCATTTATTTGATCAAAATTACAGTAAAAACATAATTACTATTACAAATTAAAATAACTGTTTTCTAATTTGAAAAATATATTAAATTATAAAATGTAATTTATTATGGTGATGGCATAGCTGAATTTTTAAGTCTTCCGTGTCACATGATCCTTCAGAATTGAGTCTAATATGATGATTTTGTGCTTAAGAAACATTTATTATTGTTATCGTGTTGAAAAAACGTGCTTTTTAAGATTTTTGTGGTGATATGTTTTTTTTGTTTTTTTTTTTCTCTTCAGGATTCTTTGATGAATAGAAAGTTAAACAACTTTGAGAAATCTTTTCAGGCTATGTTTACACTGTCAGTCCAAATCCATTTATTTGTGTATCCGATTTGAATCTGGTCTAAAATGATTGACTGTTCACATTGTGTATTGCAACTGTTCCGATTCGTGTGTCCATGCTGCTCTTTCGTTTTCCGGAATATCTGCATTGGTTTCTATGGCGATGACGTTGCGTTGGTAGGCATACGCCAAAAACAACAACAGCAACCACAACATGGAGGGATTTGGAATACAGATGTTGTCTTATTTACAACATGGAAATGTGTAGCCACTGCGCTAGACTATTGCGTCAGAAACTTAGGAGGCTGGTATGTGCTGTCGTCTCAACTTTCAAAACATGTCTCTGCTATGTTATATTGTCATTTTCTGCTCATCCAGCACTTTGCAACAACACAACCTTGTTTCTGCAGCGACTTTCAGCATGTTTCCCATAACAACGTCTGACATTTCCATTTTACGGGGCATGAGAAAGTCACATAAACCACGCAAAATCCGATCAGAGCAGTCAGACTGAAACAGATTTTCAGAAATGAATAGGATTTCAAACTACATATGAATGTAGCTCGAAACAGATTTATAAAAATCGTATTTCATGTGATTTTTTGCTGTTCACACTTGCTAAATCTGATCAGATTTTAATCGGATATGCACAAAAATCGAATTTGGACTGACAGTCTGAACGTAGCCTTAATGTTTTGCTGTTGGTTTATATCAATTTAATGTGTCCTTGTTGAAAAAATAAATAAATAAAAATTCTTTAAAAAAAACCCCAAACTTTTGAACATAATGTATTTGTGCAGTATTTTTTCTAACATGAAAGCACTGCATTTAACAGTAAGAGTGTAAGAAACTTTTTTAATGAATCCTTTTTTATAAAATAAAAAATAAATAAATAAGTGTATTTCTTCTTCACCTACAAATCCTTTGGATCCGACCATTTTTAAAGCGATTTTGTCTGCCAGAATGGAAGGACTGCCATGGGCAATGTCATCTAATGGGCTGGTGTGAAGAAACACCGGCGTACCCTAGAGAGAAAGACAGAGATGTGCTGAGACAGAATCTGACAGAGCTGAATGATTCTGTGTGCAGTGATCCTAAAATATTTATTCTGAAAAATGACAATGACATTTTCAGTGATCATGCAACACTTTACGTTATTAAATCTTACCTCTACAGTTTGCATCAAGACAGGTTTAAGGGCATCTTTCAATAGCATGGCCAATGGACCACTGATATTCTGTGAGGACAAAGTTGTGTACATTAGATCACACACATATACGGACACACACAAACACGTGAACACACATACTGACTAAATCCTCTGTGGTGACAGGATCCCCAGATTTGTTTGTAGCCACTACTATCTTGGCCAGCCTCTGCTGCATCTGCTCCTCACTGCTGCTGAGTGACAGTATAGCCATGATCTCATTTTCCAAAGAGCCAGAATCCTGAACAACACAGACACCCACTTAAAATGAACAAATCACCCCCAAAAAATTCACTGTACATTCCAGAATCGTTATTTCAACATGATATTATTTCAGTGTTACAACATACAGTGCAACATAATACTATCACATAATATGAACTGAATTACATTATTAAGAAAGGCACTAGGTCAAATGCAGTGACAATGACATTGTGATACTGATACACACTGTTGTTGTTTCTGGGTCAATGTCCAATCGGACAAAACGTCTAATCTCGGTCCCTGTGAAGGTCAAGGGGTCAGATTTCTCAATGCCCAGTTTCTACAGGTCATAAAGGACACAGTGACCATGTCATCATACTTCTGCTGTGTTTTTGAAATTATTATTTGACTTCAGAGTGTATTTTCTATGACTTACCTTCAGTCGGCTGAGCTGGGCTTGGGAAACAGACCTTTGACCCTCTCTGAGAGGAACCAATAAGTCAAACAAAGCCTGTAAGATACAAGCATATGAGATCATACCAAATACAAGCCGTACAAACACACGAGTATAAACACACACATATCAAACACAAACCTGACCTTCTCAGAAAGCTTGGTCTCATAGTGAGCATGTGCTTTAATAGTGTCCATCACCACTCTACTGGCAGCAGAGATGAGCTCATTCTGGCCTGAAGACTGAAGGCTGACCTGGGATCAATGTGTTGGAAGATATTCATGTTCCATTTGATTAAATATGCTTTCAAAGAGGAAGAGGAACTACAAGAGGAACTCAAACATACCTCCTCAAATGGGATAATCTGAGAGTATCCACCTCCAACAGCAACCCCTGTGAACAAAAACAACCAACATATCATTTGAACCACTTGAGCTATAAAAGCCTGTTTTTTTTGTTTTGTTTTTGGTAACACTTTATTTTACAGTGTCATTGTTACATGTTACATGTAGTCACTGTAGTAATAACTATAAATTATGCATAATTACATCCATTTAACCCTAAACCAAACCCTCATCCTAACGCTTCTATAGCAAGTACATGTAGTTAATTATTATTAATCAGTACTTAAATGTAAAAATACACTGTAATACTGACAACTTAAAATTAATTGTAACCTTTTTTTTGGTCTCAGCCTACATTAAAATGGGTAATTAAGAGTTTTGTAAATAAAGTTTAAAATAAGAAATAAGCCACATTGTGAGATATTAAGTTGCATGGCAAGAAATTATGATAAATCAGTTCTCAAATGTCTGAAATAATAGTAATAAATTCAGTTATAAAGTAATAATGGTGACTTTTTATGTCACAGTTATAACTTTTAGTTTTATAATTTGTCAATTTCTGTCATTGTTGAATTTATATTTCATATTTCAACTTTGTATGACTGTCAACTTTTGTCATAATGACATACATCAAAATTATAAGATAAGTCAACTATTACATAAAAAGTCAAAATTATGTAATTATCATAATTATAAGTATATTATAACTTCAGTCTCAAAATGTAAACTTTTTTATCTCATGACAGTATGTAATCATTTTGATCTTTTGTCATAAAACTTTTTATCTTATGATTTCAACTTTTGTTTCGATTTGTCATAGTTATGACTTATTTCATAATTTCAACTTTTTATGTCATAATTATGACTTTTTAGTCTCATTTCAAATTTTATCACATTATGACAGTATGTATTCAAATTTTGACTTTGTCATAATTCTAACTTTTTATCTCATAATTTCAACTTTTTGTTATCATTTCCATTTTTTATCTCTTCAACTTTATCTCACAATTATGATTTACCAAAGAATAATTTTTTTTCTTATGTGGCAGAAATGAGCTTCCACAGTAATCATATTCGAATCTTGAAAAAAACAACAAAAAAAAACAAAAAAAAATGTTTGTCCCTCACCCATAGCACCAAAACAGGATCCTGGGGAAGGCTCTTGCACACAAGCAAAAGCATTGATATTCAGGAGGGCCCCTAAAGCCTGAGCCAGTCCGAGAGCGGTGGTGCGCTTTCCCTCACCCAATGGAGTAGAAGTAATTCTGGTCACAGTAAAACACACATAATATATTGATATGACTTTAGTTTGTTAGGTGAATAGTTCAGAGACAGAGCTTAAGCTGGATGTGAATGCAGTGTGTGAACCAGGCTTAATGAAGTGTTGTAAGAACCCATTTGGTGCTTGTGGAAAGTTACTACACTATAAGATTATGCTAATATACATAATCATATTTCAAAATGCATCTTACCCAGTGACAACCACATATTTCCCATCAGGCTGTTTCTCCATGCGTTTCAGAACATCCAGTCGTATCTTAGCCCTGCTTCTGCCATATGGCTCCACTTCCTCAGAAAACAGGCCCACCTCTTTTGCAAGCTGAGCGACTGGTTTGCTTTGGCATGAACACGAGATTGCAGCATCACCAGGAAATGCAATAGCCATCACATGGGTCACCAAGAGTCACGATGCACTTCAGAGAATATGCTTAAATTAAACAATCTTTATAATAGCAAGCAAGCCACGAGAGTACCTCTGTTGAGGCTCTTGGGGTTTCTTCTTTGTGTACATTATATTCCACTTCCCTGGAGTGTACGTCTGCAGAAACTGCTTTGCACTTTCAACTGTATTCTGATCCAAATTCAAATGAGAATAACATAAGCATTTTTAAAAGCAAATATCAGTTATTGGCTGATATTAGATTTTTTTTTTTTCATTTCTTAAATTTTTTAGTTGATATTTAACTCAACAAGCTCATTTTTCCATATTTTTACATTTAGATGACTTTTTTTCATCAAATGCTAACTTAAAGTTCATCTTTAAAATTTTAATATTTAGCAAATCTCAAAATGAACATCTATTTTCATAGTTTACACTACCGTTCAAATGTTTGGGTCATNGGTCACCAAGAGTCACGATGCACTTCAGAGAATATGCTTAAATTAAACAATCTTTATAATAGCAAGCAAGCCACGAGAGTACCTCTGTTGAGGCTCTTGGGGTTTCTTCTTTGTGTACATTATATTCCACTTCCCTGGAGTGTACGTCTGCAGAAACTGCTTTGCACTTTCAACTGTATTCTGATCCAAATTCAAATGAGAATAACATAAGCATTTTTAAAAGCAAATATCAGTTATTGGCTGATATTAGATTTTTTTTTTTTTCATTTCTTAAATTTTTTAGTTGATATTTAACTCAACAAGCTCATTTTTCCATATTTTTACATTTAGATTACTTTTTTTCATCAAATGCTAACTTAAAGTTCATCTTTAAAATTTTAATATTTAGCAAATCTCAAAATGAACATCAATTTTCATAGTTTACACTACCGTTCAAATGTTTGGGTCATTAAGATTTAATGTTTTTGCAAGAAGCCTCTTATGCTCTCAAGCAGTCATTACACAGTCTTCAGTGTCACATGACCTTCAGAAATCATTCTAATATGCTGTTTTTTACAAACAGTTGTACTGCTTAATATTTTTGTGAAAACAGTAACATATTTAAATTTTCAGGATTCTTTGATGAATAGAATGTTCAAAATAACAGCATTTATTTGAAATGGAAATCTTTTGTAACATTATAAATGTCTTTACTGCCACTTTTAATCAATTTAATGCTGCTGAAATTTTGAACAGTAGTGTATATTATAATGGTGTGATGCCTAAATTCACTTGTAGTATTTAAAATTATTGGTTTTAATTTTCAGTCTTTAATTTGTATTTATTAAGAAGAATTTCAATATCAACCATAAAATAAAAAATTGTTATAAGTTTATTTCTATTGGCCAGAATTTTAATAACGACCCATTTTTAGAACAGTATCTTAGGAGCCAATAACATGGTGAAGTAGAAAAATATGAGATGGAAGAAAAAAATTATTCGGCAATGCTTTTGCATTCCCACGCAAATGTTTTGCATTCCCCCATAGAAACTTTGTGTCGTTTTGAACGAATGCAAAGAACACAAACGTTTTTCAGAGGAACGAAAAACATTTCAAATGTTTTGCGAGAGAACACAAAAGCATTGACTTAATACTTTTCCTCCCATCTCATATTTTTTTCCACCACCATGTCCCTTAAGGGGCTCCGTAAGTATCAACTATGACCGATATAAACTTTTAATTTGTGACAAATAATATTGTTCAGCAGCTTGTTCAAGGAAAGCAGTTCAAACATTCCACTAATTTTAGCTTGTGTGCATGAAATAAACAAGACTCAAAGTGACAGTCTTTTTCAGTGATTAAATATACACAGACTTTGCAAGTGCGTTAAGTAAAATTACTCAGCTAAATGCAGTAAATACTCTCTCCAAAAATCTCTCCAGTCTTTGCATTTGTTCGGGAAAATGCAGAGTAGGCGTTCATCTTACTGCATTCATTTGTCTGTAATAATTGCTGTTCACTTTACAAACAAGTCAAACAAAGTCATTTGCTCCTGAAATGATACCTTCATCAGCATAGCTACAGTCATGGGTCCGACTCCACCGGGCACTGGGGTGATATATCCAGCTCGCTCTTTAGCTGAGGGGTAGTGCACATCCCCCACCACACGTTTCCCACTGGCTTTACTGCGGTCTGTGTGCGAGTTAAAGGTAAAACATGTGAGCTAAAACCAACAGCTATTTAATATTCCAAACAAGTAGATACAGTCAAGCAGAGAGACCTGGTATATAATTGATACCACAGTCTATGACCACCGCCCCCTCCTTCACCCACTCTCCTTTCACCATCTCTGCTCTGCCAGCACCCACAACCAATATATCTGCTCTGCCCACCTAAAGAAAACAGGACACTGAAAGTTACTCCAGCACTCCATTCTTTTCACCAAACTGCACACCAGGTCAAGGACTGTACTCAACAACGAGAGTCATGAGCTCTTCTTTGTTGTAAAATCTAGATAAAGAATTGCTCATATTCAAAACTGTAATTGAAAAGGGATTTAAAATAGAGAATGAGAGAAGCAGATGAAACCAGCCTGTTCAGCAAGGTTGAGGGTCTTTGAATGACAGGTGGTCACTGTGGCATGGTTCCATAAGAGCAGATCGTGCATTGGAGCTCCAACGATCTTACTGCGGCCGATCACGACAGCATTCTTTCCCATCACACTCACACCTGCACACATGAATCACACTTGCTAGTGAGCTGCCTAGAAAGGCAGCATTTTCTGAAAATTCTTTAAAAGCTCTTATCTTAATTGTACTGCCTTATTTATCACATTGTAAAGCAGCAACGCATGTATCCTTTGTGGAGAAGGCAGAATGCATTGCAAAAAGTCAAGATGGTGGACAAGGTTATAGAGATATTGGTTGTACATAAAAAAAATGTACACTACCGTTCAAAAGTTTGAGGTCAATAAGTTTTGTTTTTAGCAATTAACAGTGAACATTTATAATGTTCTAAAATTTCTATTTCAAATAAATTCGGTTCATTTTGTACTTTCTATTTATAAAAAATCCTGAAAAAATGTATCACAGTTTCTGCAAAAACATGAAGCAGTGGAACTGTTTTCAACATTGATATTAATAAGAAATGTTTCTGCAGGATCATGTGACACCAAAGACTGGAGTAATGATGCTGAAAATTGGATTACATTTCTAAATAAATATTAAAATAGAAAACGGCTATTTTAATTTGTAATAATAATTCATGACATTACTGTATTTACTGTATTTTCAATCAAGTAAATGCAGTGTTGTTGAGGATTAGACTTTCCTTTCAAAAACATTACAAACTTTTACTGAACCCAAACTTTTAAATAGTGGTGTATTTCATTAAAGACAGCAAAATACCAATAAAAAATATCTGTATAATTAAAACTGAATATTTTACTAATTATTTTTGGTGTATATTTCTATGCTTGTTAGAGATGCTGTCCACGTAGGCAGTAGATAGTAAGGAAGCTCACAAGGTTTTGGATCACAGCTCCTTTCTGACTCACCTACAGTAGATGTGCAGCAAAAAAAAAAAGATTGTTCTGGATCCTTCTTTCCTTTCTTTGGGGTGACAGCTCATTTCACCACCAAGTCATCAGACTGCATTGCTCTGTGTGTGTATATATATATATATATATATAGACTTCACACCTATCCAATGACACTGCACACTGATTGTGCTGTAGTATGAAGGCCCTTAGACAATCATGCTATGATTCTGACTGATGAGAGGTAGAGCTCATGGGCAGAGGTTCACAAGATTTCCACCCACCAGTCTGACTGATTAGCTCCATACAGCCATTAGGAGTGCATGGGATGAAACAGTCGCCCAGGTCTCCACGAGACAGCTTCCCCGCATTTATACTGGTCAAGCTGCGAGGAAGACAAATCAAATTAAACACAGGGTAAAACTTTATTTTACAGTGCCGTAGTTACACGTTACTACATGTACTTACTATAGTAATAACAGTAAATTATGCATAATTACAAGTAACTAACCCTAAACCAAACCCTAACCGTAACGCTATAGTAAGTACATGTAGTTAATTAATATTACTTAGTACTTATTTGAGTAATTACAACGTAACTACGGCACTGTAAATAAAGTGTCCCACAATGTTCTGTGGAGGGTTTGTTTTTTAAATATGCCATGCATTAAGGAAGTTTTCCTGAAAATGTATGTCAAACAGGCATGAGTATTTGCTGCGCCAGCATTAAAAACACAGTATTTTACAGTGTGATTTAAGTTAAAAAAGCTAAATGTTCGATACCATTGTTGTGAGCTTGTATTATTGATTATTGAAACATAATCCTGACAAGCAGTTTTGAAGATTTCAGTCTTACTACATCACCTTTCCTCTATCACCAAGGTATTAAATTGATTACCAGCAGTTTTCAGTCCAAAAAGCATGCGGTAACATAAGCTTGAAGCTGATAAAACTATCATGAGGATGTGTAAATAGCCTGCAGGTGGATATTGCATATTTGTGCAAATTTTAGACTCTCAAAACTACTTTTACTTAGATAATTCATCTAAAATCAGTAAAAAAATGTCCAATATTCAAAGACATCTACAAAGAAGACCTTTGCTCTCTGACTTTGGGTGGAAAAACACAGATAAGATAGCAAAATAGACCTGGAAACTAGAACTAGCAGTGGTTTGATGGATCAAACGATGGGAAAAAAGTGTGTAAAATTCAACAATCTGAGCGTGTGAGGAAAAACTCTGCAGTCTACCTGTCTATTCCAGTTAGTTTAATAAGAATAAAATCCACTATTTCTCCCATATTATTGCTGTGCTTCACAAACATACATTTCAAGCATGTCAAAAAAACAGACTTCACCTACCCATCAACATCTTTCTCTGGGGCCACAGCATTGGTCACTTTCTCTGTGTTTATTGGGTTGATGGAGTCAAGAGGTAGTTGTACGATGAGACCATGAACCGCAGGGTTCTCATTCACTGCAAGTATTCTTTGTAGGACCTTAAGAAAATCAGTAGTATCAGCCTTCAGACTATATATGAAAGGAGAAAGGACAGAAATCTAGACGAGGTGAATCACGCATTTGTTATTGCTTGAGGCCTGTTTCTCTTACTTCATCTTCTGTGGCTGTTTCAGGAAGCCTAATGTGGTTTGCATTGATTCCAATCTAGGTAAAGGAGAGAGACAGTGTCAGCGAGAGGTTTATGATAAAAATGATTTCAGTTTATTAAATCAGCTCACTGAACCTCAGCTGCTGCCTTGAGCTTCATGCTGATGTAGAGGTTTGAGTCATCTCTGTCCCCGACCTAAAACAAACCACAGACTACATGAGAGTGTGCAGAGGATAGGAAAAAATTTAATTGATCTAATATGTGTATAAATGATACATTGTTAGTCTAATACTTTTAGACTTTTTACATTTTTACATCCCAAAAAACAGAATCAGCAAACAACTCGCTGATACTAACACAATACTGGTAACAATTTTACTAAATAATGCTGCATCTGAATGTCTAATATTGTAATATTTTAGTGAATATGTTTTTTTGTTTTTTTTTAAATTATGCTTAATATTCTATAGCAGATGTATATAAATATAATGAAAAAATATGTAAATATAAGATTTAAGTGTAACTATTTTGCATGTTAGTTTTAATTTATATATATCTATTTATCTTAATTTAATTTATATATAAATAAAATATTATATTACAATTTGATACTGATTTTTTTTTGTTTTAAATCTAGTTATTTGTATGGAGTGGTCAAATGCCTTTATCAAAACAGACCAAAAATATTTAAAAGAACACCAAAACAACACAGTACAAGCAGTGAGGTTATTATGAATCAACACATGAGTCACACACCAAATCATTGTTATCTTATCCAAGAGACCTTAAACTAACACACCTTTCTTTTTCACGTTGCACACTTTTGCATTTATCAACACATGACCATGAAGCCATAGGGAGATTATCTATTTTAACACAACACCCACAACCGTGAGAGAGAAGAAAATGGCACATTACCAAATGACCATCTGGAGTAGAGCGAGAGAAAAAGAAGAAAGATGAGTCAGAATATCAAGAGAGATGAAATTAAACAGCTAGCTATCACCACAAGGTGTATTATACGGGCCAAAATAATGAGCAAGAGGTCCAGAATGACCTGTAGCACAACCAGGCCGGGCCTGAAGCCTGGGAACTGAGTCTTCATCTCTGCTACCTCCTTCTTCAGTCGCTCCTTCACCTGTCTAGACATAAGGAGAAGATTTGCATGTGATCTACTTCCAGGGTCTTAAAAAGGGGCATTTTCATTTATTGCTTATCAATGTATTGCTCAAATAATAATTAAAATATACATTAAACAAAAGAACTACATTAAGTTACAATCTTAAGAAGCTGAGCTTCACCTAAATGTCTTCCTCACAAAGTGTATTAAGTAGAATTAAAATATAATCTACATTATCAACAAAGACTTTGCAATGTGAATTCAGATTTTTTTTTTTTTTATGTTTTTGAAAGAAGTCTCTGATGCTCAGCAATGTCACATTTATTTGATAAAAAATACAGCTAGAACAGTAATATTGTGAAATATTAGCAGGCTACAATTTAAAGGCCACCTATTATGCAAAATTCACTTTTACGTGGTGTTTGAACATAAATGTGTGTTGGCAGTGTGTGTACACAACCACCCTATAATGATAAAAATCCACCCACTCCTCTTTTTTAAATTCCCATAAATCATTAGCAGTGTCTCAGAACAAGCTGTTACTGAGACACACTAAAACCCAAAAAATGTTATAAAAAATTATCTGTGGGGTATTTTACGCTTAAACTTCACACACACGCTCTGGGGACATCAGAGACTTATTTTAAATCTTGTAAAAAGGGGCATAATAGGTGCCCTTTAAAATATCTGTTTTCTATTTTAATCTATTTTAAAATATAATTTATTCCTGTGAGGGCAAATCATCATTATCCAGGCTTCAGTGTCACATGATCCTTCAGAAATCATTCTAATATTCTGATTTGGTGCTCAAGAAACATTTATTATTATTATTATTATCAGTGTTGTGATGCTTAATATTTTTGTAGAAACTGTGATACATTTTTTTTCAGGATTCTTTGATGAATAGAAAGTTCAAGAACAAAATTTATTTGAAATATAATTTTTGAGTATGTGTCTTTATTGTCACATTTCAAGAATTTAATGCACCCTTGCATTAAATCTTGCAAAATAAATTTTTACTGACCCCAAAACTTTTAAATGATTGTGTATATATATATCTATAAATAATAAATAAATAAATATATTAATTATTATATTACTTAACATTAATATCTATCTGTATGTAATAATTTAATTATTATATTACTAGCATATGGCCAGGTTCAAATGCACCACTCAATTTTATATAATATGTAACATTTATATCCAAAAAAGGGGTGTCTTTGGCCTGAAAAAGACCCCTGATCTACCTGATTCCTACATCTGAAGGGCCCCTCAAACACATTCAGACTTACTGCGAGGTCTTGTTTCCAGACACAATGGTTGCCATGGTGCACTGGCTGTCCCGGTACCTCAAAGCTCCTCTCCGGAGCACAGAGGCAGTGAGGGCAAACATGTCCAGCTGCTGAGCATAACACAGTGGCAAAGTTAGTAGGAAAACATTACAGAAAGAAAAAAGAACCTTAAAATCAAGCTGTTTCGGTATTCTACAGATATCAACACCTGTCCTGTGTGAAAACGGAGTCTGCACACCCACTTCTCGCTCTCTGCTTTCTGCAAGCGTCTCCTCTGCTGTCACGGGAAACTGTGCAGTGCGCAGCTCCCAAACCAGAATGTTATCACTGGATCCAGCTGCGGCATTCCAGACTATTCCAGTATGAGTGGGGAAGTAAGCTGATAAAGGAGCCCTGTCAAGGCTGCACAGCTTAGACAAGCTCAAAGAATCAATCACATGGTGTACGGAAAAAGCTTGCACAGGGCCAAAGAGGTTAAAATACAACTGCTGGACTGTAAAGGAAGTGGGCTGTTTCATAGCAAAGAGCCAGGCAGCCAATCAGGGATCCTTTGAGCTGGGAGAGGAGCATTCTTGGGACTCTGAGCTCTGTCTCCTCCTCTTCTTTCTTGCCTGTGAAAGAACTCCAGCATGTGATCTCCAAATCAGAGTCCCTCCTTCTCACGCCTCTGTAAGCAGCAGAAACTCTTGAAAACAGCTGTCAATCATAGTCTCTGGGAGGAGTCTAGTGCAGAGAAGTCTGCGTTTACAGTTTGTGCTGCCTGCAAACTCACACAAGTATTTGTTTGTTTTAAGTCATTTTTGCCATGATGCTGAAAATAATATAGATGAGGTGTGTCTTAAACTTTCATTTTGTAAGTTTGAAGTGTTACAGATTTCAATGGTAGTCTTTAAAAATGCATTTATGGCATAACCAAGGAAAAAAAAAATGTATTTAAAACATATGCATATGATATCACGTATCTAAAATACATTGTTCGATTAAAGAAAATGTAGACAACAGAATACTTCAGAACATTATGTTTCTCCAGCTTTCTCAAGCAAGAAACGAAACGGTTTGTTGTTGTTGACTGTAGCGCCCTCTAGTGAGAAGCTGTTGCATTACAACTTTGAGGCGTTCTCTCTGTATCATTTATTTTTCTATTATTAGATTTTTGACTCAGTCATTTATTCAAGGTATTTTTTGACAGATTATCCTATCTTTTTGTTATTTTAGGGGGTCACACTTTTTTTCTTTTTCTTTTTTTTTTACAAGTGTGACATGCCTTCATACTAAACAACTAACAAATATATCATATCATTTTTAAAATAATGACTTTTACCCAGATGTGGTGCAATGTTTACGACAACCATTTTTAAAATCTCTAATACATTAAAATCTGTTAATCATAAGTGGACAAGCTTATTGGCTAATGCTAATATAGTACGGCTAATATAGTGTGTTATGATAACTTTTTTTCAGTCTGTTTTAATTTAAATTAAATTTAAGTATCTGACATAAATGGATCTTATACTGTATTTTTATGTATTTGGAAAGTAAAGGTAAACAAATCCACTGAAAATGAAATTTTGAGCTGTCTACTCAAATCATTAAAAATGTATCACATTTTCCACAAAATAAGCAGCACAACTGTTTTTAACATTTATAATACTAATGTTTCTTGAGCACCAATTCAGCATACTAGAATGATTTCTGAAGGATCATGTGACATTGAAGACAACAGTAATGAAAATTCAGCTAATATATTTTTTTTATAAAATTAGTTATTTTAAATTGTAATGTCAAACTATATATATATTTTTAATCTCCCAAAAAACAGTTGCAGGGAGCAAATATTGCCCCTTAATAACAATAATAAAAAAATTATATCTCTCCAAAATGTTTATGACCAGTAGGGGGCAATATCGTGTTAGCTTTCAGTGTAAGTGACCTCACAAACGAGACGAGTCAGGTTATCAACTCCAGATTATATGTAGGCCTGTCAGTGTTTGCTTTCAGTAAAACACCTCAGACATTTTAGTCTGGGTCTAGGCTTAAGCTTTGTCGGTGAAACCAGGCAATAGTGATAAAATATAAACAGATATAATTTTAAAAATATGTTTTTAAATCTATAAATGCTGTTATATTCTTATCAGAAGATACGCAGGTGTATTGCCTCCTAAATAAAATGTGTACTTTACTAAACATAGTTCAGTAGATGCTATACAGTCTTGTAAGCAGTTTTAATAAAACAGCAATGAAACACTGACAAACAAAACACTCATTCCCACAAATGAACAGTCTATCTGGCTATTTCCCACGCAGATCCACCAGGCTCTCCAGAACACCATTAGTGTCCTATAAGCATTAAAATCATTAGGATTATTTCCTGCATAAAGGACATTAGAGTGCAATTGCTCCGGTCTGACTAATCTTGTTAGCTAAATAATATAAGCCTGACTTCCTCCTGGTGCCAAGGAGAAAATCTGAAGAATGACTTTACATTTACACACATTGCCAGAAGTAGGTCCATTACATCATGCCACATGAGTCACTGAGACGCCACTGACCCAGAACTCCTGGACTGATGATATTGGGCATAAAAATATTATTAATACACTGTTAAATACAAACACAATTTAATCCAAGTCCAGAGGTGTAGAACAAGCAGCCAATTCCTATCAGTTGGTCTCAGAACTCATTGAAATGGTTTGTATTGATTTTGTACTCCTTATTTGTCTTCAAAACCCACTGAACAGCCTGCTCAAATCCCTAAAGACTCACACAAGTTCTCTGGCAGTGGTATTATCAGTTTATAAAAGGAGGACAAAATATGTCTTGCAGCTACAAGTTACATACAGCTTCCTAAACCTGTTTTATCATTGGTCATTCACACTGTCACTTGTATCACATTACATTTCTCAATGCAACAAACCTTGTTACATTTGCTCTTATTTAGGAAAAGCCTGCTTGACTGGCTCTGTGAGTTTTATACTTCTGTATCTGTCTGCAATCTTAAAGCTGCAGTCTGTTAAAGTTTTGCCTCTTTGGCGCCATCTCTGTTTGAAACCTGCAATTGCAGTTATATGCAGAATTATCATCTTTACGTGGGTTGAGCATCAGCATGGCTCCTCAGAGCGGATGAATCTAATGTTTGCTGTCAGTCACCACATCGGTGTAGGTTCTGTACTTCGGAATCACGTCTTGGAAGTATGACCAAACTAATTTTCACCGGAAAATGTCACCTGAACAAGTAAGTAACATGTTTTCCACTTTTGTTCTGACCAACTGAGAAAAAAAGCATTACAATATTTTGTGCTGCCAATGGTGATTCAATCTAACGATCACTTAGCTCAGATCACGCCAAACCGTGCAAATTATTAGTGTTATACTTTGTTCTCCAGTTGTTAATGTTAACTACATCATCATTGCGTGACTGTGTGTATTTAGTTTGTATTAGCGTTACCTGTAGATTTCAATTTCTGTAACCACTCCGCAGTCCGGAGTCTCTTGCTTTTGACTACCGGTGAATCTCCAGTTGTCACTGATGATTGTCATTTGATGACTGATGACCTTTCTGGATTACAATCCACCATCAAAATCAGTGGCGTAGCGGACGGGATTGCAGGGCTCACACTGCGATGGGGGGGAATTGGCCACGTGTTCTTCTAGTCTATTATTATTACTATTAGGTTAGGCTTCTTTTGACTGCAGCTTTAATTGAAAATTATATATATATATATCAAATTATGTTCTTTTGAACGTCTATTCATCAGAGAATTCTGAAAAATCTAGCAGCACAAAAATGACAAAAATACAGCACCACCCTTTTCAACGTGAAGAAGAAAAAGAAGAGAAAGAAGAATAATAATAACAAGAGTAGGAAGAGGAAGTGGTGGAGGAGGAGGAAGAAGAAGTGTTTCTTGAACAACAAATCAGCATGATTGTGTCAGAATGATTTCTGAAGACAGGTCATGTGACACAAGACTGGAGAAGTTGCTGCTGAAAATTCTGCTTTTCCATCACAGGGAATTTTTTTATATATATATATATATATTAAAACAAGAGTGGTTCTTTTACATTGTAATAATATTTCACAATATTAGTGTGTTTACTGTATTTTTGATCAAATAAATGCAGTCTTAGTGAGCATGAAATTCTTAAAACATTAAAAATTCTTACCAACCCCAAACTTTTGAAGGGTAGTATATGTATTCATTATGTATAAATCATTATGCATTACTGGGAAATATATGTAATTATTTATAACTTAAGTATCTAGTCTAGTATGTTATAATGTTGATTTTCTTCTAATGAACCCTAAGTCTGACAAAGTTGAACAGATTTCTCAAAGTTTCAGCCCTTTATGAGTTTGCATTATGTGCTTTTAGCTAATAATAATAGTAATAATAATAATGAGTTTCCACCTGGCCCTACATAAATGTATTCATTTAACAGCTGAAATAGCATTTTTCTCAATATAATTATACATCAAATGTTGACATGACTGACTGAGAAAAGCCCTGTCTTCCTGATGCACAACATATAAGCTGAAAATTCTGATTTATTTAGAAAGGGGCTCATATTTTGGTTATGTAGAAAGGGACTTCCTTTGCCCATGTGATGATGGATACTGTCACAGTTTTGTGACACTCCTCCTCCACCACCTCTTCCTCTAGAGCCTGAATATTCCCTCTTACACACACCTTTGCTGACAAGCTCAAACTTGCATATGACATGACACTAATAGTCCTAAGATCTGTGTGGGCGTATGTGTGGGCGGCTCGCTTGTTGAACAGATTGGCCCATATGAAAATGATGTCCTTATCAGGGTTGATGTATTCCCTGGAGAAACATGAGCTAGCCAAAACAAACAGAGAGAAAGTAAAAGTGATTGGTACATCTTTTGAATATATATTGTAGTAATGTGATTCCAATGCTTGGAGACACAGACATGCACATACTCACTGCAATATGCAAAGATGGTCCAATTATCTCTCCTTTTCTGAGTTCATTTGGCCTTTCGTAAAAAAAAATGTCTTTCCTCTAAAGTAATGGACTGGAAATCATAGAGTGCTCTGTTTGCTCTCTGCTTTTACATTTTAATTCACTAAGGACAGAGCATTTTGTGACTCAGATTGCTAATAGGGGTGTGAAAGAAAATTTACTTTGTGCTTGTTTCTGGTGAAGTGAAAAAATCACATTAATTCCTGAACAAGTGCGGACGGTCACCTCTGTCCCACTTATGTCATACGGCAACTTTAATCTTCATAAAACAGTGTAAGAAAGACATAGAGCGATAAATCAGCTATGGTGATCACCAGTGGAAATGAAGAGATGAGACATGGTGATTTAGAGGCAGCACTGTGTTTTTTCCTCCCTGGATGCCAGCTTGGACTGTCAAAACGCATGTAAAGGTAGGGTGGCACATCCCTAAATGGGTCATTGAACTGGGACAGTGTGGAATATTTGCAGGGTGAAAAAAAAATAGCGTTCGAGATCAACCTAAATGCAGATTCACATAAGTTAGACTTAGGCTTATGAGAGGCTTAATAGTTTTGAGTGCAAACTGTTTGGTTGTTGTGGAACAAAATCAATGCTGTGCTTTTATTGCTGATCCTACTGTGGTTACAAATCAGTGCAACAGCATAAGTAAGAGTTATTGCACAGCAATAGCGAATAGCATTGTCGCTAAATAAACAGCGAGAGGGTGATCAACAAGATAACCACTCCAACATTATTACAGTAATATTAATTCTGAAGTCATCCAAGCTTATTTTCCCCACAATCGATAACTAATACACAGGATGATACCAGTTGCATTGAGTTAAAGATGAATCATAAATGTATTGGATTATTTGCCTGGAGAAATTCTGTATTAAATCCATTTATCTGATAAAGGTGTGTTTTGTCAACTTTTTCAGTGCAACAGCACTGAATAGCAAATAGCAAAGTCGGCATGAAACAGAAATTGTGATTTACTTCCCTTTTGTGACATATACAAATGAAGCGGCTTCTCTAAGGAGAAAAAATGTCGGGTGGTGCTTAAAGGGTTAGTTTACCCAAAAATTTAATTTCTGTCATTGAGGACTCACCCTCATGTCGTTCCAAACCCGCAAGACCTTTATTCCGTTTGTTCTGTTCATCTTCGGAACACAAATAAAATTTTTGATGAAATCCGAGAGTTTTTTTTTTATCTCCCATAGTAAAGACATTTATAAATAGTCAATGTGACTACAGTGGTTCAACCTTAATGTTAAGCCCGTGTTCGGACGTAAACACGGAAGCTCTGTAATGCGTTCACTGCGTCAATTGCGTAGGAGACTGACAGGGAAGAGGAAAGATTGTTGAATAAAGTTGTTATTTTTGTTTTGTTTTTGCACACAAAAAGTATTCTTGTTGCTTCATAACATTAAGGTTGAACCACTGCAGTTATGTTTACTATTTTAACAATGTCTTTACTACTTCTCTGGACCTTGAATGTGATAATTTTGTTGCTTTCTATGGGAGTTGAAGAGATGAACGAAGGTCTTACGGGTGTGGAACGATAAGAGGGTGAGTACTTAGTGACAGAAATTTCATTTTTGGGTGAACTAACCCTTTAATTTTGTCCAAAGGAACTGTTGGATCGTTGTCACTTACAGTGTTTTCATGTCAGTAACAGGTTGCTGGACGGGTTAGGTTATTGTCCTGCCCTCACACCAATGTACACCTAATCAGAGATGTTGCCAGTGGGAGGGGAAGATGATGTTTTTGATTAAAGATTATGAGGGCACATTGATTTTTCAAAAATAATTACATGTACATGAACAAATCATTTATTTGTAAACTGCAATATTCCATAAAAAAATAAGAAATGTTCATTTTGATTTCGTGGTCATTAAGTAATAGCCATTTAACTCCAATTTAGATTTTTAAATAAACTGCCTGTCCAGCAGATGGCGCTAAAGTTAATTACATTAGCGAGGAAGAGGCACGCTCCATAAAAAAGAAAACGTTGAGCACCACAGGTTTCCATCAACAGGCTTTAATGTGACAATACAAAATGAGATATTGCAGTAAAACTGTATAACCAAAGATACATCCAAAACAATGAAAATCTGAGCCTCAACTCCCTTTGAAGTGTAACAAGCCATTGGCTGACAGTAAATGGGCTGAAAAACATTTGAGGCCTGACTCACACTGTGTGTGAATAAATCACCCACTGAGCACAGCAAAACATGGGAATGTTCATTTTAGCGGACAGTACTGTGTATGTGTGTCTGCCGAATCATAATTTCTTTCAGATTTCACTACAATCTGGTTTAAACTGTAAATGAATGGGTAGAATTACACTGCTGCATTAGTGATTTATTTGTAATCTTTGCAGGCGAGACCAACTAATTTGATCCCCTGCTTGAAAATTTTTTTTCTTGGTTTATTTTAGCTTTTTATACTCTTTTAAAATGAAAAAGTAGTATTGCTAAACTCCATTAAGAAAAAAATAAGTAGCCTACAAACTAGATAAGATGAAGACAAAAATAAAATCTGATCATATAAAGCTACTTAATGTTATTTCACTTATAGAGTGACTGCTATGAGACAAATCAGTGGGGAATCATGTATTGGTAACGTATTACTGAATCACTTTATTAAATCACCTTTATTAGATAGATACAGTCACAATTCTTCTATTAAACCAGAGAAACTTTGTTATTTTTTCATTTTCTTCGAAAATATAAAAAGTAGAGGCTTCAAGAGTCACTGGGGAGATGGACAAAACCTGAAAGAATTGTCCAAAGCCTGTTTGAAGCCATTGCACTTTAAAACCTTAAAGGTCTTTGTGCCATTTTTAATGAGAGCTTCAGTTTGTGAGGAGTGGGATAAAAATCCCTGAATATATTTAGGACACTTATGCACCTCTCTGTCCATTTTTTGGTGGGGGAAGGGGTAATGTGCTCTTTCCTTTCTTCTTTAATGACATCTTTTACTTGATAATCCCTTGATGCAGAAGAGCTTTTGAAACCAAGTGGAGAAGAGGGTCATGGGGTGGTCCTTTACCATTAGCACAGAATTAATTAATTGACAATCTAAGAAAAAAAATGGCTTGCTGTTCAGATCTTACCGAGTGAAGCGAGATGAATATGATGAGGTCTGATTTCCATCAGCTCAGTTTCTTTTTTTCTTTTTTTGCTTAGACAAATAGCACTCACTGTATGAGGGATCATCTCTGCGTAGTTAAGCAGAAGAGCATCAGATATGCAGGTCAGATACAAGTCAGGGCTATCCAGAGGCCAATAATGTAGAGTAGTAGAAAAAGACAAACAGTAAACACATAATGAACGTCTGATGGGACAAAACAAACAATTTAGACTGATTCATTTATGCTAATGTCACATTTAAGACACACAAAACAAATTCTCATGTTAGAGCCAAAAAGATACAAAATAATGAATTCATGTAGCTGCAAATGCTGATAAATTGGGTAAAGCATGGCTTTCACTGTATTAAAGACAATGCAAAGACTGAAAGTACAATTTTAAAATCACCCAATATCAGACTTGGCTTATGACCAGTCAATGCACCATTACCAAACTTGCAAGGTATGCTCAAATCATGGTGGAAATAATGCCTACCAAATTATGTTTCAGTTGGTCAAAAAGCTCTGTCGAGATTCTACCAGACTTCCAGTTCCAAAATTCTCAATTTTGTTGGGGTGTAACTTGGGAAAGGTTGTGAAAATCAAAAATTCATACTTTAACTTTAGTGATGACTTGGTCTGATGTTAATATGAGCCAAATTTGCTGAAAAGTGGACAAGATTTGGATATTTACAATATTGGGTTATGATACCTACTAACAGCAATTCTATGTAGTTTTTTCTTTAAATAAAATTGTGTTTGTACTATATTTGAATACAAAGACTAATTTTTATAAACCAAGAAAAACTTACTATGCTTACTATTCTGGTGTCAGAGCAAAATCCCATTATTTATCAGGCTATTTCACTATCCTTTTAGCATTACCTGATAATATTATAGACAGACTGAAGCTTTTTTCATAATGATTATCAAATTAGCCTTTACATGCAGTGTCTAAATCAGATAATATGGCTATCTGAATCAAGCTTCCCATTTGAGAGTAAAAGCATGATAGCAGGTCTAGATGCAATACCCCTGACTATCTCAAAGGGAAAGGAAAAGGTCTATTTTTTTAGATACACTGCTACTGAATAAACAGGTATTTTTGCCCATAACAGAGACAAAATTACAGATAATATAACCAAATATCCTCTCACAGGCACTGGGCTACTAAAATGGATGAATCTTCTAACACATGCATGAAGTTCTCACATCTATTCCATTGCGATTATGAAGGATTCCCTACTAATGGACAGGCACTTTACTTTACCCCAGTATCCTCATCCGCAGTGATGTGCAAAGGCGACTGACTATAAATGGATGTAATTCCTAATGATTCAGCTATCAAGTTCTCAATGCATTATGCAGGAATAAACAGTTCAGCAATTTTGGTCCCTTAAATTCTATGAATATATCCATATACAAAAAAGCAGATGAATGTTTTCTACACTAGCTTATTCCAATGCAGTTTCTATTCTGGAAGCAGGTTCATTTTAAGTTTAGCTCTAAAAATAATGAACTCCTCATACAGCTCTCTGTATTTCTGAATTCTTGTAAATGTGTCAAGTAGCAACAGAGACAGCATTAAGTTCAAAGATTTAATCTATAACCTAGAGACGAAGAGTGACAATGTGAGCTCCAAACCCCAGTAATGGTTTTCCCCTTGAGCCTACGTGCTGCAAAATTCAGAAACAGAGAATATTGAAAATAAGGACTATTCATATCCATAAGCATAAAAAGAAGATCACTGACACCATTGGAGGCTATCCTGAAGCACTGGCAAGACTGTTCTCATTTAATTGGATATGAATTGTTAATATCATTTTGGTGAAGGTGAGCTTGGGAGCAAAATGGTGAAAGGATTTCGTCAATATTGCATGGCAGGTCTCAAGAGGTTAAAAGAATGGAAAGAAACTCAATGAATTAGGGAACAAGTGACGGAGCCCTTCACAACCTCTATATGAAAGGGAGGACATAGAACATAGTAAATGGTCTGTTTTAGCGAAGTACTTGTATTCAACATTTTAAAAGGTGAACAATAGTAAGTGAATAATGCACAATAAATCATGCTTTAGGTGTTATGTGCTAGACATACTCATTAATAAAATAATAAAATGCCATAGGTGAACATGATAGAACGAGGATAAAACAACAGTTTTGCTCTAGGCAGAGTTACAATGCATGAAATCCACTAATTAGTACAGTGCTGAAATTAATTATCGCAAAGACAACAGGGCCTTAACATCTATAATTTAAAACTAGAACATTACAAGGTCTCCATTTTAATATCTTGTCTGACAAAATACAAATTTGCCTTAGATTGTTGTCAAAAGTATGATTCAGTATCAGTGGATTCAGCCCATGCATCTAATTACCTGCATCTCACACATCTGGAATACTTGATACTGATTGGCCAATTGCTCATCCGTGGACTCATTTCATAGAAACACTGGTGCGATCTTGGCGTTAGTAATCGATCATTGTAGTGAAAATGACCTCAGACTTCAGTATTATTGTTACTGCAGTGTAAAAAAAATTTTTCATGACATTTTTTTCTTTTGTCAAATCGACTTTAATAATTAAAGGTAAAATGTGTAAAATTTGGGAGGATCTATTGACAGAAATGCAATATAATATACATAACTATGTTTTCAGTGGTACATAAAGACCTTGAATAATGAACTGTTATGTTTTTATTACCTTAGAATGAACCATTTCTATCTCATACAGCGCGGATCCCCTTACATGTCAAGTCGCCATTATGCGCCGGCATGTTTCTACAGCAGCCCTAAATGGACAAACACTCTACAGAGCGCGATTAGTCATTATGTTGTTCTTCATCTAAATCGTATATGTTTTTAGAGGTAGCTTGCATCGTCACTACGTTGAATACGCACAAAGTAGTAGTAGTAGTAGTCATCTGGTTTATTAGAAGCAGAGACCATTCTTTGTTAGGGTGCGTTCAGACTTGTCATGTTTGGTTCGATTAAAACAAACCCTGGTGCGATTGCTCGGTTAGTACGGTTTATTTGAGCATGTGTGAACGCTGCCATCTGAACCCTGGTGCGCACCAAACAAGCGGACCGAGACCTCTGAAAAGATGGGTCTCGGTCCGCTTCCAAACGAACACTGGTGTGGTTCACACTGGTACACACTGCACCTTTAATGTGGTTCAGATAACATAATATTTTGAGTTTCTGTTGATTAAACCAATCACCTTCATTATATTAACTCAAATTTTTAATTTCAATGACCTCAAAATTTTAAGGCAACCAGGTAACTTACTTTAAGTTAAACCAACAATAATTTTTTACAGTGTGTATATTGTTCATGTTGTTGCTATGCTGATTGTTTTGTACATTGTAATTGTACTTTTTTCTTAACAAAAGTTATAAGCCAATATACATGTAAAATTATAAAATTTTTTATCAATATTTCATGTCCAAATATATATTTATTTATTTGGCAAGTAAACATGTAATAAGCTGGATAAATGTACATTCAGTCAATCAGTCAGTCATTATTACAAAATATACTTCTATTTTGAATCTACACAGTTTTGTTTATAACTACTGTAAATACACTCTAAAAAATAAAACATTGGTTCAACAAAAAAAAATATGTTAACGTTTTCCACTAGAATTTTTAACTTAAGCCAATTGGGAGAATTACATTAATTCAAAGCAATAATTTGAGTTGATTCAACATAATGTTTTAAGTAAGGTGAAGACGTTTTTTTGCCACAATAAAAACACATTTCTAAGTAACATAAACTTAATAATTGTCAACATGAATGCAACTATTTTGGTTGATCCAACATAATGTTTTAAGCAAGGTGAAGATGCTTTTTGGACACAATATACATTCATTTCTACGTAACATAATCTTACCAAGCACCGCTTGTCACCATGATGGTAACTCTCCAAAAACCCACATTAACACATTAACTCTTCTAAATTAGCATAACAAAACCCTAATTACTGCTAAATCTCCCTTACCATTAATCTTGTGCAAAAAACATTATATAACACTTAATTTTAGCATTTACTTTCCCTTTCAAGTGCCATGGGCAAAGCATGATGGGAAATATAAATCCCAGCCCAGTTAAAAGAAGTGTTCATACAACTCAAAACAATGAAACACGTTTACACGTCATCAGATTGTATTTTACATTAACAGAACTTAAAATTAAATACATTTTTGATTAACTGAAAATGTTAAACTATGACAAGTCATGATAGTATATCGAATCAATAGGCATAATTTGTGTGTCATCCAAGCTCAATAAAATAACAATTACAAGTAAAAAGTCTAACAGCAATTCAGAACTTGATTTTTTATTTCACAACAATATATATATTTAAGTAATGACTAAAGGTCCCCTGAATTAGTTTTTAGAGTGTATATAGAAATATACTTTTTATGTATTAATGAGCTCTGATATATTATCAGACTTTCACACAAAAGAGCTAAATGCCATTGTTCACAAATAACAATAAAAGTGTTTTAATAGGGACATTAATTTATACCTGAAGAGCATGTTTATATAAATTCACAGAAGACAAAGTGGTTGTTTGTGAAGAGTCCCCTGAAGGGAATTATTGACTGTTGTGATCTGTGTTGCAGCAAATAGCACTGCTTGGGACTGCGGGTAAGAACAGCCTATGAAAACCTCGATCCTTAGATTTCTGCACCTAATGAAGAATTCATGAATGTACCCATTGGAGCTGGACAGAAGTAACAACACACAATACTACTGCCATTTCAGAGGCTGAGCACTTAATATTCTCAGTCTATTATCACACATGGGGTCTGATCTACTTTCTATCACGCTCAAGTTGACCTCACTGAATAATGCAGGTGGTTCTTAGTTATAAAGCAAAGGTGGACACATACTTTGACCCAGACACTGTTATATTATCTCACCATCTTCAGACCTGACGCTGTTTGTTTGTTCATGTGTATTTGTGATATCCCTGTTCTCTTTTTGATCTCTCCCCCTTTCTCATGTCATACCTTGGATAAAGACTGACAGAAATACTCGCTCTATTTCCATAATTCCTCCATTTGTGGGAGAACTACAGCTATTTGGTAGAAAATTGCTTTTAAAGGTGCCAGTACTGAAAGGGCAGCTCACAATTTTACTGTGATTCTGTAATGGCCACTGCCACATACATTATGATACAGACACATCCACTAAGGTTTTCACGGTTTCATGTTCACTTACCCCTCTGTCTTCAAAATCAATACCTTGCCACTACATGACCTTGATATTTTGAGTTCAGTTTACACCTTTTTCTCACAGCTCCTGGGAAGTCTTTTGGAGTCTGATAATGGTTATTATTTCAGTGCTGAGGAAAATACAGCAAATATTCAACTTCAAGGGCTACAGAAAAAACATATGGGTCAGTGACAGAGTGTCCAAATCTTTTTAAACTTTTCATTTAAAACATATGTCAAGTTTTTTAAAATTGTATTATTTGTGCTCATGTTGATTTCATATGGCTTTGAAATAACTGTTCTATCATTTTCAATAAAAGTTTAGGTTACACTTTTATTTTGATGGTCCACTTTAGAAATTCCACTACATATACTGTAAGTAATTTTGAAACTGCATGTCAGCTAACACTCAGAGTATTAGAAGACTATATAGACTGTTAGGTTAAGGTTAGGTGTTAGGGTTCGGGTTCGGGTTCGCAGAATAAACTGACATGTACTTGACATGCATGCATTCAAGAAATTTAATTTATGCATTTTCAATATGTATGCATTTTAACAGATCTAGTATAAAAAAACATCATGCCATTGACGCATATATACTTCTTGCACATATGCTGGCATTTAAAGTGTTACTTCACCCAAAAATGAAAATTCTAAAGACATCGTTAAAACCGTCGACGTGACTACAGTGGTTCAAACTTAATTTTATGAAGCGACAGGAATAGTTTTTGTGCGCAAAAACAAAACAAAAATAACGACTTTATTCAACAATTATCTTCTCTTCTGTGTCATTCTCATATGCTGTTTACGTCCAGCGCTTCATAAAATTAAGGTTGAACCACTGCAGTCACATTGACTGTTTTAATGATGTCTTAAGTACCTTTCTGGACCTTGAAAGTGGTGATTATATTGCTGTCTATGGACGAGTCATATACCTCTCGGATTTCATCAAAAATATCTTAATTTGTGTTCCGAAGATGAACAAAGGTCTTACAGGTGTGGAACGACATGAGTGTGAGTAATTAATGACAGATTTTTCATTTTTGGGTGAACTAACCCTTTAAAGTAATAAAATGCACACAATCAACCACACAGTAAGTGATGAGCAGTGATGAGTGGTCTGACACTGATGCTTGTAATGGCTTACATAGTTCACTCGTGTCCACATTAACCGTCTATTGACCCTTTGCCTTTGATTAAGTTCATACCCTCAAAAAAATAATCCATCCTTGTGTAATTAGCGAGACGATATTGCTAAAAACTAGCAAGAGAGACTGAGTGTGAAGCACAAAAGAATAAACCAGACATGATCAGGTCAACACAGGTTGTTTGAATGATCTATCTCTGCACACTCATGCAGTAACATGTATTTTCTGCAAATATCCAATTGTCATTACTCATAAGCTCATTCACACTAGTCAATGGAAATATCACTTTCATAAAGAGTGCCTTTCTCATTTATTTCCATCTTTCTTGGATTCAGCTCATTTCACTGGACATTTCAAAGCATGTGCAACATAAAAGGACACATAATCAATGTCCCTATGAAATCATGTTTTAGACATGGCATAGTGCACATCAATAGCTGTATGTGATAATGTATTACTCTTTGAGTAAGTAAAACAACATGGCTTTAAGAGAGACAATTCTGTGTATAGACAGTTCCAGCATTTTACAATCCTCATCCCCTTTTCCACTGGAAATTGAGGCAAACTACATAAACTCAAGGCATTTTAATTTCAGCCTGAAAAACACAGCGTTCGTCTAATTGTTGTCTGACTAACAGGCAGAAAATCTCTCCCGAATGTGAAAGTCTCGCCGCCTGAGGCAGCTTCACACAGCTCGCATAGCACGCAAGTTATTTAGCCTCTGTCTCTGTTACTCTGTCAAGGCTGATAAACATTGAAAAATGAGGCAATGTTGGCACTTTTATGCCCATCCTCACTTTTCGTGAAAGTGCGTGTGTGGTCTCTGATGACTGCAGGTACTCATGTCAGCTATATTTAGAGCTGCATATATACTGTAGACCGCACACAACCAGAGCAGTCAATCTAAAGACAGATGTGAGAAAAATCCCACCAAGCGTGTGTTTTTGATGAGAGCTGACTGTTGTTGTGCTGTGCAGACATTCGGTTGGATTATTGTCCTGGAGAGTCAAGTTGGTGACATTGTTTTTGGATTGACAGGGCCCATCCAGGCAGATTTGTTTTGACTTGTCTGCAAAAACTGCAAGAAATGTGTCTAAGATACAAACAGCGTAGCCTCATATTATATAACATCTTGTTTAAAAAAAAAACCCAATTAAATACATATAATACATTTTAAAATCGTTCAATCATAAAATAAATATAATGGTCATACAATATTAACATTATAACAAAATTCAGTATTAATAATAAAACTAAAGTAGATTTAAAGATAAAGTATATTACTAATACTAAAATGATAATAAAATAATTTAAATAAAAAAATATTTAAAACATTTAATGGCAAGCCCTTAGAAGGTATACGCCTATTGTTTGTTATATAATATAACATAAAGCATTAATAAATTAATGAAATATTATCAATAATAAACCAAATAAATGTTATCATTGCTGATGCTCATTATGATGATGATGAAGATAATAAATGAATAAACCTAAAACTAAAGTATATTTATTAAAGCTAAAGTATATTGCTAATATTAAAGAATAATTTAATAAAAAGTTTAATGCCAGTTCCTTTGAAGGCTTATGAAGGGCTCACCCAGGACATTTCGACAATTTCTGGCGGAGGAGACGTGAGAGGTTTAATCTCGGCCTGTGTATGTATCCAATTCATCCACTGACATCAAATGTATGCTAAATACCACTTTCATTCATCCATATATATTCTGAAATGTAAGACCAATGCACATTTTCTCCAACACGAAACTAATGTCTCTTAGTGCCCGTTCTGTCAGTGATTTAGAGAAGACGTTTGACATGCCTGAATATCCCAAACCAGTCATGACTAATGAGCTCATGTGATGAGCACAATTACCAGTGTCAGAGCTCAGAAGCACACTGAACTGACTGACACTTTAAGGCTTTAAGCCCATGCTGAGATGAGCCCTGCCCTTTGGGGAAGGGTCATTACAATACAGGCGGGACATAAAAAGTAAGGTGGGGGGGTCACCCTCTTTATAGCAGCTGAGGGAATAGCTGAACCTCTGAACCTATGATCAATTTTAATGAGGATATTAGTAAGTAGGTGGAGTCTCCTCCCACAAACCTGCCATCCCTGCTGGAAAATCCACCTTAAAAACATTGATAGCTGGTCTAAACTTGTTATTGGCTGGTCCAAGTTGGTCATTAGTTAGTCTAAACTGGTCATTAGCTGATTATTAGTTGGTAGACCATGTTAGACCAGAAATAAAGCAACTGCTAGCTGATAATGATCCCAATTTAAGGTAGTCAAGCTATCTTTTAAAACATGGTGGCTTGGTTACCAGTCTAAACTTGTCATTGGCTGGTTACCCAGTCACCAACACAGTCTGACCAATTTTTTGTTGCTGGTCCAAGGTGGTCTCCCAGCTAATGACCACCTTGTAGAAGCTAATGTAGAAGCTCTTGGAGCACTTTATGACCACCATAGACCATCTAAAGACCAGTTTAGACTAGCTACAATGTTGTTCCAAAACACAACATTGTTTTACGCTCTGTAAAACAGGTTGTCCGTTTAGGGCTACTGTAGAAACATGCCGGCACAAAATGGCGACTTTGATGTAGGGGACCCACAGTGTGTGTAGATAGAAATGGCTCATTCTAAGGTAATAAAAAGATAACGGTTTATTATGTAAGGTCTTTATACACCACTGAAAACATAGTTATGTACATTATATTGCATTTCTGTCAATAGATCCTCCTAAAATGTACACATTGCACCTTTAAGAAAAATTTGATTTTCAGTACTGAATACATGTTTTTATTGAACATTTATGGAGCAAAAGATTTTGTTTAAAAATAAATCATAAAAGTTATAAATGTATGGAGGTGGCAAGGTGGGCCTTTTACCCCACACACAGGGTAAAAGGCTCACCAGCATAGGGTAAAAGTCATAATTTATACAAATACTTTAGCTAAAGTACTATGTTTTGAATAATGTCTAAGTTAATACTTGTTCAAAACAATCACTTTAGCAAAGTTTGTACTATTTTCTGTTTATTTTGATAAATAAAATAATTCATTTTTGTTCAATAAATATATACTGTCATTAAAATGTTAACATAAAAATGTAGAAACAAACTTATTTTAAAAAGTAAATATTCTTAAAGCATTGAAGGAGATCCCATAATAATTTAATATAGATTTACAGTAGTAACAAAACTAAAAATCATTAACAAGATATATTTTGCCTCAATTCTCTTTTGCTAAGTAAATCTACAACATTTTAAAAACCATAAAACATTAGATCAAATAAGCACAGAATCAACTTTGCGTTACTGGCCACAAAGGCGTCAAGGATCAGCCAAATTTCCACGTGCATCTCGAAAAGCGGATGTTTTGGAAAGTGCTGATTTTGTGCCATCTAGTGGTTTAGAGGAAAACAAAATCAAATGTGCCTTTTACCCCGGTGCGCCTTTAGCCCCGTTGTACCCTATCCTTATTTAATCAATCGTATTATTTAATAGTTTTATTCCAATTTCAAATAGTTTAGTATAAAAACAGCCACATATTGCCAGCTTAACACTTTCCATTTTCCCAATTTAGACAATGAACAGTTTAATTTCAAGGCTTATAACTAGATAAGATAGATTTTCACAGAAACACTGACTGACACACAATTTACTTACTTCAGTCATAAGTAATGAACCTCTTTGCCTCTCTGACCTTACTCTTCTTCATCACCATTTAATTCTATCCATGAGGTGGTTGCATTCGGTAATTAGAGAAAATGGGGCTATTATTATCGTTACACCTTGATGAATAAGGACGAAGCATATGTATTCTCCTGCACTCTTTCTATCATTCCCGTTCTCATCTCAGAGCTGCAGGGATTATTGCCATGCTGTCGTTTGGTATTTGGACTGCGTCTGCATTTACCTGACTAGCATGACGATGCATTTGCTTACTAACATGGGGCTTTAGAAAGAGTTTAAGGGGTCAAGCACAAAACAATTGCTTTTCACCACAGCTGATTCTCATAATATTGCCCTTATTTGACACAGATAATCACATTTGCTCACTTCAATGACAAAAACAATTATATATTTAAGTGCAAACCGCACTGATGCTCATGAATGTCTTAGGCTTCATGTTCAGTCTAAAAAACCCCAGGAGAGCTGCTTATTCCCTTCTATTCAATCCAATGTCATCTTTCATCATGTGTTCACTTGTAGTAGTAACAAAAAATTGCAGGCCATTCTCATTATTCATTCCTTAAAAGCGACCACACCACCATCCTGACAATCAAGACGCCCATAAACAGCTGCCCATGCATATATACATGCACAACTGTAGGAAAGGGACAACTAGGACCATTTCCTCGGGTGCTTCGAAGCTCAGGATATGTTACTATACCCCTGGGCAATCAGCATTGCAAATGGTTGAGAGAGTGTCAACAATAGATAAAGGCCAATGCGCTTGGTAGGGCCGGCAGATCAATATCTCCCCCATTGATTCACATGTTTGAGAATGCAAAACAGGTGGTAATCATGGGCTGCACCTATAAAGCTTGGTGAACACCAAAATTAAAGGCTGTGGAAATGCTTGGTGAGGGGGTTGTGTTATTCAGATTTACGGAGGCTTTGTTCTGACAGAGTGATACTAATGTGCAAAGCTATCATGGGAATCTCTTTTGACCTGTAGAGGAGAGAGATACATACATATTAGTACAGAGGCACTCATTACTGACAGAGCTGCAGGGGGATGTGACTTTATCATTACCCCATCCCCGTTCATCTATGCGGCTTTGTCATATTTGTCATATTGCAGCTAATTTTAAACCGGTACAGAGCTGAGAGGGTCAGAGGAGAAAGGGCTATTGTAGTCACACAATTGAAGGCTGATTGTAAATCCACGGTTGCTGTGACTTGATTTTAATCAGAACTGTTACATTTTATGAGGGCTGAAAGGCTCCACATTTGGGTAGATACATTTTAACCAAAGTACAGACATGGCAAGTGAAAAGGCAAGATGAAAAAAAAATCTAAATTCAAATCCTGCATTATTTTCAGATTTTTAAAAAATAATTATGAATTACTAAACTACACTTAAATGTTTTTTAGCTGCTTGTTCAAATTAAAGGTGCTATAGAGGATGTTTTGTTTTATACATTTTTGCAATATTACTTGAAACGTCTCGGTTACAAAGGTAACCCTCGTTCCCTGAAGGAGGGAATGGAGACGTACGTCGGACAGACCGACGAATAGGAATCTCGCTAGAGAGGCCAATCTACTTCGAGTGTAACTAAAACGAGCCAATGCACATTGGCATGCAATTATATGCATCAGCTGCTCGCCTCGCAGCGCGGGTATATAATGAGCAGCAGGTGCGTTGCATCTTCAGGTTTTCGCTGAGGAGCCGAACGGAATAGGCGGCAGCAACAGCGGGGTACAGCGTCTGTGGCGACGGGACGTACGTCTCCGTTCCCTCCTTCAGGGAACGAGGGTTACCTGTGTAACCGAGACGTTCCCATTCAGTCGGTCACGTTCGACGTACGTCGGACAGACCGACGAATAGGAATCCCTACCAAAGCGCCACAGGAGCTGCCCCCTTCCAGCGCTCTGTTGTAAGCCACTTGAACCCCCTTGCCTGAGGACGGTGGGACAGGGCTAACACAGAGAGTGTCGATCACTGCTGTTCCCCAAAACCCATTCAGTGAGACTATTGGATAACGCTGGGAAAGCGTACCCTTTCACTGGGAAAGGAACGCTGCGGAAGCCACATCCTTCCCCGAAGGAGTTATGTGGAGAAGTACATATGGACTAACCCTGTAGGGCTGTGCTACATATGGAAGAGCTGGGGTGACTCCAACCCGATGAAGGGTAGGTTCTCCCAGAGGGAAAGACACGGGCTTAGTTTAGGAGCAACCGTGGAACCAACCATATGGGATCCCCGTAGGGTCACTCATATGGAACCCAGCCTAAACCCGGTTCTCAAGGATACAACGGAGTATAGGCCTGGCGCCAGACGCTCCGCCACATCGGCTGCCGAAGGGAGATCTGAGGACTCGACAGGGTCTGCCTTGTAGGGACTCTCTGGAGAAAAAACGCATGTAGCGCAGCAAGCCGACACTAAACCGGGGCCTCTCCGTGCCTCTGACCTGAGGCAAGAACACGGGAGGAGACCGGCTCGACACGAAGGCTATAGTATCTAGCGAACGTGTTAGGTGTCGCCCAGCCCGCAGCTCTACAAATGTCTGTCAGCGAGGCGCCACGAGCCAGCGCCCAGGAGGATGCGACACCTCTCGTGGAGTGTGCATGCAACCTGAGCGGGCAGGGCACGCCCTGAGCTTGGTAAGCCAGGGCGATGGCATCCACTATCCAGTGGGCCATCCTCTGCTTGGAGACAGCCTTTCCCTTCTGCTGACCTCCGTAACAGACAAAGAGCTGGTCTGAGGTCCTGACGCTTTGAGTTCTGTCTATGTACAGTCGCAGAGCGCGAACTGGACAGAGCAAAGCCAGGCTCACTACCTGGTCCCTGAAGGGAGTGGTAGGAACCTTGGGCACATAGCCAGGCCGGGGTCTCAGTACCACGTGGCTGTCACCCGGCCCGAACTCTAGGCACGATTCGTCGACCGAAAATGACTGCAGGTCCCCTACCCTCTTGATGGAGGCCAATGCAACCAGCAGCAAAGTCTTCATAGACAGAATCTTTAAGTCTGCTGATTGCAAAGGCTCAAAGGGAGCAATCTGAAGTGCTCTTAGCACCAGAGCAAGGTCCCAAGAGGGTATGGAGGGGGGGCGAGGAGGATTTAATCGTCTCGCCCCCCTAAGGAACCTGACGACCAGGTCGTGCTGACCAACAGATTTGCCATCTATGTGGTCGTGGTAAGCGGAGATAGCAGCAGTATGGACTTTGAGGGTGGAGGGGGACAGCCTACGCTCCAACCCTTGCTGCAAGAAGGAAAGCACGACTCCGATCGAGCATCTTCGGGGGTCTTCTCGGTGAGAAGAGCACCACTCGACGAACAGGTTCCACTTCAGGGCGTAAGCACGTCTCGTAGACGGTGCACGTGCCGAAGTGATGGTGTTAAGTACCTCGGGGGGTAAGTCACCTAGAACCTCCGCATCCCGTCCAGGGACCAGACATGGAGTTTCCAGAGGTCTGGACGCGGGTGCCAAAGAGTGCCCCGTCTCTGAGAAAGAAGGTCCTTCCTCAGAGGAATGGGCCAGGGAGGGGCCGTCGCGAGGAGCGAAAGTTCTGGGAACCAGGTCCGGTTGGGCCAATAGGGCGCAACTAGCAGGACCTGCTCCTCGTCCTCCCTGACTTTGCACAGGGTCTGTGCAAGCAGGCTCACTGGGGGAAACGCATATTTGCGAAGGCCCCGGGGCCAGCTGTGTGCCAGTGCATCTGTCCCGAGTGTTCCCTCGGACAGGGAGAAAAACAACTGGCAGTGGGAGGTTTCTGGTGAGGCAAACAGGTCTACCTGAGCCTCTCCGAACTCTCTCCAGATCAGCTGGACCACCTGGGGGTGGAGTCGCCACTCTCCTGGCAGCGCAGCTCGTGATAGCTCGTCGGCCACACGGTTGAGCACACCGGGGACATGAATGGCACGAAGCGACCTCAGATGCTTCTGACTCCAGAGGAGGAGATGGCGGGCGAGTTGCGACATGCGACGGGAGCGTAGACCACCTTGACGGTTGATGTACGCAACGGTCGCAGTGTTGTCCGTACGGACCAGTACATGCCTGCCCCGTAGCGGCCCTTTGAGGCGGCTCAGAGCAAGGCGTACTGCTAGCAACTCGAGGCAGTTGATGTGCCACAGCAGATGGGGGCCCGTCCACACCCCTGACACTGCATGCCCGTTGTACGTGGCTCCCCAGCCGGTGGCCGAGGCATCTGTGAATACCACAGCATGCCGGGACACCTGTTCTAGGGGCACTCCAGCCCGAAGAAACAAAGGGTCCGACCACGGGCTGAAGGTTTGGCGGCACTCCTGAGTGATTGCCACCCGGAACGTGCCGCGTTGCCACGCCCATCTCGGGACTCGGCCGTGAAGCCAGTGTTGAAGCGGTCTCATATGAAGCAGACCGAGCGGTGTTACTGCCGCTGCGGCCGCCATATGCCCCAGGAGCCTCTGAAAGAATTTCAGTGGAACCGCTGTCCTGCCCTTGAACGTATTCAGGCAGTTCAACACCGACTGAGCACGTTCCTCTGTGAGGCGTGCTATTTGTTCGACCGAATCCAACTCCATACCGAGAAAAGAGATCCTCTGCACAGGGGAGAGTTTGCTCTTTTCCCAGTTGACCTGAAGACCCAACTGGCTGAGGTGTCTGAGCACCAGATCCCTGTGTTCGCACAACTGATCCCGGGACTGTGCTAAAATGAGCTAGTCGTCGAGATAGTTGAGGATGCGAACACCCTGTTCTCTCATGGGAACAAGGGCTCCCTCCACGACTTTCGTGAAGACACGGGGAGACAGGGCCAGCCCGAAGGGTAGGACTCTGTACTGATATGCTCGACCTTCGAACGCAAATCGCAGGAATGGCCTGTGTCGCGGAAGAATTGAGACATGAAAGTACGCATCCTTCAGGTCGATCGCTGCAAACCAATCTCGGGGACGGATGCACTCGAAAATGCGTTTCTGCGTAAGCATTTTGAACGGTAGCTTGTGGAGGCTCCGATTCAAAACACGCAGGTCCAAGATCGGTCGTAACCCACTGCTTTTCTTGGGTACAATGAAGTAGGGACTGTAGAACCCTGACCTCATATCGGCTGGAGGGACCGGCTCGATCGCGTCCTTCGCCAGTAGGACCTCGATCTCCGCACGCAAGACAGGGGCAGACATCTTTCACTACAGTGAAGTGGACGCCCCTGAACCTGGGGGGCCGCCGGGCGAACTGAATCGCATAGCCGAGCCTGATGGTCCGAATGAGCCAGCGAGACAGACTGGGGAGCGCTAGCCAAGCTCTCAGAGACCGTACAAGCGGGACCAAAGGGACCGCAGGCGTACCCGCAGCGGGGCAGCGAGGTGGAACACAGGGACGCAGCCCGGGGGGCTCTTTGCGAGGCGGCCCGAAGCGGCGTCACAGTGTGCTGGGCAACACTTACCTGGTTCCACCGATGGACAGAGGGAGCAGTCAAGGCTTTGGCTACCCGCTGCCCGCTGGCGACAGAAGAGGGGGATGAGAGTGGTGAGGTTTTTCTCCTCCCACTGCTCTCCAAGCCCTCTTCAACCCTGGAGATGGAGGAACTGCTCTCTTTTTTTTATTTTATTTTTTATTTGGGTACCGCTGGCTGTTGGGCCAGCGGCGGAACAGAAACAAACCCAATAAAAGGATTTACCACCCGGCCCTCCTCCAGGGGTGGAAAGAGCAGCCCCACCCATCTCTGGGTCGCCCGTCTCAGGGGTGATTCTCACCAACCACTTAAACAGCTACAGAGACGGGAGGCGTCATCTCCCCGCAACAGACACAGCAGAGCATGCTGGGCCGGAGTTTTTTGCCGGGGACGACACCCTTGGCGACGAGCAGACTGAGGGGCGGCCCAAGAGGAACTCAATGGTTTGTCATGGGAAGCTCCCCGGTCCGCTACTAACTGAGGAGAACCGCTGGGCTCAGTCCTCGACAGTGTCACCGAAAAAAGGCCACCTCGTGAGATGTGAGCATTGAGAAAGCATTTAGCTTGACAACCTCTCGCACCTCACAAGGTAAGCCAGGGGGTGCTTCTGGACCACTGAGGTGGACATCGTCTGGCTGAGGGCCTGTGCTGTGACTTGATCATGGTTAGTCAAGCAGCGCAGCTCAACCCCAGCACAGAACTACCCTCATGCAAAAAGAGTGCCTTGGCCTCACATGCAGGGTGGGTGTGGTCTGTGTACAGCCACCCCATCCAAGAGGGTAGTGAGAGAGGAAAACCTTTTATGCAGATTTTGGCACTTTTGGCGTTCCATATTTATGGCACCAATATACCTCCATACTGCCAAGTTTTCCATGCACATCTGGAACACCCAGGAAAGCATGGCTGTAAACTCGGAATCTGAGTCCGCATAAGCACACACCATTACAGTGGGCAGCGTCACCCTCATTTCCAGAGCATAACAGCCCTCTCTCCGATGCTGCAATCGACGTCTGTCCCTCAGCTGGAGCTCTGAATGAAATGCTAGGTTCCCCTATGAGAAGGACCAGCAATCCAATCCAGAAACTGCACAGCTTGCAATGCGCTAGAGAGGGAGGGGCCCTAGGGGGTTGGTTCCCCGAAGGAACCCCTCAACCTCATGTCACCCAAGCCATATCAGCAAAGTAGACCTCTTCTGGTGCACCAGAGAGGGCGCTACAATGGAGATTAGGCAAGGGAACCGCGCATCTAGAGCGCCGAGCGAGCGCTGGGTTGCCGTGACAACCCGCGCTGCAGCCCGGCAGCTTGACGGCACACGACACGCAGAGGAGCAAGAGTTTTGCTCTCGCTGATCTCCACGGTCTCCCAGAGTGTCGGGCAGACCCACGGCTGTGCTTTTACACACAAGCGGCAGCTGGCCAACAACAGAGGGGACTCAAGCTTCCCGGAGGAAGAAGAGTCACGACCGGCGTGTCGACGTGATCATGTTCTCATATGAAAACATGAAACACCCACGAGCATCGTTTCAGCACGCGCCCAGACATGTGAAACAATGACCGTGGCCGTCAGTGAGGACAGGTAACGACCGCATCCAGAAACACAAGTAGGATGTCATCTTTAAAAAGACGCAAGCTCTACTTGTGTAAGCTCTTTTAGGGACTTTACTCTTTTAAAAGTGCTGAAGCACGCAGGGGAACGGCCGGCGCAACACAGACAGGGATTGTGTGCAGCCTGTCATGTGCTCTCTCTCTCTTTGAAGGCGCTCACTCTTCCCAGCCGTAAAAACGGCTTTTCAGCGCTCAAAAGCGCACCGTACCGGCCGTGAGAACAGCCTTCTGACGCTGTCAAAACAGCTATTTGCTCAATAACGGCAAACAAAACAAAAAACAGAAAGAGGAGCTCGACCCCGCTGCTGTGCTGTTCGCCCGCACTCGGAAAAAAAAGAGAAGTTCAACCAAAAAGCTTGACTCGTCTTCTAGCAGACACTCGCTTGCAGAGAACAGGAACAAACACCGTTCGGCTCCGAAGCGAAAAGCTGAAGATGCAACGCACCTGCTGCTCATTATATACCCGCGCTGCGAGGCGAGCAGCTGATGCATATAATTGCATGCCAATGTGCATTGGCTCGTTTTAGTTACACTCGAAGTAGATTGGCCTCTCTAGCGAGATTCCTATTCGTTGGTCTGTCCGATGTACGTCGAACGTGACCGACTGAATGGGAACTGACTTTACTAACTGATAAAAGAATATTTACTAGGTGCACTGAAAGGAATAATATCAATAAACATCATCTGTGCACGAGGTAGGGCCTTAAAAACATCAGCCAATCGTTTGTGTGATCATCGCATAAATGATTGGCTGATGTTTTTAAGGCCCTGTGATTGACAAGCCAGATGGCCAATCGTTTATGCGATGATCACTCAAACAATTGGCTGATGTTTTTAAGGCCCTACCTCGTGCACAGATGATGTATATTGATATTATTCCTTTCAGTGCACCTAATAAATAGTCTTTTATTAGTTAGTAAAGACAGTTTCAAGTAGTATTGCAAAAATGTAAAAAACAAAACATCCTCTATAGCACCTTTAATTAAAATGAGCTAAACCAACACAATTGCTATACATTTTGTCCCAACTTAATTTCATTCTTCGCTTCAATTTCAAATATATTTAAATGGATCGAAGACAATGAAATTAAAGGTGCAGAGTGTAAATTATAGCGGCATCTAGCAGTGAGGTTGCGAATTGCAATATAGAGAAGCTACGGTGGCCAACACAGGACAAAGATGTCGTCGTCTGAGACAGCAGAGAGTAGCCAGTCAAGAAAACACGCTCTGTAAAGCAGTTTGTCCATTTAGGGCTACTGTAGAAACCGAATGAAATGCAGGCGCAAAATGACGACATAACATGTAAGGGGACCCACGGTGTATGTAGATCGAAATGGCTCATTCTAAAATAATAATGAACATAACGGTTCATTATTTAAGGTCTTTATACACCACTGAAAACATAGTTATGTACATTATATTGCATTTCTGACAATAGATCCTCCTAAAATTTACACATTTTACCTTTAACTTATATATATTTGAAACTGAAGTTTACTTAATCCATTTGTGTTGGGACTACATGAATGATTTTTGTTACATTAACTGAAAATGGGCGGTGGATTGTTAGTTCCCAGCATGCTTTGCATATGGATAAAGAATTAGAACTTATGGTTAGTTTGTGGATGGCTGAATGTGTTGAAACTATAATTTTATTATTATTATTATATTATTATTATTATTATCATTATAGGGGCCATTTTATAAAAAAAGATAAATCAGCTCTAAGAAAGATTACCCAAGATGTTGTATAATATCAAGGAAATACAATTTCCCTGCCTCCTTGTTTATTTTAGATGCCTTTTTTTGCTGTACATATTTAGCCAATGTATTGAATATAATGCATTGCTCACAATGTTGTTATATATTTTAGTTTGTTTTTAAGAAATGAATTATACTGTATGGGTAGAGGTTTACAGTAATTGTTAATTATGTATGTGTGTGCCTACCCATGAGAAGGAGGAGCAAAAATGGACTGCCAGTTCACAGAAGTGTGTGTGTGCATTTATGTGTGTGTGTTCAAGGACACAAAGAACTGTGGTTCTATTCCTAGAACCTTAAAATCACCCACCTTGGTTGAGTTTACTGGAACTCAAGGAAATGAAAAGGTGGACAGCTTGCACCTGCGAGGCCTTGAGAAGGATCTTGGAAACTTTGGGAAAGTTACAACTTACGTCAAACAAAAAGATTAGAACCTAACTACGGTGGAAAAAAACAGGGGTATAAAAAACCGAAGAGTTGATTGCCTCTTCGGATACTGATACGTCAGTACCCCCGATGCCTAGCCCGGAGCTGAGGACAAGAAACCCGAAGCTGAAGACAAGAAGCCCAGAGCTGGCTACACCATTGATTCAAAGCGTGATTGTTGTATTTTTATACTTTAATGGTGAATTGTTATTTGCCTTTACATTTTTGTTTATTATAAAAAGAAAAGTAACCAATTAAAAGAAATTTGATCAATTACAAAAACTGCCTTACCGAGGCTTTGATTTATAGTGTTGTAAGACTTCGAATAAGAACATACCACAGAGAAGTCTTCAGACCTAATTGTAAATAATTTAAAATGCTTATCATTTAGGCCAGACTCGACTTACTTTACCTAACATGAGAATATAAATAAGGTTAATGGTTTTAAGATCAAAGTATACACCGCAATACAAAGGACACAAGGCTGCTTGGTCATAATTGCTGACTCAGCTGTACTTTGGTCTGACAAGTTAGTTGCTTGTGATCGACCCATACAGTAATGAAGAAAAATAATTCTATAGTCATAGCCAAAGGTGTTTAGATATCCTGAAGCCATGAGCAATTATGATGTTTTAAAGCAGGCTTCTGTGGAGAGATGTGTTATAATGAGATCTTGGACCATTTAATAAGCATTGGCTTTCTTCACAAAAGCATGAGATTATTTGCCTCCTGTTTACACAAATTCACAATGATCATGAATGGAATTTGTAGACTGGAGTCCTTCAAGGCCTTGAAGAATTTCAGTTATACTGTATGATTTTTACAAGAATATAACTGAAATTCACAATTCATCGTGTTTTATATGCAACCACATCAACAAATTATAAGGCCTAGTTTTTGTAATTCCATAATGCTTACCTTCCGAATTCGCATAAGATGATTCATTGTAATCACCCAAGGCCAGTCGCTTCACATTTGCTGGTGCTATTCGTCAATGATTGGGTGAAGGGAAGCGATTAGTGAGATTAATCAACCATATGGTGTTTCAAACATATGTTGAGCCGACATTCTGTTTACCGTTCCCCATTGATCACCTCTACATATGCAGTGCATGAGTCCTATGACAGCCTGTGAATGTGTGCTCATGAAGACGAAGCCAATAACATGTCGATTAGAAAACAGGGCTTATAGGGTTTTGAGGGGCAGATGGAAAGTTAAGTTCTTTAGACAAAAAATAGCTCACAGTCTGTGAGTCTTTTTTCTGTCAATTATTTTCACCTCTCCAGTGCATTGGAAAATTCCAATTATGTATCATTTACAATAAACACGCCTCACACACACCTGAATGGTTGTAAGCAGGTGCATTGGGTGCAGGAAATTAGTGATGTCCGATTCTTTAACGAGCCGGTTCTCAGGAAGTAACCAGTTGAGCTGGTTCACTAATCGAACTAAATTGAACTTTAGTTCCAGGCTTTTGATGCAAGACTCGCAGCCGAAGTAGCACGTCCGACTCAAAAAGACCCGAATGAGCCGGTTTAACCAACTGTCAAAGTTTGCCAAGGATTACAAAGGAGTCTGATGAGTGAGTTGACGATACTTTGCAAGCCTTATTAAGCCTTAAGGACCTTGAACTCTGCATTTGTTTGGTGTGCAGATTCCCCTTTTCTACTTATTTTGCTCATTGATATAACATTGACACTTAGTTGTAAGAAAAGAAATGCATATAGTGACATCATTGCGTGATGACGTATAAGGAACTGATGACTTGTTTTTTGAACCGGTTCACTGAAACGAACTGTCCGAAAGAACCTGTTTGCGAAAATGAATCGGCCACTACAGGAAATATAAAATATAAAAAAAATATAAAAAGTTTTTTTTTTTCGCTGTAAACCAAAATGAATGTTTGAGAGCAAACATAGTGAAGATTAGCCGATAGGCTGTCGATTCATTAATAAACGATAAGCTGTTTTCCCACAAAAGCAGCTGATTCAGCGTAGCCTCTCCTCCATTGACATCCATTAAAAAATGGCCTCTGGTCTCCTTCCATGAATACCATAGCACTACGCTATTTTTTGCTAACCTTGGTTGGAGGCTTGTCTTAAAGTGGCTTTGACGGTTTTTGTTTCGGGGGGTGTTCGTAGTCATCCAATTTGAAATGTTGACCACAAACACGGAAGTTTTTCAGATTTTCTGTCGCTGCATTCTCTTTGTATTTAAGATTCTTTGCAGCCTTTAGCCACTGCCTACAAGGTGCTGGATCCTTCACTGGAAAACGAAAGTAACTCACTCCCGGTAAACGTTTACTCTTTGAATTCTTGCATCTTAGAACCATACAAGTCAACAGCATTATGACTAAAAGTTTGCTAAGAAGTATTTCCTACAAAAGCAAGGCAGTATTTGACTCTGGTAAGCGTATACATAGCAGACCAGTGGGAGTGGCCTTGGACAGTGACATGCTCAGAGCATTGTGGGTGTTGAAGTTTTCCTACCTATTTGGCAAAAGGGAAGATTGTTTTCTCTAGTCAGGTAGCACTGGTTTCAATATTTTTTTTTTTTTACCTTTCTACTGTATAGGCAGCCAAGTTTTATTGAAAACCCATTTTGCCAGCAGTGTATTAGCCCTTTAAGTTAAACTAAAATGATTAAAAATATTTTTGTTAGGGTTATTGAAAACTGAATTAAAATGAAATATAAATTTTACAAGACAAAAAAAATAAAAAGTAGATATGTTGCCTTGACAACTAACTGAAATAAGTTTAATTTGAAGCACTGAATTTACTAACTGAAAAAAACTAAACTAAAACTGAACTAAAAGTTAATTAAACCTAAATATGAATAATATTAATATAAATAATAATATTAAATTATTTAAAAAGCACAGCAAAATTACTAAACATTTAAACTAAAATTGAAAGGAAAATTGATCAATCTAAATATAAATACTAATTCAGATGTAAAATTTTAAATTAATTGCTCTCAACAATCATATTAAAAGTGGAAATATGCAATTTCTGCACTACTAGCGTCATCACATGGAACTGCAAAATTATAATTTTAAAACAGGTTTTCCTAAACACAAGAGTTTCAGTTGTGAATGGTAATTCACTAATATAAAATACTAAACACGAAATACAAAAATACATACTTACAAAATACATACAGCTTTTGATCACTACTGAAATACTAAAATACTAGTAGATATATTTGGCTCTCTAATTAGTATTTTAGACATTTCATGTTGCTTTACTATATTTGGCTCTAATGATACTTTGTTCGAGACAACTGCATAAAAATAATTATGGGCTGTCATTAATCTCTCATTTTTGGACACACGTCCGTTGTGGCGGGAGACAACAAAAGGAGAATCAGTAATTGGCAAAGAAACAGTTGAGATAGTGGCAAACAGCCTCACGTTCTGTCTCTCTGGCTTTGTATGATGTGTGATTAAATCCCTCTTGTCTCTTCATAGCCTCTCACTCACTCACTCACTATCACACACACTTATACACATGGCCCCGTTCCATAGCAACACAAAATTGAATTAGATCTCCTGGACCCAATCTGAAAATGATTAAAGCTATCTCTGGAAGGCCGGAAATAACATTTTATTCTAACGCACCTGGCACAAGCTCATAATCTCTCTTGAATCACAGAGTGAGAAACTAACATTCCCCCCTCTACGGCTTTCAATATGTATGCTAAAGTTGTATTAATCCATTACAGGTTAATTTATTGTTTACATTCTCTCTACTTTTGTAGATTTTTCAAAGAGCATTTGATAAAAAAAATAAAATAAAAAAAAGATTTTCCTCAATGTCAAAAATCCCCTTACGTTAAATGACTTCAGAGTCTATCATGAGTGAAAAAAGATAAGAAAATTGTTTTTTTCAAGTGTCATATAGCAAAATACAGGGCTTTCTGGAATACTTGATTCTGATTTGTCAATCGTGACATTAAGTGATTCGGTATAATATCCAAAGTCCGTGGCAATGCTTTGTGTCAGATCACTCAGTCAATATATTATGTAGACCATTTTGCGATAATGTTTGGCTAACCTAATAAATAAATATGTAGAAATTACATTTTATATAATTTTACCTGTATATTACATTAAAGCTTCAGCTGAGAATATAGTCCATTACAATGTACAAAACAATCAGACTGGCAATAAAACGAAACTGCAACAATATTACAGTAGCCTAATATTAATATACAGAAGTCCTCAGTGGTCATTTACTCTACGTGAGAGAGAGTCCATAGTAGGGCTGCACGATTGTATCGAAAAATAAAGTTGAAATCACGCTTAAACACGATTCTTAGTGCGATTATGAAATTGCAAATGCAGCGATTGTTTTTTTTTTTATGTGCTGCTTGTCAATGAAGTATGGCTCCAAATGCTAATCCATCTAATGCACTGCGAGTTTGAGTCGCTTATAATGTACATCTGAAAAAGCAACACGCGACAAACATCTTTCTAAACATGAGAAGCATTTATTAACATCTTGTCCAACAAAACACAACATTTAATAACATGTTTTTACTCCAAACTCACTTCATAACGACAGTTGAGCATCCTTCTGTGAGATGATGTGGCCTCTTACAGAGAATAATGCAGTCGTGTGTTTATTAGTCATGTTTAATCAATCAAAGTGTTACAATCTTCTGTTTATTCAGCTACAGCGATAGTATGGTATTTCCTTTATCTACTTCTGCGGCAGGGCATATTTGGAGTTTCTGCGCGAAAGCGCCCTCTGGCTTTCAGATGGAGAAGCATTTACTACTGATCACAGAGCTGTACAGCTCTGACAAGCTCCGCATAAAATAATCACAGCCTTTGCCAATCGCGTGTGATAAAATTAGTGATCAATCGCGATATATCGTGCAGCCCTAGTCCATAGTGTTATTCGAGAGACATGAAACTAGTGACAGTTCACACCATGGACACAAAAACTATAACGATAACTATAACTATAAAGTTTTAATAATCATTCCAATTCAATGAGAATATCGAAGTCCACACAACATCTATAACAATTACAACACAGAGTAACAATACTGTTGAAATCACTTTCAGAATGATATTTTCCAGCTGATGAACAATAAAAACCATCCACAGCCAATCTGAATCCATCCAGCTTTAAAGAGCTTGAGAATTTAAAGCGGCAGATGTCGTCTGTAGCATGTGTTTATGATAAATTACATAAATACATTATCTATTAGTGTGGATGCTAATTAGTTACCATTATAATTATCATTCTTTGTATGAACTATAGCCTTATCCCGGAAAGATGGAAGAAAGAAAGAATTCAAATGTTCAGCCATTTAAAACCTTTGAAGGATATAATACAAAATACTCCTTCCTTATATTCATGAAATATTCATGTATTAATAACAGAAAGAGATTGAAAACTGTAGAGATGAAGAATGTTTCTCACTAACAGTGCACCTCTAGTGCCTAATTTAGCAGTCATCTCAGCTTTGAGGAAATACCCAATGTGACCATACACAAATATCAGGAAAAAAGAAGAAACTACCAGACTCGATTATCTTTTGAAGCGATACAGCCACTCCAGGGACTCCAGTCTAGTGTTAGAGCCTCTTAGCAAACTGTCTATATCAATATGACGCCCCTGTTTGTTTCCACTACAGTCTTCCATGAATAAAAATTACAGATTTTCATGGACTTTATGCATAATCTTTTATTGGTACTTTTTTCCTCTCTATGAATAACTGAAGCTATGTACGTCCCCTTCCTGTAGTGCTTTTCTTTTCAAGCCTCCCTCATGTTTTAAATTGTATGCAGGGGCGAGACAGTGCCTCTTATCCTAGTGTGTGTCTCATCCCAGAAGGGCATCAGGCATCCATATCATTACACCATGTATGAGACCACTTTTACATTGTATATTCTCACAATGGCTCTCTGGTGCATAGACTGCAGAAGGATGCAAATCAAGGGTACAAAGTGTATCTGATTCTTGTCCTCAATGACATTGCTAAAGTGTAAAGGTTTTCTGAGGCAGTGGCTATACATTTATGAGGTCACTCAGGGTGCTACGGACATAAACACGGAACAATGCAACAATTTTCAGTCTTCATAGTCTCACCATTTCCTTCACTCTGAGTTCAAATGAGCTCATCCTGTACTAGATACCTTCTCTTTCTCTATTGTCTCTCTCATTCTCTCTTTATGTAGCTGCTGTGTGCTGACCAGTGGCTGTGCTGTATTAATAGTGGCTGACATGGCTTCAGCCTCTTTCCCACAATGCTCTATTTCTGTCACAATTGCTGCTTTCACGTATAGCATGATTCCTGTTAACTGATCTTCATTTTGGAATTCAGACTGCAGTTTCTTTCTTACACTGCCATTTTTGTGCATAAACACACACACACACACACTCACAAAACAAATTAATTTTTGAGTGAGTTATTTTTGACCAGCAACATAATACAAAAAATAAAAAGTGCTGATGCCATTAGAGCTAATTTACTTTTGAAATTGATATTTGCTGCATTAACAGCTTAAATCTCTTCTGTTATTGCTGATAGCATTTTAATTAGTCACTATGTTTCAACTCGTTAAGCTCTGTAGATCAATGCTGACTCTTGTTTTGGACCATTTAAGTCTGCATTGTAGTATCAATGGTGCTGTGTTTGTTTTACCTCCTTTGTTTTGATTTAACTTGAAGTTTTATGCCTCCATACAATCTGTCAGGTAGAGTGAATTCAGGTAAACTGGGACACTTTGCCATTGAGATGACTGGGAAAAAAACGTCACAATTATCCTTAATTAACTCTATGTAATACAATGTGATATACTTAAGCTCTTACAATTTTCTATATATATCAAACAACAGTAAATATTTCTGTAATTGATTAATCGGCATGATAACCGATTGCTGGAACCATCGGTTATCGGCAAAAATCCATATCAATGCTGCATCCGAAATATATAGTACGTGAAAAAAAGTATGCCAAAAGAGTAGTATGTCTGAATACATAGGCTGTGTCCGAAATTGCATACTCTCTTGAGTAGGTACTTATTTTGAATAAGTAATTACTTAACGACCGCTAAATAGTATGAATGTGTGTCGCATGAATATAATTTGGATGTACTACATTCGCCATGTTGTCATTGTCATGTGACGTACAGCATCAGTTGCGTCGCTTCACTGCCATTCACAAATCCTCTCCTGTGGCCTCATGGAATAGTAAAGTGTCCGTTGTATCATACAATTTGTATGCAAACTTCAGAATCTCGCCGGAAGTAGTAGGTCGGGTACTTTTGGCCTACTTTTTTATGAGTACTGTGAATTTGGACATACTTCTTTTGTCACATACTGTTTTTCACCTACTATAGTAAGTATGCAATTTCGGATGCAGCCAGATTATTAAAAAAAAAACAGTAGGCGAAAAGTCCCCGGATGACCTACTACTTCCAGCAAGATTCTGAAGTGTGCATTCGTGATAATGACAACATGGCGGATGTAGTATGTCTGGATTACATTTATACTACAAACATTCATACTATATAGAACATACTTTTTTAACAGTAGCGAGGTAAGTTCAAATTTAAATGTAGTACCTCCTCAGACAGTACACGATTTCGGACGCACCACAACAGTTTTTCTGTGTTACGTGCATTGCTGGAGCGGCTGAGAAGGGTGCGCTGTCATTATACACTATGAGAGTGGCATCTAGAGGTGAAATAAAAACTATTACAGACGCCTCATGGTGTTTGTTTTGACACATGAGACTGCACACTAAACAGAGCGGGACACTTCAGATTCAGATTTGAAACTTTTGTAATAAAGTTCAGCGCTATTTTATGTGTTATGTTTGTTTTCATTTAGTATCCATTTTAAAAACTATCGGTTGATTAATTGGTTCAATTTAGTTATCATTATCGGTTGACCTCTATTATTGACAGTGTATTTTTTATTTTTTTTTAAGTAACTAAAAACAGATATACAGTGCACACAGATGTGATATACTGTCTATCTTTTAAAAGTTTTGTGTCAGTAATTTTTCTTGTTTTTTTTTTTAGAGAAATTAATACATTTATTCAGCAAGGATTAAATTAAAATTTCAAATAAATGCTTTCTATTCATCAAAAAAATATCACAGTATCCACACAAATATTAGGCAGCGCAACAATTTTCAATTATAATAAGAAAAGTTACTTGAGAAAAAAAAATCAGCACATTACAATGATTTCAGAATGGAGTAATTGCTGCTAAAAATTTTGCTCTCACAGAAATATATTACATTTTAAAATATATTAAAATAGAAATGATCAAATTAATGCAGTCTTGATGAGCATAAGAAACTTCTTTCAAAAAATCATATATGTATTACACGTGCATAAGATTTTTTTTAATGTTAAACTAGATTAATTGATCCAGTGCTTTAACAAATGTATCATAAAAAAGCAAACTATAGTTCAAGCAATATGCCAAATGAATCCATTACCAACTTGTTCAGACATCCATAACGTGAAGTAATGATGGAGTTGATGCCGCAAATAATCCTAGAGTAATCTGGTACATATTGATTTAGCAAGCGCTTGATAAAAACACAATCAAGTGGGCGGCAGAGTTTGTTCTGCTTGGACAGATGTGATGGATGTCTTTCCGCCCTAATGACAGATCCCCTGCAGAAACATTAGGCTGATGCTTTTTCATCATTTCAATGCATTAATATTATTGATGTTATTTTCAGAACAAGTTTGCTAAATAAGCTGTAGATCAGGGGTGTCACTCACTTTGTTGATTTAACTGTAATTTGAAATTTTTAAGTAATTTCATCACATGAATATAATAATTATAAACACTGTGCACAAACTTGACTTCCTAAATATGTTAAGAATTGGTATTGCTCATTACTTTGCCTTCAGGATACTCATAATGCTTAAAAAAAAACACCACAGCACCAGAGAGTTTGATTGATGAAAAGTCGACTCCATATTTCTGCTCTCTCAAATTTGCTTATATAACCTGTAAAGATATAAGTGCTAAGTAATTTTCAGTGAGAAAATGATAAGAGAAACCTCATCTATGAGGGCCAGATAGAAATGATCTGCACTGGATTATCTGCGCTGGAAACAGATATTGAAAAGCTTATGGATGAAATGCTTGTTCTGGTGAAGGATATTAAATATTTAGCGTTCTGAGCCTTGAAAACCTAAACTACTCCATAAAACAAAATGTTGTGTTTTTCTTTCTTAATTGATACCCAGAAAACTTCATCTTGGGTCTGGATTAATGGTTACAAATAAATGAAAAATAAAATGAATCACAGCATGTTCATGTGTTTGTATGTGAGCTTGTGAATGTGAGTGTGAACACCGTATGGTGCAATTTTCCTGGACTATTCTCTTATGTCTATATGGTTACATGTGAATATTGGCCCCCTGGTTCCCATTGAGGCAGGTGAGTAATGTTTTAACATTGGCAATGGACCGATCAACTTTATTGCAGCTGTAAGGTGCTTTGCATTTGTGGGCACTTACCGCTTGCAACATGAATAATGCAAACTGGTTATCATTTTAGTAAAACGTTGTGTGGGAGCACTTCAGATGATTCATGTACTGAAAGAACGTGCAGTCATGGCACAAGATCTGACTGCCTGATGAATTCTTGAGAGACTGAAAAGAAAGGGATTTCAATGATTTTTTAGGTTGTATTGTAGTCTAATCTTCAACTTGCGGGGTTACAATCACAAAATAGAGATGCATTCAAATACAGATGCTTTAAATGAATGCATTTGTGTTGTAAAACTAAAGATTAATTAAAGGCTTGAATGTGGGCATGATAGAGTTGTTCACATGAAGCATAGTAATTGGCGATCTGCTTTGATATCCGCATCCACAAATTTGTTCAGTTTATATCTCAGTTGTTGAAACATTTTATCTTTATACAAATATTTACACGTTAAAGGGTTAGTTCACCCAAAAATTTAAATAATGTCATTTATTACTCACCCTCATGCCGTTCCACACCCGTAAGACCTTCGTTAATCTTCGGAACGCAAATTAAGATATTTTTGTTGAAATCCGATGGCTCAGTGAGGCCTCCATAGCCAGCAATGACATTTCCTCTCTCAAGATTATGTACTAAAAACATATTTAAATCAGTTCATGTGAGTACAGTGGTTCAATATGAATATTATAAAGCGACGAGAATATTTTTGGTGCTCCAAAAAAACAAAGTAACGACTTATATAGTGACGGCCGATTTCAAAACACTGCTTCATGAAGCTTCAGAGCGTTATGAATCAGCGTGCCAAATCATGATTCGGATTGCGTGTCAAACCGCCAAAAATTTTACGTCTATTTACTACTCTAAGGCAATAGAGAGCAACAATGACTTTCCAGGTTTATAATTTTCTCCATTGTCATTACAAAAAAATCCTCACTAAAGCATTCGAAGCCAAGAATCTAATCAAGCAGCTCCTTAAACATTACAAACTTTGAGGCAATAAAGAAAACAGAAAAAAAATCAACAACAACAGTACAAGATTTTAAGACACACTGAACTTTACATGAAACATTGCGAATTACGTAGTAGAAGAGAAAAGGTTGTACAATAAAAAAAAATTATAGACACTTATTACAAATAATTAAAATGCTAAATATTTTAGTTTTTTTTTTTTTAAAAGTCAAATATAAACAAATACAGGTCCTTCTCAAAAAATGTGCATATTGTGATAAAAGTTCATTATTTTCCATAATGTAATAATAAAAATTAAACTTTCATATATTTTAGATTCATTGCACACCAACTGAAATATTTCAGGTCATTTATTGTTTTAATACTGATGATTTTGGCATACAGCTCATGAAAACCCAAAATTCCTATCTCAAAAAATTAGCATATCATGAAAAGGTTCTCTAAACGAGCTATTAACCTAATCATCTGAATCAACTAATTAACTCTAAACACCTGCAAAAGATTCCTGAGGCTTTTAAAAACTCCCAGCCTGGTTCATTACTCAAAACCGCAATCATGGGTAAGACTGCCGACCTGACTGCTGTCCAGAAGGCCATCATTGACACCCTCAAGCGAGAGGGTAAGACACAGAAAGAAATTTCTGAACGAATAGGCTGTTCCCAGAGTGCTGTATCAAGGCACCTCAGTGGGAAGTCTGTGGGAAGGAAAAAGTGTGGCAAAAAACGCTGCACAACGAGAAGAGGTGACCGGACCCTGAGGAAGATTGTGGAGAAGGACCGATTCCAGACCTTGGGGGACCTGCGGAAGCAGTGGACTGAGTCTGGAGTAGAAACATCCAGAGCCACCGTGCACAGGCGTGTGCAGGAAATGGGCTACAGGTGCCGCATTCCCCAGGTCAAGCCACTTTTGAACCAGAAACAGCGGCAGAAGCGCCTGACCTGGGCTACAGAGAAGCAGCACTGGACTGTTGCTCAGTGGTCCAAAGTCATTCGGAAATCAAGGTGCCAGAGTCTGGAGGAAGACTGGGGAGAAGGAAATGCCAAAATGCCTGAAGTCCAGTGTCAAGTTCCCACAGTCAGTGATGGTCTGGGGTGCCATGTCAGCTGCTGGTGTTGGTCCACTGTGTTTTATCAAGGGCAGGGTCAATGCAGCTAGCTATCAGGAGATTTTGGAGCACTTCATGCTTCCATCTGCTGAAAAGCTTTATGGAGATGAAGATTTCGTTTTTCAGCACGACCTGGCACCTGCTCACAGTGCCAAAACCACTGGTAAATGGTTTACTGACCATGGTATTACTGTGCTCAATTGGCCTGCCAACTCTCCTGACCTGAACCCCAAAGTTGAGAGACGCAAGACCCAACACTCTGGATGAGCTTAAGGCCGCTATCGAAGCATCCTGGGCCTCCATAACACCTCAGCAGTGCCACAGGCTGATTGCCTCCAATTTTTTGAGAAGGACCTGTAAATTCATCAACACACACATCAGTTGTGGTAAACGGAAGCTCAAGCATGTTTGCTTGACGTGTGCGAGACTTTTTTTGTATTAAAAACACTTTTCTTTTATTGGTCGGATGAAATATGCTAATTTTTTGAGATAGGAATTTTGGGTTTTCATGAGCTGTATGCCAAAATCATCAGTATTAAAACAATAAAAGACCTGAAATATTTCAGTTGGTGTGCAATGAATCTAAAATATATGAAAGTTTAATTTTTATCATTACATTATGGAATATAATGAACTTTATCACAATATGCTAATTTTTTGAGAAGGACCTGTATGTACTGGTGCTGCAGGATACTTCTTCAGTTCTTTGTATTATGTTATATATTACACACAATGTTTTGACTTATGGCTTATACTGCAACATTTAGAGCCATTGTAAGTCAATGAATGGTTTACATTATTGCTAAAAATCTATTTCTCTATGAAGAAAGTGAATGGGACTTTTATAACTATTATTATATTTATTTATATTAATTATTTAAAATTTGACTATTCAAAATGAATCTTTGTATCAATACCCAAATGATTTTTTTAGCATTCAAACAATTGAAGAAATGACTGGCATTGAAAAAATAAAAAGGCAAATGGCAATGAATAAAAACAAACAAACATTGTATTACCATATTTGGAAATTGTATGAAAGAATTGCATTGTACAAAAACATGATATATGACTATATATATAAATAAGCTTTGAGACTTGATATCGGCATGTATATTTATGTATGACATAAAAGATTAAGCAAAGGCCCGTTTTCTCAATGTGACATGAGGGTCTTCCATCAGCAGAATGTTCTCAAAGAGGATTCCTTTGTGCAGGTGTCTGCCCTTTGACAGCCCCTAAGACGAGTCAGTATAAATTACAAACAACTGAGTTTGGAGTGAATGCATTGAAATGTTGGGTTGATGCATGTTGAGTCTGGAACTGAGTTTGAATTATATATCTTGTTGAGCCTTAGTTGTTAGTGTAAATGTTAGTAATAATCTACCTAATGGTCAAAAGACTCTAAGTGGACTGCTTGGATTTAGTAATGTTGATATTAACTGTTAAGGTTAGAAATAGATTTAATACATTTGGCATTTCCGTGATTCACACTGAACAAAAATCCTTATATACAATACAACAGCCAAGTGTGATGAGAAAGCATACTGTACACCATATCCAAGAGGACTGAATGAATGTATGATCAATATTAAACGCCTATGCTTACGAACACCACTCAGAAATTTCATGGACAAGATGTTTTGAACACACAATTGTATCACATCAAATTTTGTGATTGGATATCATGTCACAGAGAAAAATAAATTAAGTTAAAACTCATAAATTCATCTATTTACAGTCTTAAAATAATGATGTAAGAAGAACATCAAGCAAATCTTTCTTAAATTGAACAAATAAACAACACTACATCATCTTTCTCTTTCTATATTGCCTAAATCATCAATTATTTGTGTGCATGTGAAAATCATTTACTCATTAAATAAAGAAGAAAAAACTCACAACGGAGCTCTTCAGAGAGAAAGGAAAGCAAGCCTACACTGAATCAATGAGAATGATTGGAGTGGTTGGAGCAGCAGTGAGGTGTCCATCCTGCTGATCTAAGCACCGTCCACTCTAGGACCATCAATCTCTGCTCGGCTGCAGATTTGGCCGTAACTCCTCTATCCTAACCACCTGCTGTTCTGCCCCTGCTCAACACTTCCTCTAGGAGGTCACAAAGTCGTGTCCCTCAAAAGCTCAATCCATATTAAATCTGATTTATTCTTTTCATTATGTATAATTGAAATTCATTTAAAAAGGAGAGCAACTTTTTTGAGGCCTATGAACATAAACATTAGCCGAGGGATACAGGACATAACAGTCTCTACAGGCATAATGTGATTCACACTGTTAGAGGACATGTTCTAACATGAAAAGTTTTTGTTTTTCCTACCAAGATTAGCTGAGAGAAATGTTGGATGTTGAGCCAGGAACATGTCCTACTTGGGTAAATCAAAGTATACAAGCCAAGGGAAAAGATCATTAAGGATGCACCGATATTAAATTTCAATTCAATACCAGTAACTGTTTTCATGTTATGTCTGGTGACAGATAAATGGTCAACATTAAAAATTCTATACTAATTTGTATAAATTTACATCAGTAGTACAATAGTTTTGAGTTATCCTCTCGTTCAGCTCTTGAGTATGGCATTTTGTACTCTTTTCTAAGTCACTTACAGTATGTGCGAGCTCTGGGGCCTATAAAGACAGTGTTCACAGCCTGCCAGCCTTTTTGGCACTTGCTTGTTCAAGAACATCTACTATATATGCTCCGTAGCAAGAGGAGAACTTTATGAATGACGGGCTTTTCATCTGCATGCAGATTCATTGTGGGCTGCTTCTGTCTCATATAAACAAACATGAATAATGTTATTGGAATGAAGTAGCATAGTCTAATGGTATATTGCATCTGTTTTGAATTCTCAACAATGCTTTCCCCCATTCAGATCACTTACAATGCATTTTAGCCATTTATGGTTTGGCTTTTGCGGTGTCTGTAAATGTTAAAAGCCTTCCAGATGCGTATCGATTCAGGCTTGTTCAAATTTTACTAGCTATAACTGTCAGTGGCTCGGTTTCACTGGCAGTAACAGATTTCAATGCCTCTTTCTGGTGATCCAGATTTTCTCTTTACTCTCTCAAAGGGTGAAAAAGCATAACATAATAATAATAAAAACAAGAATATTTATAATTATAAAAAGACTAAAATCTAAATCTGACAAATAAACTGAAAATTTACGCAACATAATAACACCAAATTCTCAAATTTGTATGGAAGCCCTATCATAGTAAAAACAAAAAAGGTAATTGTGAGAATTTAAACTATGATAAAGTCACATTGCAAGATATAGGCCCGGTTTCACAGACAGGGCTTAGGCTAAGCCAGGATTAGGCTTTATTTCAATTAAGGTATTTAAGTAGATTTTATAAACATACCCTAGAAAAAACATTACTGGTGTGTATCTTGAGACAAAACAACGGCCTTGACATTTTTTAAGATATGTCAGTGCAGTTAAAGCAGCTCAAACATGCATTTTAGTCTAGGACTAGCTTAAGCCTTGTCTGTGAAACCGGGGGATAAAGTCACACTGTGAGATTTAAAGTTGCAATTGTGGCAAAGTTGATCTAAAGTTTATAATTTATTTCCATAATTTGTGATATTCTCATTTCTGTGAAAAAAGAATGGATGTCTAAGTGCAATGACTTTGTATGAGTTTGGTTTTGCTTAAAAAAGACAAAAAATTATCCATGCCAATTAGTGAAAACCTATTTCTAATTACCTATTATTAAGGGAGATGATCTCACCCAGGAGAAGCTCCGTTAAAGAAGGAAGAATAAATAATAAGCATTTCAGAGGATCTCATCTATATGAGAGATATCTCTAATTGCCTGCTGAAAGACAAATATATTGAACTCAAATGATAAATGCCACTGCCAGTCCCTTTCAGGGAGGAGAGATAGTGATTTTTCCTGCTGAATGAGTTATTTCTCCACATATATGGTAATGGATCTTTTAGGTGGGAATAAAACAGCAGGCTTATATCTGTCATGTAGTGAAGATGTTTTGTGAACATGAATGGGTTGAGACCGATTTTATGAACATTAGAATGCAGCTAAGCTGATTGGAGCTCTCTTTCTTGTCACAAGAGAGACATCGCTCCATCATTGGGTCAAAGTGTATAAGTGTATATTTTCTAAAAAATAAAAGGTAACACTGTAGTTTAGAGTCCAATACCCACTATTAACTTGTTGCTTATTTGCATGCATATTGCAAGGATATTGGCTGTTTATTAGTTCTTATGAAGCACATATTAATGCCTTATTCTACATGACCATATTTTACATCCCTTAATCCTACCCAATTCTGTCCCAATACCTAAACTTAACAACTACTTTACTATTAATAAGCAGTATTTAGGAGTTTATTGAGACAAAAGTCATATTTAATAGTTAGTTAATAGTGAGAAATGGACTCTAAACTAAAGTGTGACCATAATTAAAAAATTAAAAAAGATAAAATAAAAAAATATAATTTTTTATAAAATATTACAATTTGCAGATTTCAGAACACATTTTCTTGGCTATTTGACCAGGACTCGCCAGACTCCCTCCAAGGTTGTGCATGGAATAACCCTCATGTTTACAGATTGTTTGGAGCCGGAGGTTGTACTCCCTTGGGTAAAGTATGCACAACATGTCACGTCTGCTCTAGCCCTCTGTGTGTCCCGGTGGACCCTACTTCAAGGACACAGCTCCATCAGCCCTGTTCACAGAGACACCGGCAAAACACATTAGCATAATTGGGTGTGAAAATTGCAACTCAAATGCCTGCATCTCCTCATTCTCCAACCCATGATCCAGGAATAAGATCTTACTGTAACTAGTGGAGTAAAGCACTCTTGAGGAGGAGCAGGATTGAAATGAAAATCTTCTATAAGATTCATAAGCAAGCCGTTCATAAGCAAGAGTGTGTATCTGTGTCTTCACTTTGTCAGTGTGTCTGCTAGTGTGTCATTCTGTGGCAAAGATCCGTAAACGGCAGGGAATCTGCAGTCCCAGCAGGAGGCTGTTGAGCTGAACAAACCCATGGTGTTATGACAGACTGAAATTAATGTGGACTCGCTTCTGTGGTCATTTACAGAAACGTCCTCATCCTGGAGATATATAAAGAGGAAAAATGAAAGATAATGATTTGATTTATCATTGATCATTTTGTAAATGATGTTTTACAAATGTTTATCTAACAATATCATCAAGCAAGAGATAGCTACACATTTCAATTATTAACAGTACAGAGAATTTATTAATTTTTTGTTAGAAATGAATTATAAAGCCAGTTCAGATTTTTTTGTAATTTTTTTACAGAAAAGTACAGTTAAATGCTAGAGTAAAAAAAAAAAAAGGTTAAACAGGTCACTAGGTTAATGGTAAGTTACCTGACCATGCGATGAAAGAAGAAAAATTGTAAATGGCTTAAAGGGGACCTATTATACCTTTTTACAAGATGTAATATAAGTAGCAGGTGTCCCCAGAATATGTCTGAAGTTTCAGCTCAAAATACCACACAGATCATTTATTATAGCATGTCCAATATGCCTCTATTTGGGTGTGTTTCAGCTTGATTTGTTCGAACCTGATTCGGACACAGACAGAGAAGTTACAACTTTTAGAATGCAACAACAGTTTCTGAATGGTTAGTTTCTGTAGTTGTTGTGTAGTTAACTTTATTCAAGAGAATAAAGAGAATACATGCTGCATGGAGATAGAACAGGTTTTGGTTTGTTTAAATATGGTTATAATTTATATAATCATCTTTAGCCACATTATGCTAACAAGCACATTCAGAAACACGATTTGGAGACATTCACAAAATATGAAATGTGATTGTTCTGATATGAAGTTTGAGCAAGAACAGTACCGACCCATCTTTCAGAATCAACTTTTGTGCAAATACAGCATTAAACTGACCCTCGTTTGCGAAAAAAAACACAAAAACATACTTCACCTAATGTCTTCGGCACATTTCCGGCTCACTCAGGGCAGGATCTATGCTAATAGGGCAGATCGTCACTAGTCATGGGCGGGGCATATTTTCAGATATTTTCTGATTTATGGGGATTATAAAAAAAAAAAAAAAAGAGTGGGTGGATTTTTACCATTATGGGCTAGTTGTTTACACACACACATCAGTGTTCAAACACCATGTTAAAGTGAATTTTGAATAATAGGTCTCCTTCACATCTCATTAATTTTTATAGAAAGAGTCAATTTTTTTTAGTTTTTATAAGTAAAAATTACATAATTAACAGTAAATAAACAGTTAAAAAGGACATTATCAGAAATCTACTTTATGTATTTTATCGGGTTTTATCATATAACTTAATGAAATATACCAGCTCATAAGTTGTAAAACATATATTCTGTAATACTTGAAATATTGTCAGCGTATTGTTATGGTGAATTTTGCCATCCCGAAATACCAGAAATATTGTTAGCATATTTTTTACAGTGATTTTTACTGTAAATTTTACATTTTTTACTGTGTACAAAAAAAATCCTCCTCAAGTAACATGCAATGCTATGTTTCAACAATAGATGGTGAGAGAGAAGCCAAAACTTCATAATGTACCTTTAAATCATTCCATTCTTGAAATGAAGTACTTTGCAATTTAGCATTGTTATGAATTATCTCTAAAGTCCAGGAGTCAATAATTAAATCCCATGAATACAAAAGCCAAAGTTATATTATATCATTGCAGTTCACTCAATAATGTACGTGAATTACAGAGTAAGTCTATTCCATTAGATTCTTTCATGCAACCAATCCACAAAATGTAAGCATCAATATGTCAATACATGTTCTCCATTTAACACACTAATCCATCAGCTGGAAGTTTTTGTTGAAGTGTTTGTTACCACAGGTGATTGTAAACTAGCTTTACTGGCATCTATGATTAATGAAATCTTAAATGCATACATGAAGTCTAATTACAGTTTTAATGGTTGAGTGTGATGTGTATTTCCTTGCTAATATCTAATTCATATAGATGTAACTGCAGAATAAGGTAGCTAAACCGCAGAGTTTAGAGTGGGATTGGTCTCCGATTTCTTTTTACTGCAGCAAGGGGAAACTGCACACCCCATTACTCATGCAGTACTTCTACAAGACAGGGACATCAGCTCACATCCCTCAGACTGTGGACGTAACACTCAGTAACACCTCTGGACGATTCTAGCGGCAGGTCTCGCCATGGCCTGTAGTTTAGAGAGGGAATATGATTCACTTCTCGCAACTTCTGAATCTGCCTCTTTCTTTCTCCTTGTTTCTAAATATTCACTTCTCATTTGCAATTTTACATATCCTCTTATCATGCAGTTTTCTCAGATTTCAATAAACATGCCCACATTCATATCCAGCCTGCATATTATCTAGATGTCATTTCACTTTCTCTCTCCCTTCACTTTTCTTTCCATTTCAAGGACCGGCACTAATGGTGCTACTAACACACACAAACACACACACAAAAAAACGTTCCTGAATTTCCACCATCAGTGTACAGCGAATGTATGTGATCTTCCCAACTCCACCTGAGTAGCTGAAGACCTTTCAGTCTTCAAGGAAATGTCTGAATCTGCACTTATTCTTAACCCATTTAAGGGATAGATCACCCTAAAACAAAAGTCATTTAGTCCTTCATCATGTTTTAAACTTACATAACTTTCTGCAGAACATAAAAGGTGAAATTTTTAAGAATGTACAGCACGGGTTCCTCTTTTCCATGAAATTAAAATAAATTGGATCTGGAGCTTTTAAGCTTCAAAAAGGACACAAAAGTACCACAAACATATCATAAATTGGTACATATGACTTGTGTTCTTTATTTATTCACTATTACTTATGTTTTGGCATTGCTCATTTCTAAGAGAATATCTATCTGTTAAGCCAATATGAAACTATAACACTGTTTCAGAATCAGGTGCTTAGGTGTAATTTTCTACACAGTTCATAAATTCTGTAAAAACTCCAGGAGTCCTATTAAATAAATTCAGTATTCCCCTCAGCTCAAACACAGCTGCACATGACAGGTTTACACAGCAACTGAATGTCAATATGCCCTAAACATACTTCTCCAAACACACTGCGATCATAAACGCAATGTAATATGTCTCCTGAGAGTGATATCGCCTGCCATTTCAAGTGTTGCCATAAAACTACTGATGCTACAACATAAACACAACATTGTAAAGCCTTAAGTGAATTTACAGCATGAACACGCACCCTACCGTGCTGTACCAGGTGTTTAGCAATCAATCAAGATTACTGACACTGTTAAACAGTGTGACTGCTGGTATTGCAAATCTGTGGACTGCAATGCCTAATGCAAGTGGTTAAAAAGATCATCCCGTCTCTTTACAGCAGGTTAAATTTAGTTTAAATATTAAAGATTTCTTACTTTTTTCTTGCACATGGTTCAAAGAGTATATCATGCAAGCTGAGTCAGTGTGTGAGAGTTTTTGTATCATTGCCTGAGATTCATGAATATTCAAAGGCTGACTGCATATACATAGGCCTTGAAACTATTTTAAAGAGCACAGCTGCTAATTACTGCCTCTTAGCAAACAAAGATCGCGTCTTTTCCTCTTTCTCACACCTTCCGAATTCTAATTAAGCCAGTAATGTTTTCTACTTATACATTATTGTAACAAAAAAAGCTAATTGGATTCTGAAAGAGCGCAGACAAACTCTTCCGTGATGCATTACAGTGTATTACATAAAGCAATAAAGCGAGATGGCATTTCAATTTTTACGTGACAGATTTGTGTGGATTTAAAATCTAAAAGTTAACTTTATGACAGTTAACAGAAAGTACAGAATAATCCCTCTTAAATAATTATTTAGCAATCATTTACTTCTCAAATCACGTTTGCTATGACTTCCTGACAAATTCCTTGTATTAATAATTTATTCCGTCTTTCAAGCAGCGTGATTGTTTACTGCCTTTGTGTGCTAAAAAGATAAATGACCTTCAAAGGCATAAATAAATGCCATCTGAATACCGGAGACAAAACAATAATCTGGCATTTTAATATAAAAGAAAAACAATAAATGAACGAGTTCCCCTGTTAGGTTCACATCCAGGTTTTTAAACAGGATTTGCTGTTATTTCCAGAGGCAGCTCTCTCTGACATCCATATATATGAGATGCATTGTAGTTGTGTGTGATGCTAATGCCTTGATTTATTTCCAGTTGAGAAATAAACGTTTTTTTATCATTCATTTGAACTTTTATCCATTTCTTTTTGTAGTGTGTTTTTGTCTGCTCAAAGAATCGGACTTATTTCTTGCCAAGTTTTATTTAAAGAAACATTCAAAATGATTTTGAGGTCAAGCACAGACTACAATGCAGTTTATCACAGGGGAGAGAATATTTAACCTGATTACATATTCTGTCATTTTGCATTTATGAACTGGAAATGATAGGTTCTTTCAGGAATTACACTAATACAACTGAATAGACAGATAGTTCCAAGAGAAGTTAACCTAATTTACAACAGTGCATCTCAGGTCAGACTATTGCGATGGTTATTTCACACAGGGTCTCGTCCTGTTAAATGTGCTGGAATTGCAATTTGTTTGAATAGAGTAAATTTAGTTTGAGAAAGCCTGCTCATCCAAGCAATGGAAGACAGGATTTTTACTGAATAAAATGTTCATTATTTTTGCAATTCTGTTTGGTGCCACTAGTGGTGAAGAAGTTACACATGCCACCTTTAAGACAAAGAAAATATGAGAACAATGAGACTAGAAATGGTTTATTTAACACTAGGTTTGAATGGTTTTAAATGAACCCTTATAGGTTCTTTGGGGTCCTTTTGACCACAAATGACGTTTGCTAAAATAAAAATAAAAAGTTCTCTTTGTCCAAATTGCATAAAACTTTGTACAGTGGTTAACACTTTCTAGATCTACAAATAAAAAAAAATTGGATTGATATCTTTTTTTATGAGAAAAAAAAAGAGTTGGACCCCAAAGACCCTGCGGAGACCCCAAAGACCCTGAGTGTATACCCCAAACGAAGACCACACAAGGGTTAAATAAAGTGATCATGTTACATTACTTCATATGAGGCCATACTGTCACGCAGTGGCTGTAGACGGAGAAAAGAAAAAAAAAAAACAGTCTTTAATAAATCCAACAGGGAACACACAGGAGATCACAGGAACAGTTATAGCAAACAACCACATAAACTAAGACAAGAACGAACAATGAACAGAAGGAACTAAGGGCTTAAATACACACAGGGACTAATCAAGATAACATGTAACAGGTGCATAACTCAAATCAGAAACCATGGCAACTAACAATGAATGAGAACTCAGGCAAGCAGGAACAGGGAAACCAAACTAAGGGTCTGTTTACACAACACCTTTTTCAACTAAAAACGGAAAACGTTTAATGTGTTTTGGCCGTTCATTTACACGACAATGGCATTTTGGTGGTCTGAAAACGCAAACTTTTGAAAACGTGTTTCAAACTGGACGTTTTTGAAAACGATACAGTTATCATCTCCGTGTAAACTGCAAAAACACAAATCTGTGAAAACGGTGACATCATGCACATGCGCATTAAGGCAGTAACACACCAAGCAGACGGTCGGCCGTCGGACAGTTTTTGTTCGTCGGCCGACTAAGTTTTCTCAGTGTGTTCCACACCGTCGGCTGAAGTTGGTCCTCGTCGGCTTTTTTCGGCCGATTCGACATGTTGAATCGGCGTCGGAGCTCGTTGGTCCACCGGGCCATCTGATGATTCTGATTGGCGGTTCAGCTACTGCTACCTGCTGGTACGGAAAGGAATTTCATCTTACGCAGGCGCAGAACGGACGTGCTACTTGGCCGTCGGCAGTCGAACGTCGGTTTGGTGTGTCAGGGCAACTTTGGACCCAGACGCTGCCGACGCGAGCCAACCCCGCAGTATGTTTTTGTCGCCACTAGTTCGTCGGTGTCGGGTTGGTGTGTTCCTGCCTTTACATGTTTAGTCTATACACCTTATTTTTCAACGTGTTTTCTGTGAATGTGCGAGACATCCGATTTATTAGCCGCTATAGAGAAATGACGAGATTAATATGCAGAAGTGCAGTAAACTGTAAATATGTTTGGCGCGAGTGCTCTGTAAAAGAATGCTGTACAAATAAAAAACTATTCAATTTTTAGTACATCGTTGTCAAGTAAACATACCCTAAAACACAATGGAACTAAACATAACCCTGACAAATGACAATAAAAAGTATAGTCTAGGCTATATAAATTGAAGAGTAAAGTAAGTATTTAAAATATAAAAATTCTGTAAAATAACATTGAAAATAAAACTCCTAGAGTAAATACATGAAAATATCCTCCTTTATTTAATTAACAGCAATTTTTATTACCTCAACCATAACAAACATTTTTGAACTGTTTCAGTAAATAGTCAGACTTCATAGTGATGTATACAGTTTACTGTCAGCGGAGACAGAGGAAACACAGCCGGATGGTGCAATGCAATTAGTATACTGCTCCAGCCAGCAGCAATCAGCAGAACCTAACCTCATTACTGTCTATGGACTACACGATCTGTTTCACTGAGAGGTGAATTAATTACACCAAATTAACCTTGCCGGGAATACGCGACATGTTCAGTATGAAAATACACAAAATATTCAATATCAATGAAAACAAATGAGAACCTTTGGACATATACTGCATCTAAAAGCGAGAACTGAAATTGACAGGCAAGAAATATTTTGCCTTTCCTGTGTAATGTCAAAGTTAAGAGAAAAAACATGTGAACAAAATAATTAAACATGCCAGAGCCTAGACAGATGCTGATTATCTCATAACACCATTATACTGGATTAATCAGTGGTAAATCATATTTCCAATGACTGGCTTTGAAGAGACTTGCATGAGAATAGATTTTGGCATTTCTGTTTAACCCAGGGGTCAGATTTTTTTTATTCACACACTGCAATAGTTTATAAGAAAATGGCCTTGATTAGATTCACCTATCCAATTACTCTTCATGTCATTATCATTACATCAGCCTGCTTTGGACTCAATATAAAACAGCTTTCCTTCGTGTGGTCTTTCTATTAGTATGAATGAAGCCTTTATAAAAAAAAAAAAAAAAAAAAANAAAAAAAAAAAAAAAAAAAAAACACTACATCTTCAATAAACTGGTGTTTTAGTGATAGCAGAGAGTCCATCTTTGAAACAGATGAAATTCACTTAACAACGGTTTAAAAATAAGTTATGTTTCTAATGAGGAATCATAGTTGAGACTTGTCCAGAACATAATAGGATTATAAGGTTTACAAGCTTTATAATGTCCAGAACACTGTAAAAACACAACCACAATTATTCAATGTTATCATCAAATAACGGCTTATTGTTTGGAATTAAATAGCATAATGAAACATGCCCCAGACTGATGATTAGTGCTAGTTACTTACACCAGCCATCACATTCTATTAACCTCTTCCTCTCCACAAAGAGTCAGTGAGTCACCTCAATTTAACTCACTATCTGGAGCTAAATGACCAGTGTCATATTGACCACGACACATGTATTCCTCCCCCTGAAACCTGAACCTTATCCAACCATGAAGTCACAGACTAAAGGAATTAAAGTCATTCAACCCTGAATGTAATGGAAATGCATGTGCCGATATCATGTATTTATACGGAATGTAATTACAAAAGAGCAAAGTAAATTGAAGCAAACAAATCAATTTTAGACTTCATTTATAGTTTGTAGTTGTCTGACAGTAAATTAAACTGAGTTATGGATATATAAGAGGGACATATATAAGAGGGAATGTGGCCATCATATGTTTTTCTAGGCTATTTTCTAGGTTCCTCTTTTGCTAAATGTGTGTATGCACAGTGCCAAAAAAATAATTTAGCACCAAGGATTTTTGAGATAAAAATGGAGCATTATTAGAAATCAAGAGTCCCAAGAGCCCATAAAATGAGAAAAAAAGTTAATTAAAATGAAACATATACACCTTAAATATAAGTTTCTATAAACCCCAGGCCATTTGATCATATCTTATGTACCTTTTTTTATTATTTAAAAAAAAACAAAACATGTAAGACAAGTATAATTTAAGTTGCAAGTTTTGCACAATTGTTTTAGTAAATTTCAGTGGGAAAAAATAAAAAGTGAAAAGTAAAATCAAAACTTTGAATACTGAATAAGGTAAATAAATGACTAAATCTAATTTAAAAACTTTAAATTAAACACCAGCATCATAAAGTTATATCTAAATTTTACATATACCTTTAAATATTTATTCAAAATTGTCTATAAATATTACAGGGGTTGTCTCCTTTGGAATTAAAGGGTTAGTTCACCCAAAAATGAAAATTCTGTCATTTATTACTTACCCTCATGCCGTTCCACACCCGTAAGACCTTTGTTAATCTTCGGAACACAAATTAAGATATTTTAGTTGAAATCCGATGGCTCAGTGAGGCCTGCATAGGGAGCAATGACATTTCCTCTCTCAAGGTCCATAAAGGTACTAAAAACACATCTAAATCAGTTCATGTGAGTACAGTGGTTCAATATTAATATTATAAAGCGATGAGAATATTTTTGGTGCGCCAAAAAAACCAAAATAACGACTTATTTAGCGATGGCCGATTTCAAAACACTGCTTCAGGAAGATTTGGAGCATTATGAATCAGCATATTGAATCATGATTCGGATCGCGTGTCAAACAGCAAAAACTGCTGAAATCACGTGACTTTGGCACTCCGAACAGCAGATTCGACACGCTGATTCATTGTGCTCCGATGCTTCCTGAAGCAGTGTTTTGAAATCGGCCATCACTAGTCGTTATTTAGTTTTTTTTGGCGCACCAAAAATATTCTCGTCGCTTTATAATATTAATATTGAACCACTGTACTCACATGAACTGATTTAGATGGGTTTTTATGTCATTGCTCCCTATTCAGGCCTCAAGGAGCCATCGGATTTCAACTAAAATATCTTAATTTGTGTTCCGAAGATTAACGAAGGTCTTGCAGGTGTAGAACGACATGAGGGTGAGTAATTAATGACAGAATTTTCATTTTTGGGTGAACTAACCCTTTAATACTTACTCCAAATTAAATAAACAATTCCAAGTAATATTTACATACTGACATATTTCAAATTGAGTACATTTGAACTGAGGCCCCGTTTACACTAGTGTGTTTTTGTTTTAAAACGGCATTTTAAAATGAAAACGATTCTTGTCTACACTGGCGTTTCCACAGCGTTTCAGAAACGATCTCCGTCTATACTACACGGCCAAAAACGCATGTCACATGACTGTTCATGCACACTGGGCATGCGAGTACAAGTGTAAACAGTTGCCTCTTGCGCATGTAGGCAGCTGCAGTATTAAAAAAATGCAGAGTTTAACTGCACTAATGGCTGCTAAAAATTACAACAAAGCCAGCAAAGATTCCAGTTCAGTCTCCATGTTATTGTTTACACGGTCGTCAAGGATACGCAGAGTGAACGTGGGCATACACGCCATCGTTTTCAAAAGTCTTCGTTTTGGTCCGTTTACTCTGAAAAGCAATCCCTCCGTATTCAAACTAAAACGGGGTCTACAGAGTTTTCGAAAGTCTCAAAAACGCCAGCGTAGTGTAAACAACAGGTGTGACCGTAGCAAAACGTATGCGTTTTAAAACGAAAACGCACTAGTGTAAACGGGTCCTTAGTGTATTAAATTTTTGTTACTGTACTTCACAAAAACATTTTTTATTATTATCTTAAAAAAAATACATTTACATGAATTTCTTTGATCCTGTTCTACCTCAATTCAAATTCCCGAATAAGTGGAATGTAGAAGGAATTCTCCATCCAATTCTGAATGGTGCACAATCCATGCCGCATTGCAAATTCAATTCAAACTGCACTAACATGTTTTTGCTGCAACATGCTTTCTTAAATATGTTCAGAAACAGAGATGAAAAAAGTCAGATCAATCCTCATACAGTACTTGTGGGAAGATATACGTGTCATTCATAATTCAAGCACTCCTAACTCTCCCATGCATCAAATGCGCCTCAGCTTCATATGAACCGACAGGGCATGAAGCGACTGAGATTGTGTGAGCTTGTATCGCCACACTCTGTGTTGTACAATCCAGTACCAGAGCTATGAGTCAAACACTGCAGTTGTGGATGTGACATCCACTGGCCCTGCTACTGCCAATACATATAGTACACGACACGCTGCTGTGAGCAAGAAAGACATGCTCCTATTGTACAATATAGCATACATGAATTACCTGTAGCAGATCTATACAGGTGGAGCTGGGGAAGGTGGAGGGATTCTGAAACTGCTACAGCAAGTACTAACCAAGTATCTGAAGGTTGAGCAGCAAGCTCATTGGCTGCCGATACGGCAGGAACCAATCAGCTGTGCCCTATAGAGAATGATCTAATTGCAAGCAGATAGATTCTTAACTCAATCTATCTTGTGCCATCTAGAGTTTCATGAAAGTTGTATTTAGAACAAACTTTTAAACTAGGTTATTTTCAGTAGTTGATTATCTACAGTTACTCGCATAATTTGTGCTAAGTGTCTTGGGATGCAGAAGAAAAGGTGAATGTAATGCACATTCCATTTATAAATTTTTCATTTTGGTTTCAATGTCCAAATACTTTTTGGAATCACTTTTTGGGGCCACTGTATGTCAGAAGCTTATTAATTTCAGGCCCCAGCTCTCAATGGTTTCATACTGAGAGACCTCAACTGTTTCATAAATTATTTCTCCTTTGGTCTTAACCTTTTGCTCATGCTACAGTTGGGCAGCACATGCAAGCCTCACTAAAGCTGTCTTGGCAATTGACAGGCCTGCCCTATGTGAGAGCATGCTGTCTGAGAGACGTGGAGAGCAGCCAGGATTGATCGGAGCTCAAGGCAGTAGCTGAATCTTTCAGGGCATAGTGTGTATGAAAACTCTCTGCTTTTCTCTTCCCTCTTTTCATCGGCACCATCCTCCTTGCAGTGGATAATTGAGGTGCACAGGGATGGAGACAGGGGAATCTATTTCAGCACAACATCAGGCGAAAAGGACGGTTGAATGGATAGCCAGCCGTGTCCTGAATGCAAAAGCCTTATGGCTTGGTGGAACGTGGCGAGTAATGGTTGCCTTATCTTCTCAGTCACAGCTCCTTTGTGCCCGTTAGAGTGACTTCTGAGGCAATACAGACGCAAACAAAATGAGACTGGAGCTGTTTGGGTCACACTAGTAGGACAGAATCAATCCAGGTACAGCAGCATTTTCACATTGTTCAGGGTTCAGTTGCTTCGACTGACAATCTGAAGATTATAATAAATGCTTCTCGGCTGGATGTCAAGATTGGTAACATGGAACTGGACTAAAGTTTCTTAGCACAAAACTGGAAAAGTAAGGTCAAATATCACTCACAGCTTCATTGCAAGATACACCCAGTGACCGAGTTATTTACCATGGATAATGATGACTTAAGAGGAGTCCCCAAATCAATACAGTGTCGAGACAGCCCGAGCGTGAAAGGGACTGAGTGACAGTACACCTATCAGAAGCCACAGCTGCTTCTTAAAGCTGTCATTTCTGATCATATATTTACTCACCCTCATGCCATTTTTGGGTCCTGCCCCTTCAAAGTCAGCAACAGTGTACAGGTTCTAATCAAAAATAGCTTCTTGTCATTCAGAGCAGCACTCAGAACAGCAAACCTTTATTGATTTTCTTGCTGTGCCAGAAGGCAGCACCAAGTCTGCTGTCAGTCTAGTAATTTCTCATATTTAGGGCCCAAGCGAGTTAGCGCGAGGGCCCTCTTGTTCTTCTNTCAAAGTCAGCAACAGTGTACAGGTTCTAATCAAAAATAGCTTCTTGTCATTCAGAGCAGCACTCAGAACAGCAAACCTTTATTGATTTTCTTGCTGTGCCAGAAGGCAGCACCAAGTCTGCTGTCAGTCTAGTAATTTCTCATATTACAGTTTGTTTTTTTAAAAGGATCATGACATTGATTTTATTATTACTTTAAAGGGTTAGTTCACCCCAAAATTAAAATTGTCATTAATTTTTGTTTAATGTCGTTCATCTTCGGAACACAAATGAAGATCTTTTTGATGAAATCTGACAGCATTTATTTCTTCCATACACTGTCTTTAAAAACTTGATCTTTGATGCTTCAAAAAGTTTATAAAGAGATCAGAAA
>RJVU01072567.1:1254971-1336665 GCA_003731715.1 Anabarilius grahami | reverse complement strand
GTGTCAAATAAACTAGATTATAGCTATTTGTTGTATAATCCCATTTAAATGTTAAATATCATGAAAATTCTTGTGGATAGAATACCTTGAATTAGAAAGAAAATAATTTATCATTGTTATTTTTGTTACTTCCACATCTGGCTAAATGTCAATTCAGACTCTCCACTGCTAGGCCTAGGGTCATTCTGTGTCAACTCAACCAGAGGTTCCCGGCTCAAATTTTTGATTTTGTTAATATTTTATTCTGTAGAAAGACAAACATAAATAGAGATGAAAGCCAAAACCTTAAATGTCACAGATGTATATTTACTGAGTAATCCACTATTTTGTAGAGGGGGGCCATAATGACAATTTTCACCTGAGATTTGGAGCCAATTTACAGTGGTGTAAAACTGACTTTAGAAAGATGGCAACATCATTATTTTATTTTTACACAGAGATTGGTAGGTCTACTATATGCCATATGTTTCATTATATGCCAACAGTGACAGTTCAAAAATAGCAAAAAGCACTTATTGTGTTTTTTGCCACAAGTTTGCAAGCCTGTAACTCAAGAAGTATTATCTTAATATCAGTTTAGATTCTGTTTTTTAAACTTTATTTACATTTTTAATCCTGCCCTTAATGGTACAATCCCTGAGATATGGAGATCTTAATGCGGCTCCAAGAGTAAATTGGTAAACTGTACACAATTTTTTTCAGTAGTCAAAAAACAAATTTGGGTCACTTTGCATACAGCTGATACTTTCTTTCTTTTAAAGAGGAATATCTGAAGAACAAATAATGTTGAAACTAGAAATGTATCTCGTGTTTTTCTATCAACTTGCATTGAACATACCTGTATGAGTGCCATAAATATTCCTTTTCTCAAGTTTGCATTCCTGTAACTCTATAAAAGTATTCAAGATATCCTTCTAGATTCTCATTCTTAATAAACTTTCCTTTTGAAATCTTAATTTTCAAGGCCCTTTATACTGGGCCGCATTAATGCACGGGCTTACCTGGGCTTTATTTTACAATAAAAATCATACAAAAATACAGTTTCTGAAAACGTTCAGTGAGGTACTGTACTTAAAATGTTGAAATTAACAATGAACAATACTTTTTATTAACCTTACAGATGGAATCTTATTATACATTTTTACCATTTCATATAAATCCAAACAGTCATGCTTAAAGATGACCATCTTTAAATATCTACACAAAGGCCATAGCATTGATAGGCCTATTAGACACATATTGTATGTATGTATACATTATTTGCTTCCATTTTACCCTTTATTTGCTTATATTTTAGAACACTGATTATTATTTAAATAAGATTTGTATTGTATTACAGTGATGATAAAAGAGAACTGAAATCTAATGCATTTCTGATTTGTTTATATGTCTGCTGCATGACGATACAGTTTGATTTCTCATGACACTAGTTTTAATAATGCAACTTTGCTGCATAACGAATCGATAAAAGCGACCAGCTGGATATAAACTAATGCAAATAGATGGTAACAATCATGACATTAAAAATTTGGGTCGAACTTGTGTGTTTTTGTCACATTGTTTTAAAGATCAAAGTGAAGGATAAAAAAGTAATTTTTGCCTTTAAGAATGAATTGATTCTGAACTGCCGAAACGAGTCTTCAGCAATTCCAGTCTCACTTCCTGTTACAAACCTACATAACAATGTAAAAAATTTGCATAATGGCAGCCGGCTGCAACATCTATTTTGACCCGCCTTCAAACACTGAGACTGGAAGACTGAGACCTCAAAAAGCTGAGACTGGAAGAGTTTGGTTTTGTTGTTGATATGTTGACATGTCATCTTTACGGTGTGAAAGCAAATCCACTTTGCATGCACTTCCAAAAGACAAGGACTCGCACTGGAATTGATACGGTAAAACTGACGCCTTTGTTACTGTTCAGATCTGAGTCTCATTTCAGAGGCTGCGTCCTCCGGAGCTCGCATTTGAAGGCTGTAACCAGAATAAAATTGATGGTTATTCCTCGTGAGGTGCAAAATGCTGTATTTTCTTTCTTACTTTGCAATCCAACAGTTGTTTTTCTTAAATGAGCCGGCCTCAATGACGTATACAGCCTTCAAATGCTACCTCCGGAGGATGCAGCCTTCGAAATGAGTAGCCTGTATAAATAGTTCAGACAATGTGCCAATATGTAGTTCATGCAGTGATATTTATATTTTATAACAGACCCATAGGTTCGGATGTTTTGGTAATGGTATTGATCCATGCAAAATAAAAGGCTGATAACTTTCACTTTGTGATTAAGAAGATTGAGTGAATGTAGGTAATAGTTCTGGTGGATGAAGGGCCCCCTCAAGAGGTAAAGCCCAGGGGCCCCCTGCCTATATAGTTCAGTCCCATAGATACGGGGATCTCAAAGCAGCTCCATGTTCAAATTGTTGAATTAAAAAAAAATAAAAATAAATTTAAAATAAATTTGAGCAGGGGAAGTTCCTGAAATTTGGTTGATCTGACACGGAATGACCCCCCTATATTCAATATCGAAATTATGAGAAATGGCCGCATAAAAACAAACATACATGTCCACAAGATTACAGCACAAACGATTTTTCCGCAAATTAAAAGCGAAATGCTGTGTGACAATCCACAATATATCAAAAACTACAGCAAATCACAACTGAGAGTTGACAGAGTGCATTTGACAGAGTGCGAGCTCAACGAAACGTGCTGCAGAGTATAAACAAAATTTTGGTATAAAACACGTAACGTTACCTTGTATTTTCGACAGTTCCGTGATGCTTTTCCAGATGGCATCCATTTTTATGCATTTTCTTTTCGAACTTGAGCGATATGTCAAATAGTATCCAATGTTTCACGCATTTCATTAGACTGTATCCTCCTCAATGTTTGATGTGGAATAGGCTACTATATGCATAAGGAGCAGTACTGGTCCAATGAGATTTTAGTATAGGCAGAGCTACATGGCGCTACGCAGCCCGCGAAAAGCTGCGGCCTCATTTTTTGAGCACACAAAATTTCTTCGGACACTACATCAGACGAGATATGACTCCACGCTCTGTGGTACCTTTTAAAAAGACACACGTAAATTCAACAAATAACAAAATTAGAAATTATCTTTTAATTAATCCAAGACAGAGTTGGAGCTGAACTCTACAGGAAAGCGGGCCTCAAAGACCAGAGTTGCCCATCCCTGATCAAAGAGTTCACGCTGCAACATATCAATCTTCTATTGGTCACGTCTTCACATAAATATGAAATCACAGGTAAGAGTTCACCAAACGGTGCGTCCGAAAACACATACTATTTGAGTAGTTACTACAGTTGAATTTTAACTTTACAACCTTTAAAAAGTATGTTATATGTTACATACATAGCATAGCATTAGCCATTACGCTTTTTTGGCAAATGGTTGCTGGCTTGTCATCTAGTGGCTTTGGTAAAGTGTCCATCGAATGCACAATTCAAAATTTTGGCAGAAGTAGTATGTCATAAAGGTACTTTTCCCCTACTGTTTTTCAAATACTATAGATTCAGAGATACTACACTGTTGGTGTACTGTTTTTGCATGCATTATAGTAGGGAAGTATTTGATTAATATGGACTCAGCATGGACTCAGCGTTAAACCTTGGAATGCAGCATTCACGTGTGTATATTGAAGTTGATGGAATGGAAAAGTGTAAATACAAACTAAGTATCAATTGGGAGACAAATGTAAAGTTGTATTGTTAATTTTTTTTGAGAAAGTTATGGATTTGTCAACAAATTATTGAGTAGCACCAATGGACACCAGATATATTAGCTTTGTGTGCGATAAATTGTTATAAGGAATTCAAGAAATACAATATGAATTGCCTGGTAGAAGTTATAGACTGTATAGGCCATTGTAATCTGCTGTTCTGAAGGTTTTGATACTAGGCGGCCAATCCTTTCTGTAGATAAAAGAAAGAAAAAGAAAAGCAGTTTAGTGATGCACTCCAATTAGCAAAAGAGGTCATGTCATTGCCAAGGAGGCCAACAACAGAAAAAAATACATTAAGGAACATGCCACTTCCCACATTGTCCTCAATCCCTTTCCTGTCGCAATTTAGCCTTCATTTCCATCTGCCATGTCTTATAAATATAACATGCTTTCGAGGTCTTTGAACAGAAACAAAGCGTTCTTTCTGGAAGCAGGAACACACAGACCCCCTGCCGAGAAAGTTCAATTGAACTTTGGAATGGAAGAGACATTGGACAGCTTCTTAACCATAAAACCCTTCTTTTTTTTTACTCACGCCCGGGTTTAGGAGGCTGTGATGCTCTAGACCCTTGGATGGTGACAGGCCCAGACTGCTTAGATCCAGGGCTCTGTTTGATATCTGAGGCAGAAATCTGTCTACACAATTGACTCCAGGCACAGAAATTGGGCCTTGATTTTACAAAGCGGTTACTGCTGTATTTTTGCAATATTTTAAATTTGCACTCAGTAGTTTTAAACATAAAGAAATTAATAAAATAAAACATAACATAATATGATCCAATCTTCTAGAAAATGTATTTTATTTTACACAGAACAGGTCAAGGCACTTTACAAAGCAAAAAACATGACATCTAAACAAAATAAGCAATCCTAACTAAATAACATAAAAGACACAATAATACAAGGCCAAAAATAAAATCCAAGTAATAAGTCCACATGAGCCAGTAAAACATAAACAAAGCATTTGGTACTGGAAAAGAATGAAGGAAAACTGAATAAAAAAAGAGGATATAATATAGGGGAAAGATAAAAAGCAAACGAGATGAACTTGGGACATTCAGCATTCAGATTTGACCTTGTTCTGTCTCAGATGGAGCTACATTTTCCACCTTGAGGATCCCAAGAGCCATTTGAGGGATTTTCTCCCTCTGTGTCTGTCCAAGCATGTTTATTCCTTGAGGACCCCAGTGGGCTTCAATGTGAGAGCAGCTTTTTCCATTCCAATACGAAAGACATTATCATGGTAAATGGGCTGGAACAAGAAATGGCTCAATGTGGGAATCGTCTGCGGATTTAAAACTGCAAACTCAAAAGCCTATCCTCATTTTACAGCAAAGGATGAAGAAAAAAGAGAACAAATGCATGCACATTTATATTACTTAATAGTTATCAGCTTAGTTATTAGAAAGGGGACTTTCCAGAATGTTAATTTTGGTGGTTTTGTTCTGCTTTTAAGTTAATGTAAGAACAAGCTGAAATTATTATAATAATCTATTACCACTAGACCTTGATTTTATGAAAAGGACAATCTCTAGCAAAAGAGCAACGAATGCAGTTACAAACTAATTAATGCCACAAATTAAGACCAAATCATTAAGGTAATCAGTGGACCTCCAGGTAAGTAAAAAAGAAATTAATTGGCCACAAGTTCATTCAAGCTCAAATCAAATAATAATTACAGGCACGTTTAATTAAAGCAATATTCCCACCCAATCACACAAAAGCAGCAATAAATATGTAGTTACAAGTTTTACAATCACAACAAGGTGCCTTACTGTGCTTCTTTTTTCAAAAGATTTTCAGCGACCCAAGCTTTTTAATCAAACTGGTACCATGTCCAGTTTAGACAAAGACTTGTCTAAAATGTAAACAAGCTCTTTGCTGTTGCACATACTATACACTGTGAATTCTGAAACGTTTTTTTGCTGTGACTTTTTTTCATGGGTGCTTTGGTGTACATAAATGTATGAATTATATGAAATCATATCATTTGGTTATTTGGTGTCCTTTTTTGGAAAGACATCTAAATTTACCTTAAAAAAAAGCAGAAAAATACAGTTTTGTGAAAATCACACTTCAATCTGATGGTTTACTTTGCTGGATATAGGCAATGATGGCAAAATGGACGTGTTAAACAAGATAAATGGTGTATGCTTAATTTCACGATAACTGTGCAATTAATCTTGATTAAGGGTGCGCGATTAATAATCTATTGACAGCCCTAATATATATATATATATGAACAACTCTCTGAGTGTTTGGCATGGTAATGGGTATGAGAATGTTGATATGTTTGATCTTGGGAGAATAGATATGCTACGCTGTAGATGCTGCTGCTGTACAATATAGCGCACATACACATAGCAGATCTTTACAGGTGGAGCTGGGGAAGGTGGAGGGTTTCTGAAAACGTGCTGCACTGCTAAGGCAATCCAATGCAACCCATGTATTTGAAGGTTGAGCATGCAAGCTCATTGGCTACTGATACAGCAGGACCCAATCAGCTGTGCCCTTTAGATAATGATTTGATTACAAGCAGGTTGAGTTGAAGGACTTATTAGCCTGCGGCATCTAGAGTTTCATGACAGAACTTTGTATATACACTACCGTTCAAAAGTTTGGGGTCAGTAAGATTTTTTAATGTTTTAAAAGAAGTATCTTCTGCTCACCAAGCCTGCATTTATTTGATTAAAAATACAAACAAAAACAGTAATATTGTGAAATATTATTCCAGTTTAAAACAGCTGTTTTCTATGTCAATATACAGTAAAGTGTAATTTATTCCTGTGATCAAAGCTGAATTTTCAGCATCATTACTTCAGTCTTCAGTGTCACATGATTCTTCAGAAATCAATCTTATATGATGATTTGATGCTCAAGAAACATTTATGATTGTTATCAATGTTGAAAACAGTTATTTACATTTTTATTTCATGATGCTATGATGAATAGAAAGTTCAAAAGAACAGCATTTGTCTGATATCTAAATCTTTTGTAACATTAAACACTAGCGTTCAAAAGTTTGGGGTCAGTAAGAATTTTAATTTTATTTTTGGGGGATAAGAAATAAAATTAATCAATATACTTTTATTCATCAAGGATGAGTTAAACTGATCAAAAATATTCTATTTTAAATAAATGCTGTTCTTTTAAACTTTCTATTCATCGAAGAATTTTGAAAAAAATTTGTACACAACTGTTTTCAACATTGATAACAATCATAAATGTTTCTTGAGCATCAAATCATCATATTAGATTGATTTCTGAAGGATCATGTGAGACTGAAGACTGAAGTAATGATGCTGAAAATTCAGCTTTGATCACAGGAATAAATTACACTTTACTGTATATTGACATAGAAAACAGCTGTTTTTGTTTGAATTTTTAATCAAATAAATGCAGGCTTGGTGAGCAGAAGATACTTCTTTTAAAACATTAAAAAATCTTACTGACCCCAAACTTTTGAACGGTAGTGTATATATATATATATATATAAAATAAATGCTGTTCTTTTAAACTTTTATTTTCATCACAGAATATTGAAAAAATATGGTTTCCACAATGCTTGCCTGTTGCCTGCCTTTGCATTAAAGCAACACGAGCTCTTATTGCCATGTGCAGATATGCTGAACACTTCCTTCAGATCTTGACCTGAACGAACTGTGCCATTAAAGCAGTTGACAGCTAATTGACACAAACAGTTTGGCAGTGGTCATATGAGAAAGTTTAATTAAGATTAAACTTAAAGGGAATCTGCACAAATACTCCGTTTGAGGAAGTGAAAACAAAATAGATCGCTCCAGGCTGTCTGAGGCTAATTTGCACTGAAATGAGTCAATAAACCCTTTTCATCTTAACTGGCAAGACACACCAAACAGTAAAAATGATAAATAGTCTCCTTTCCTGGGATGTGAAAATATTTATTTCAAACTGTAAAGGTATAAACAGCTTTTTATGATCTATATGCATGTCATCTACCTTTCAGACTGTGACATTTTTTGAGTATATTGTTTGTACAGTATTGTTCTATTGCAGGGTGCTCCTAAAGTAACCCATTTTACCCAGTATAGCTGGCAGTCCAAAAGGTATGTTCTTTCACAAAGTGATGTACATGTACAAAGAAGGAAAATATCCAAGCCCAGTCTACACCGCAACTAAAAATGAATTTTAAAACTATTACCGCAGGCTAGGAAAGGCTATATTCTCAAATGGGAGTCACAGCAACCGTTGCCATGCATTTGATAGGCACATGCTGCCTCTGATGGGATTAATGCAATAGGCGTGACAGGCGGCACAACAAGGAGCAATTAACCCCACTACTATTCACCCTTACATTTCAATGTGCCAGTAAAAGAAAGATACTTCACCCTGTCACCGCTATGTGCCAATCAAACTGTACTCACCAATGCATGCTCACAGTTTGTACTGTCACTGCAGGAAATAAGCCTTGTTCATTGCAAATGACTTCCATTGCTTGGTTAATGCTTCAGCTCCCCAGTCAAGGTGCCAAGGCAAACTCAATCATAATAGCAGCCAATGCTTTGAGAACGAGCATTCTTGCAGTCCAAAAGATAAATGCATGTACAGGCAAGAGCAGGAAATATAAGCAACATTAAACAAAACACAAAGCACATAAAAAAAAAGAAAAGAAAAACATAAAACAATGGTTATTTGCTTGTGGAAATCACATTTCTTCACAGTACATAAAAACAGCAGAATTAGTTGAGCTGAAGTCAGAATAATCTATGAGTTTGTTGTTTGTACATTAGCCTTTTCATTATTCAATGCAATAATACCAGTTTCACATAAATGCACACTGATATTTGGCTAATGCCAAATATCACCATTGTCCTGCTCATTTTATAAGAATATTATAAGTAAGTCATATTTGTGCATTCTGTAATGCTTTTCAAAATGTTTTCCCATTTTTGATAGTTTTCAATATAAATGCAAGAAGTAGCATTGTGACAGAGGATGGAATTGAAATACCACGTCTCCACCTCCATTTTGTCCGTTTCTGTTGCGCATATTCAGAGGGTGACGGAGAACTCAATCACATTCAGAGCCTGGGGGTTGGACTGTCTGCTTTTGAACCTGCCTTCCCCCATCCATGTATGTAATGAACAGAGGGAAGCAGAATCAGAAAGAGATGCATAGAAGGTTCTCACTGTAGGAGACCAACAACTGGGGGATGTGTTGAAGTTTAGGAATGATGGGTGATCAAATTCCCTGGAGCTTTCTGTGGGAACACAGCTTTCTGAGTGTTCCTAGTCAGCAAATTTGACAGGGTCACTTGGTGACTCTCAGTGACACATTATGACATAAATGACTAGATGTCTTCAGAGAGACTGATTAAACCATCTCGATCCGTTTGATGAGACCATCTGCTGAGGAGAACAGGAGAGAGCAGGTGGAATAACCCACCAATGGAATTACTCATAAAGGGAATTTACCCTGTTGGCCTTTAAAGCTCTCAGGTCTCTTCTGCATGGCTAATGTTATTCTGTAGACTCACATTGCCCGAGAGCCTAAATGAATCACTAAACCCAGTATACCATCATTTATAGTGCTGAAAACCTGACGGAGCTCAATCTGTGGTATGATTAAATTCTCAAATTTGTTTTGGCTCCAGCCATCTGTGTAGGAGCATCTCTTCACCGGGCCTCTTGTGACCAATGACAATTTAACAAGTCCACAGTGAACGATTGCTTTAATGTCAAGCCGTCATTACTTTACATAGTCTTTTCTCCTGCACATATGAAATGATCAGGGGATGTGATCTTTTTCATCTGGCTGGTAACTTGTACAGTTTTATGGACATATCACATTATACGCTACCATTCAAAAGTCTGAGGTCGGTAAGATTTTTCAAAGAACTCTCGGTAGTACAACCAAAATCTCTTATACTCACCAAGGCTGCATTTATTTGATTAAAAATACAGTGAAAAATATAGCTTTGAGCAGCAATTATCAGGGTTTAAGCGCTTTAAGGCCTTCAAGCACATGCAGAAAAAAGGTAATGTTTTAATTAGCAAGCCTGTAACCATCTTGATCATAGAAGGAAAAAGGGCAAAGTTGCTCAAAATACGGAGTTCTACCATGGGGTATGAATGTTGTGGGTGTGTGAAAAATCACGTGATATACAATCTTTTACACTCAAAAAAACAAAAGCGAATATCTCAAATTTCTCACAGGCCCTGAGTCAAACAGGCCCAGCGAGTTTCGTTCCGATCGGTCTCAATTAACTTTGTCTGATAGCTGGTCAAATTTCATTGGCCACCATCAGCCACGTTCTTTGAGATACACGAATGTCCTCAAAGACAGTCTTGGCACCTTGGACAAAGACACTTCACACCAATTTTCAAGTCAATCAGACTTAGAGTTGCGTAGTTACAGCCATCTTGAAATTTTTGCCATGCTATAGCATCACCAAGTGGCCAGTCGCAGCATCTTTTTCAACAACAACAGAATAAGCTCTTACATATGTGTAAGAACGTATCGAAATTTCAACTGTTTTTGATAATTATTGACAGTCAGACTCCAGGGAATCTCGCTGCACTGGTTTGGTTCCGATCGAGTCAAAAACCTAGGACTATTTCGCAACAGTAGGTTTTTCAAAAATTCCAAAATACGTCAGGGTTCCAAAAATCAATCGTTTTCTTGAACTAAGGATTCCAACGCTATAAGACACTTGAGCCTACACCTAACAGTTTATGAGTAATAAGCGATTTCATACTTTTCACAGCTGTAGCGCCCCCATCATGCCTATCGGGGCGAGCCTTGGTGACATTGTAGACGGTGCGAGTAGCCTATTACCAGCCCTCAATGTCTCTACGACTTACGGTTTGGCCGGCCCGATCACTTTTAAGGGAGAATGCTGATCCTTGGAAATTTTAACAATTACAATAGGGTTTCAGCTCTTGAACCCCTAACATTTTTATTATTAGCAGTGTTAAAAACAGTAGTTTTACTATCATCCTGCCATTGTGTCTTTCCTTTGTTTTAAAAATCCAATCAAGTGTTTACATTTACTATCGAACAGATTAGAAAAGGTTTAAACCACCCCTTACAATCTGAATTAAATTTCAATTGGATTTGGCCAATTCATTTCGATTGACGTAGTTTAAATGTGATTTTTTTTTAATTTCGACTGTGCTACGAGTCCAATTAAAAACGGATTATCATGGTACATGTAAACGCAGTGGCTGCTTAATATTTTCAGGATTCTTTGATGAATGGACAGTTCAAAAGAACAGCATTTATTTGAAATAGAAAATCTTTGGAAAAAAGTCTTTACTGTGACTTTTGATCAATTTGATGCGTCCTTGCTATATGAAAGTATTAATTTCTTACTTCTTACTACTTACTTGCCTCAGATGTTTGAATGGTAGTGTACCTCTGGTAGTGTATAACCTGGTAAAATGCAACATATATATGGAAGCACAGATACTTTTAAAGTGTTATCAATTGTTAGAAACAAGAATTATGGAATTAATTTAATTTTCCTGTGCAAAATATTTTAATGTGACTTCTACTCTGGACTTTATAACAGAAAAACCTCAATGTTCTTTAGAAAATGCTTATAAACAAATCTCTAGACAAATGAAATAGCCACATTGCACAAAGAATTATAAAGATGAGACATTCTTTTTATTCATAATTTTATGTTAATGCAAACTTAAGAGTCTATACATGATTTTTAAAAAGGATAAAAAACTGTACAATATAAAGCAGGAACACTGATAAAATGTCATTGACATTGAAAAAGTCTAAACGCTTGGCAAATCTGTTAAACAAACTATTAGTAGAAATCACAGACTAACATATAAAACAAAGAGAAATATTAAATTAATTTTACAAAGAACAAATAAAAGATGTCATGCAGCAACTTGGAAAAGTCTTTTTTTCTCTCTTTTAAATAAAGAATAATTCAACAACAGCAACAAAAAAGAACTTTGTAAAAAAATAGCCACAAATTCTACTTAAAAACTTTTGCAAATTCAAATAATCTCTTTTAATTGTTTCTTTATGAGAAACAGCAGTCACACTTCTCTGCAGAGACACTTTAAGGATTAACATGACAAAAAAAAAAAAAAATCAAACATCAGAGGCTGAAGATAAATCACTGGACACAGTGAGGAGGAGGTCCTGTGCTGTGAAGTTGTCAACAGATGATAGCCGTTTGTATATTCAAATATTTTGAAGTTCATTTTCAGCAAAGAAAGGCAAAATCTTTTGAAGTTCAGGTAGATACAGTGGATTTGTTTACCACGTTAAAAGAAACCAGCTTAACGCTGGATGTTGCATGATCAGAGAAGAACAGACACATGCATACATTACAGTATGACGCATACATCACACTGTAATTACAAAGTACAAACTCACTTCGGTTTGATGTCCTGAGAAGTGTTTGAGACGAGCTCTAATTTCTGATATGCCACCATCTGCAAAAATCAGTTAAAGTAGTAGAACCGTATCCAGGGAAAATGGTCTGAGAGCCAGTCATTATGCAGAGCAACTGTAACTAAATGAGATAGACGACAATGTCACAGCTTCAACATCTTTATCCAATTGAGTGACATCTGTCAGGGGCAAGCACATTTTTCTTTATGATGCTGAAGAAACATTGCATGTTAAAGTCGAACAGTTGTAACTGTGGTAATTTAGATATCAGAAAAGGCAATAGTACGGGGAGTTTTTCTCAACTTTTTTATGTTTATTACCTAAAACTATATTTTTACACACGTTAGCTTTTATAAATACACTACACACTGCACTGCAATGCAAAATACTTTGTTTTTCAAAGTGTACTTGGGAAAGTTGGTCTCAATACTAGCACCAATCATAAAACAAAGATAGTTCTTGGGATTTTTTGGTTTAAGGCACTTCCTGGTAACGTTAATGAAGATTTCAGGACACAGTCTTGCTGTTATTCTATTCTGTCTCTTTTTTTTCCTCAGCATTTCAGGGAGTTTCTAACTATGCTTGTTCAATACCTTCACTTGTTGCATTGCTCAAAGCAGGACAGTCTCAATCCCGGAAAAAAAAATCATGTTCTTCCCACAACTCGCAGCTAAACAATGTCTTGTTTTGTTGTCTCTTAGACCTCCATTCCTTGTTGTCCACTTTGTCCTGGGATCACGGGCACTGCAATATCGAAGCAGGTCTCCATCATTACACGAGACTTGCATAGGTTGACACAAAACTCCAGGTCTCCTGTGGCCTGAGCCAGAGCCTCCAGGTAGGCCTGCGACTCCTGGTCCAGATCAGGGTCCACATCAACTTATGGAAAAAAGGGTGAAAAATGTTTAAAAAAAAATTATTTTGAAACTTACAGTTTATTAACTAAGGATGTCAATTTAACATGCTAATTTGATAGATAGATAGATAGATAGATAGATAGATAGATAGATAGATAGATAGATAGATAGATAGATAGATAGATAGATAGATAGATAGATAGATAGATACCATCAAACATCTCTAAAATAAATAGACAATTATTGTACGACACAATAACGATGTGATCCCATGTGATCCTATGCAACCCCACTGACACACCTAGATTGATCGTTTTATCACTCAAGACATAAACAAAAATCTATGCAGGTGATGGTTGGTTGATGTGGGAGATGGGCTAGCAGAAACAGTCTTTATTTTACTGGGCTCTGAAGAGGAGCTGATTTATTCAGCATGACAGCCCCAATCATAGCTTTACCCAAGAAAGCAGTCACAGATGAATAGTAAACATCACCTGGCCAGTGGGCAGGTAGTGATTGCAGGAGAGAAAAATAATACCTTATTGATTCAAGAACCCACACAGACATGCATATACACTCGCTCTCTCCATGCGCCTGCCATTTTCTCTACATTATTCTTTTATATCCTGTGATTTCTGTTTACAAATGTGTGTCTTCTAGCAAAGCAGAGACAGATACTTTGCAGTATCAAGGTTCTTGTATTGGTACTTTATAATAGTTGTTATTCTTTTTTATAACTGAAACTGAGGGATGAATACAGAATAAAACAAAGAGAGAGAATCAGCACAGCTTTTCTTTTTTTTTTCTTTTTTTTTTACTGCTGGCAATGTTCCTTTCCATTCTCAGTAGAGTAAACAATATTAATAACATGATTCAGATTTGATACTGAAAGTTTTGAATTTGTTTGAGAAAATCCTGAAATGCAATAATAAACCATTTGCTGAATAGTGTGCTGTGGTGATTCTGGTCATTGTTAACCTGAAGGTTAAATGAAGTAAGAGTTCGTTCTTACAGCTAACACTGTGTCTAACAGCTTGAGGCTGTCTACTTCAGGGTTGCCAGGTGTTCACAACAAAACCTGCCTTATTGCTACTCAAAACTAGCCCCATTTCAGGGGGGTCCCCTGGTAAAAATCACGTTATGGAAGGTAAAATACACTTTTTGATGGGGTTCCTCTGGTAAAGTTCACATTCAGGGGCTAAATATAATGTTATTTAGGGTCGCTTCAACCTGCGGACATGAAAAACAACCTGCAGCATTAGTGTTAATGTAGCCCAATTTCATGGGAGAACCGCAGACTTGGCAACACTGGTCTAGTTTCATCATCAGATGTCACGCCCACAGACCGTTGGCTGAACAAAATTGGAAACACTTCAATTGGAGTTTTGTAGTCGTCATCTGATTGGTTAAATTCTACACGATTTCCAGGAGACGTGGGTCACGTTCTTTAACAGTCCACCTTGAAACAAGCCGGCTGTGCCGGCAAAACCTCATGGAAGAAGAAAGCTGTCGTGTTTACAACTGTGACAATGAATGCTTATCAGGATCAACTGAACGCTGTATTTTCAAAAGTATGCCTAGTATGTGAAGTTCACGGCATAGACTCTTAAAAATACGTCCAAGAGTTTTAAATGCCGGTCTAGGGACAGCAACATTACATTTCCTAAACATGACGCTGAACAAAGCAAACTGTGATTGGTTGCTTGACATGTCCTGTATATAACATGTATGTAAGGTCCTTGGACAATGAAAGCTGCTATGGAGTCCTAACCTTCTGTAGTCAGTCTGAAGGTCTGGCTACGCGAGACTAGAGGTTGTCTACACTACACTTCTTCATGTACATCAGAAATAGAACAGGGCATCAGTTTACTATCAGGGATTTGTTGTGTCGAGTCGTGCTGCTCATGTCTGGTGTAGACACGTGTTAAGCGTTGAAGGCAGAAACAGCAAATGAGAATTACAACTACAAAAACCTCAACAAATTATTTTACAGTTTAGGTTTATGGCGAATATTCTGGAAAGCCAATGTCATCCATTCTTGCCATACATTTAGGCACCAATTCACCGTAGGCAAATGCTCAAGACATTTCTGTGAATGCACCATTGCCTCAGCATTTTCTTGCAAATCCACTGGCACTAAATTCAAACACTAAAATTAAAGTCATAAAGGGAGCCATTCGTCTACATCACATTACTGGGAAACATATGTTGTTTAAGATGCATGGTAAAATTAATTATCCTTGATTCATGCTAGAGCATTACTGTAAAAATGCCAAAAGAAAGTCCTTTTGGCTAAAAGCATGTGAAATTGTATGAACATGGAGTGTTGCTCATGTAAACGACACCACTAATTTAGTCAAACAAAAGTGTAACAAAACAAACAAAATGTACACACTTTTTTGTACACACACTTTTTTGTGATAATTGTCATCAGTATTGAACAGCACACATATTGTAAACATGCCATGGTAATACTTCACTATCTTCAGTGTTAGTGATAAATTAGGGGGTTTCAAACTGGGGGCAAAACAGGCCAGAAAATTAGCATAAGTCAGGCATCAAAGTTAACTTGTTAACTTCAGATATTTAATATGCTTAACACAATTTTAAATAAATCATAGTTATTATTTTTTCTGCTTTGTAAAGACAGAAATAATGAGATTAATTGCACATTTTATTCTATTAACAGTCATAGTTTTAACAATAAGTGGATAGAAAAAAGACACGCTACCAGCTTAATACAAAGTAAATATTCTCCAGATAATATTTTAATAATTTACTTTGGTTTTAGTGCAGTCATAACATAAAATTAAATTATTTAATTTAAAAACAACATGTTATTTATATCATGCGTCGATGGGTCTTTATACATAAAATATATATTTGCCATAATACCTTAAGAAGAGGGTCTCTCATAAAATCCCTGACACATAGAATAATAATACAATTGGGAACTTACATTCTCCCATCCATTTGCTGGGGTCCAGCATGAGACGAATCTTGGCATCCTCCAACTCCTTTTTCAGCTTCTCGTGCTTTGCTCTTAACTCTCTGATCTGCTGCTGCCTCTTCTCCAGCATCCTAAGACGGGCGTTGAAGTACTGCAAACCCTGCAAGTGGGGGACAGTAGCGTGAGTTGTGCACAGTGAACCACAAACCTCTTATACCTATTTCAAGCACCCGCTAGACTCCTCAGGGCTGATTTAAAGTGCCGTGGCTTAAGTTGAATTGATTCAATCCTCTCGCTAACCTGTACAGAGGATTTAGGTCCTGAGCGCTTTGGTCAGATTAATTAGGGCCAAGCTGCAAATAAAATTAGTATCCAGGTTAAACACTCACTGGTCTTTTAGAGGCACGTTTGCTTAAGGGACTAAAAAGTGAGATCAAGTTCAAGAGGAACTGGTTACTGAAAGGTTGAATTACAGGATAGGTTCCTCCTGTCATGTGCATTCTGTCATTGACAGGTGGCCAGAAAGCAATTGAAGAAAAAAATGAAAATGAAATCAATTTTTCTTATCTGCAAATATCTGTTTTGTGAACTACAGATGAAGAAAAACTTATTCAAGCTGTTGTTACTTCTTTATGCCCAGGGCCGAAAAATAACTTTTTGCCACGTCTTCTAATGGCCGGTGACTTATACCAACCATAAATATTTATCGGCCATGAAACAGTTTTTGCAAAAACAGGCCGTTATTAACATTGCATAGTCTTCATCCTTATTATTTCATCCTTTTTAATGTTACAAAAGTTATTCAGACAAGAGCAGTGAGGGAATTTTTCTTTGTCCTTTGTTGTTTGATTAACATTAATAACACAGACAGTAGCAGGCATATTAGGCTGCTGTCACTTTAAAAGCAAATGCACGGATCTATGGCTATGTTCACACTGTCAGTCCAAATCCGATTTTATGTATCTGATTGAAATCTGATCTAAAATTATTGACATTTCCTGTGAATTTTGGCCATTCACACTCACTAAATCTGATCAGTTTTCAATCGGATATGCACAAAAATGGACTGACAGTCTAAACGTAGCCTAATACACATACTGTACACATGTGTTTACTTTGTCAACTGTTTACATTCACTTAAGACATAACAGACTATGTTTACTAGGATACTCTCTATTTTTTTTTTACATAATCCCTTCAAGTGCAAGAAGATGTGAAAGAGAGCTTAGTTTAGAATTCGCGCGCTGTCTGAGATGCGGCTTTCTGGGCACGTGGTTTAGTTGGGTTATTACCGGCCAACTGGCGAGTGACACCGTTTCATATACTCGCCAATGCCGATTTCTACTCACATTTGGCGCTTGGCGAGTGTTCATTTTAGAGCCTATGTATGTCACAGCAAAGATTTAATTTCACGAAACATAAATAAACCTAGCAGTTATACAACCTCCTACACACACATACATACATACAGATTTGCATAAAACAAGAGGGTGAACAGCCTAATTCCTCATGAGCAAACTGCCAGACTCTAATATGCGAGCTGAGATCATTTTTTCTTAATTGAAAATAAATCAGAGTGCCATTCGACTGAGTTAATATCTTTTCCTCTCGTCGTCTCCACACAATTGACTGTGTGATCAGGGTTAGAAACTCACAGAGAAATGGTTAATGACCCATGGACACGCTGTGTGGAGTAGGCCATAAAGACCGATCAGGCGGGCCACAGATTGTGGAGCCACACCTCATTCATCACGGCACCCATATGACCCCTCCCCAATGCTTTCTCTCCTTCTATCTCTCTCACCATCTCTTCCTCTTTCTGAAGGGACCTTTACTAATCTTTCCACTTCTTTCTGCTGTACAACACCAGTCATCCTGGTCTAACTAAAGCTATCAGTGCAATCTAAAATCAATTAGCCAACATAAGTAATTGTCACAGAGATAAGCTTCATTCCTGACAACTGCACTTGTCACAGGATGTGAGAGAAATCAGAGCTAATGCGCTAATGCTTTTGAGTTTAGCATAAATGAAAAACTGATTTTACTCCATCATACTGGGACTGTGCCACATGCTGAACGCTAAAGTGAAAGGTATCTTGAAAATCAATTGTAGTTTTGTTTTAGAATGAATAAATATTAATTTAAAAAGTCAGATAAATTGGGAAATATCTACTCCACTTCTATTAGCATATTAGCTAACACTTATAATTAATTAAAAAAAATTTTTTTTTTAACCAATGCCTTGGCAATGCATGACATAAAACATATTCAGTTTATTTTTCATTTCTCTAGACTTTTGGTATATACTTCAGAATTGAACCAGAATGAGATTGAATAAATTGGGGGGAAAACACCAGCACAAGGCACAGCATACAATATAGAATGCATACAAATAGCATCTTACCTCTGCCAACCCTTCTTTGCGTCTCTGAAGGCGTTCTACATCATCAATCTCGTACACTTTGATCTCAAAGGGCTCCTTCATAGTACCACCCAGTGGGGGTAGATCAACCCACTGGCCCGCTGAACCAACCTTCCTGCCCAGAGAAGAGGTGTCTGGCAGAGGAGCAGGAATCAGACGCCGTCGCTGGAGGCCTGGAGGGGTCACACAGGGCAATGCTCTTCATGTGGGCCGAAAATTAACAGCAAACTTTGTGGGCATGCTTTTAAAAATGTTTATATCAGACTGTATAATACAGATCACAGTGGAGAATTTGGATCCAACTGTCCTATCATACTGGATGACTGTAATGTAAAAGTCATTCTGTCAAAATCGTGTGAAACCGTTTTGAAGTTGAAAATATTAACCAATATTTGTGGCTCTCTGTATCAAATGTATATGTATGTATAGTTAATTGACAGATACATTAAACATCTTAAGTATAGAAACAGTCAATTGCAGAGACTCTCCAATCTAACTTTTGAAGGCCATCTAATAAATTAATCTTAAATTGATCACCATAAATAATGTCTGGAGTGCCTTGACAGTAAAACCTACCATTAGATCTCTTTTTGGGAGATTTTGAGGCCTTTGTTCGACTGGATGTGGACACTCCACTCTCACTCATGGAATCATGGGCAGAAGATGCACTGCCTGTGGTTTCACTGTCCCTGATCATGCTCTCATAACCACTGCTGCCTCCACTGTGATAAAAAAGTGCAGTGCGCCCCATGGCAGGGGGCAGTTCACCACTAAGTACACTGCTGTTGTCACTACCGTGGCCACTACTGTATCGCTGTGGATGGCGAGGGGCAGTGATTTTGCTGTATGGAGAGGGTAAACAAGCTGCCAGTGGCATCTCGCTGGAAGTTCGGTCATCATTGTTGCCATCTGCTTGGTCAGAGCCCCTGAGGTTTTTCTTGGAGCTACCAACTGCTAATTCACTGACCCGACTGTTGGCTGCACGAATCGCTTGCTTTGTGCCCATAACAGTGCCCCTTCCTTGTTTAGCATTGGAGCCTGTGACTGAGCGAGTTGGGGGTTTTCCAGTTGGAGGTAGACTGGTGTTCCGAGCAGCTGAGGCGGCAAGGAACTTGGTGGAGGAGCTAAGGGCCTTTGAACCCGTATTTAACAAGGACTTTCCTTTGTTGCCATTCCCAACAATGGCTCTAGGAGTTATACTGGCCTTTATCTGTCCAAGCTTACAAATTCCACTAGTAGATGGAGGGGAAGTGGCGGTTGGTGTAGATATGGAACAGGGAGTCCCAAGTTTTGGCACCATTTTAGTAGATTTGCCAGTGCTACTGATACTGACATTACTGTTCTCCCTCGAGGTTACTGGTTTGGAACCCATTGAGGTTAAGCTCTCACACCTTTCAAGGGACATAAGACTACCAAAATGCCTTCCATTGTCTCCTTTAGCACTATGTGATCTGAGACTAGAAGCTGTCTTCAGGCTAGATGACTTAAAGCTAAAGGATTCCCCCCTACCTCGAACATCAAAGTCCTCCTCAGAAACCGATGCTTTGGAGGAAGACAATCTTGTTCCATCATTACCCACAGACTTTAAGGCACTAGGAGACAACAAAATTTGTGTTTTCTGGTCAAGGCTTGACTTTCGAACAGGTGGAGCAGGGGGTGACATGCTTCCAGACTTAGGAAGCATACTACCCTTCTGTCCATTAGCTCTCTTTCCTAAGGACGAGAATTTCAGGCTACAAGTTGTATGTGAGGCATCATTACCCCATTTCATTTCAGAGGAGCTATGGGGCACTGAGACCATGCCGAGAGTGGTGGCCCCTCGCCTGAGCTGAGGCATCTTGCTTAGGTCTTTCTTAAAACTGGCCTTTTCACAACCATCCACAACCCTTTGAGATGTGGATGACACATGCATTTTGGGAGGGCGAGGTACACTGTTGCTATTCCCGCTTGTCTTTCTAAATGGAATCCCACTTGTGCCATTTTTTGGTGGTTTACTAACAGAGCTAAACTCAGAATTCCTGGCTGATGTTAGCCCACTACTAGTGTAGGTCAACTGTTCATCTATTCTGCTACCTTGGCGTTGTAGCTCATGGGTGTAGCTATTGCTAGAAGATGCAATTTGGGTGCTCTTCCTAGGGAGTGTAGAAAGATATGAGATCTGGGCAGACTGTGAAGTCATGAGTCTATTAGATTTGATTGACTTTGGACCACCGAGGGATGCTTTGGTAGTGTCATGAGAAAGAGGGCACTTAGAAATGGACAATTTGTCAATGGTTGCAGAATCATAGTCTTGTTCTGAAAAGCAAATTCCACTGTCACCCAATGGACTATTTGTTCTTTGCTGGGAGAAAGACTCAACTTGTAAACCACCAGGTAAATCCATCATGGAGCTGCTGACCAGTCCCTTGCGCACTCCCTTTGATGAGAGGGTCCTTTCAGTCTCATCACTTCTTGGGGTACAAATATTTGTCTTGCAAGACCAGGAGCTGATTGAAGAGTGTGCAGTGGCATGTCCATCTGTAAATTCCTCTTGTGACTTGGAAGCAGCACCTTGGTTCAGCTGGGAACTGTTCATCTGGCATGTGTAAGCATCAAACTCATCATTGATGCTGCTGATAATGCTAACAGGCCGTGAGTGAGATGCCAGGGCCTGCAAAGAGCAGTCGCTATTGAAGCTAATGATGCTGGAGGGTCTCCCATTGTCTGGAACCAGACCAGCAGGCAGCTCTTCGACCACTGTAAACACCAGCTCATCCTCTCCATTGAGCTCCACCGGCTGCTGCAGTGTAACTGTAGTCCTTAAAACATCCCTATCAAGGCACCTGTTCCTCAGAGTAGCACGTAGGTGGCTCACCTCCATAGGACTTCTACTGAGGTTATGGAATCTGTCAGTAATCGGGGGGTCATTTCGTTCTCCCTGTCTTAGGGCTTGCTGGCTCATACCCACTGGAGGTGTCCGTGTGGCTAAGCCACACTCTGTTTTAAGAACTGAGGTCTTTGAGATGTTCTGTGAGGAAGAGGGTTTTTGTATAAGCCCTCTACTAAAGACTTTCTCTCTCACAACAGGCTCTGAATCTTGCCTTAAAGTCGTGTTAATTTCAGATACGGCCCCATGTTGCAGGTGTGGAAGCTTTTGAAGAGAGGACTTGACGGTCCTGGATGATACAGAAGCACCTTCTGACATTTTGTCCACTCCACTTTTTGAGGCCGTCTGTTGGCCTTTTCCTTCACTGGTGAAAACAGATGTGCTCTCACTGCCATCAATACACTCAAGCCGTTCTTGTAACTCTGCAAAGGTGTTGCATTTGAGGTGGTCCCCATCAGATTTAGGTCCCTCTTTTACACGCTTCTTGTTTAACGAGGGAATGATAGGAACAAATGCTGGAGGGCCTTCATTGTCGCTGAGTTCACGGTCAGAGATAGGGGCCCCACCAGGCCCCACATAGATCACTGTATCACATGAGTGCTCACTGCTGGAGGAGTAATCTGGGTCACTGGATAACACTGAAGGGTGGTCTGGGTCAAGAGCCACAGTTCGAGGATGGAAGGGTCTTCGTCTGATGTGTCCCTCTTCACAGGAGCTCTCCCCTCCAGAGGAACTTGATGCATACTGAACAGAATAACACCAATAACCACACTGACATCAATATACTGTGTCTTTGCAGATAGTTCATTCATAGCATGCAATAAATTCAGAGAGGCATCCCTTTATGAAACAGCCTGTCAATATCAACAAAGGTTAAAAGTGCACATCAAAAGAAAAGCTCAAATTGTTGCCAATACTATGCACAAGTTAGGCAGGGAAAGGATTTTTTTAGATCTATAAAATATTAATATATTCTGTCAAAACAGCTTAATTATGGTGAAAATTGCCTGTGTGATGGGAAAGGTTACATGCTGTTCTCCCTTTGGAGCAAATGCATTGATTACATTTGTTGATTACATGACATAGGTCACTGAGAAATTTTGCAGTTAAATTATCACTTTATCATTTGTTCCTTTGACAAAAACCAAATCATTATTTAAATTGTGGATGTTTCTGATGAATAAAAGCCAAAAAGTAATTTAGGAAAATAACAGTCATGATCTATTCTAGAATGTATACAGACAATAACAAAACGTGGACAAAATTCTGACAAAAATGAATACTTTTTATGTTTTCATTATAATAAAGTCAAAAGAAACTTTTAAAAATATATAAAAATTATCTGGAAAAAATATTATTGTTCATTCAAATAATTATTAATTCAAACATAGTTATATATTGTTTTCACAATAAAAATTGGTCCAAAACTTTTTTTCATCATTTTCTACTAACAATAAAGTTTAGCGCAGTACTTGCTGTCTTATACGGTTACTTTAGTAACACAAATCAGTGCTTTGTAAAGTTGTTTTTAAAAAAGACCATGAATACACAAGCATACATAAATGATCCATATATCAGTTTGAACTACATACCTTAGATTTCTTCTTTCTCATGCGGTGAATACGGGAGGCAAGCTGCACAGTGGTAAGAGATTCGGCATAATTGGCTGGCGAGTCAGAGATGTGGGCGATCATGGTGGTTCTACAGTTGATGTTGCCCAGCGATTCCCTCAGCAGCATGGTAAGCTTGCTGTCTCTGAATTATACATCAAAAAATCTTCTCGTTAGCCAAAAAGGAAGCTAGGCCTTACAACGTTCTGCCTCTCTCCCTCTAAGACCACTGAGAGGCTGTCTTAAAATAGAGGATTATGAATCATACTAGAATAAAAGAAATCCCTCCTTTTGATGCTCACTTTCTAGTGACCTGATTTGGAGTGTTTTTATTTTAATCTGTTGTGGAGGATGTCATTTTCTGAAGCCACATTTAAAAGAAAAAGATTTCTGCTCGTGCCACTGTATTTACTATCCCACCTTCCGGTAAGTATTTCTTCATTTTCTTTCAGCATAAATCTGTTACTCCCCAACCCACATTCCTATCAATACATCCCACCTCAGAGCAATTCACACTGGCTGCCTTCTCTCTCTGCAAAGCTGGCTAATTGGCTTCATTGATCTGAGGAGGGTGAGAATGAAATCCCTGCAGATGCAGATCAGGAGGACTCAGTGGGTGATCGGTGACATATTACTACCATTAACAGAGATCTATCATCTCCCAGTATTGGTCTGTATTGATTAATTGAACCACAAAACTCATACCTGTATGGCACATGCTTAGCTCCATTGGCCAAAGCTAGGATGACATTTCCAAGGGCACCCAATGACAGACATTGGCCTCTCCCTCCATCTCGTGTTTGGCTCAGATCAGACTCGCAACTGCCTAAGTCCAGAAGGTGCAGACGGCTACGATTTCCAGACACTGCAAAGTTATACACAGCCTGTTAAAAACCTTGACTTCTAATGTCCATGTAAAAAAACTCTTTAAAATCCCATTTAAACACATAGTTTGACTGTTTACAGGGCACATGTCTATATTCCAAGTCCCTAAACATTCAAGAAAAATATAAAAAGTATAGACACCCATGACAAAAACATGTAAAGCTCCATTTTACAAAGACTTCTGTCCGGTTTAAAAGAGTAGTGCTTAGTTTCTAGCACCATCAGCAGTATCATCAGCAGTACCAAAATACCCATTGTTAGGACAAACAGCTAATGTTGCTACTGTATGTCTGGCCACTCAAATAAACAGAGTGTAACTGTTAAAAAAAACCAACCTATCAATGGTTAGTTGTCTCTGTGCATTAAGCTGAGAAAGGAGAAAGTATTTTGTTATCAAAAAGGCCACCGGTCACATTGTTGCAGGGGACCTTATGAGATGACAGTTGGATATAACATCTCTGCTAAGTGGTGATTCAATATTCTTGGCAGTCCATCAAACAGCAAGCAATAAAAGTAAGTACAGCTAGTTAGATTACAGTCCCATGTAGGTCACTAGACTAAAATTCATTCAGGATCATTACAGGAGATGCATTTATTTCACACTGAGATTGAGGCCATTAACCTCACGTCGGCAGGATTTACAAAGCCAGCGCTCAGAACTGAAAGCCTCTGTGGAGCAGGAATGCAAACGAGCTTCTCATTTCATGCTGGGCTCTATAAACACCTCTGCAGAAGAGACTCCAGCCTCATTACATATTAAAATCTATTCTGGCTAGTGTCAATGGCCAGCACCCAGCCCGCATTGCAGTAACAGGAGTGCAATACTAATGATCATGCTAATGTTGACATGCTGATTTGACAGGATGGCTACGCCCAGTATGAAAATGTGCTAACCCTTCTTGTAAGCATTCTCGTAGAACTTTTATCAGCGGTACTAAATTGAGGTAACAGATACTCTCTGTGAACATGAAGAGCATGATAATGGAGTCAGGTATCGGCCGCCCTAGGTAACAGTCTTCTCAAAATACTAATGATGCATAAAGACATATGATATGAAATCTTGGATAGTGATAAGAGGGTAAAACTTAATTTGTGAGGTTGAGCTAAATTACTTTTAAAAGCATTTTAAGGCCTAGATATAATGGTATGGCTGTTTAAAAATATCTTTTAGCATTTCTTGTCAACATAAAAAGTAAATAATATTGTGCTCTTAAATAGCTTACATATGGTTTTCCAAAATAAAATGTACACATAGCAGCGAAAATGAACACAGTGAGCCATACTTCCTGCTTTGGTGCTCTTCTCCATACGGTACTGGGAAATATGTAGTGTGAAGAGCATGTGAGAATTCCAGCGGTCCTCTTCCTTACAGTCAGATCTGCTGGTGCTACGTGCTGCCAGAGCTGCATCCAAGAAAAAAGCCGCCTTCTCTGCAGAGTACGCCCGTAACTCGCTCTGGTTCTGCAGCTGGACATATTTTAAAGAGAGAGTGAGACAGAGATAAAAGAAAGAAAGACAAACAATTTGTCAGTAAATTGAATACAGTTCAAATGTTTGATTCAGAAATGATATACTGTACACTATATTGATCAAAAGTGACAGTAAAGACACTTATGTTTTAAAAGATTTCTATTTCAAATTTACTATTCATCAAAAATTCCTGAAAAAAATGTTACAGGGTTTACACAAAAATATTAATCAGCACAACTGTTTTTAACATCGATAATAATAAGAAATGTTTCATGATCACCAAATCAGCATATTAGAATGTTTTCTGAACACTGAGACACTGAAGACTTGAGTAATGATGCTGAAAATTCAGCTTCACTATCAGGATTATATTAAGTTTTAATTTATATTAAAATAGAAAACAGTTATATTGTAATAATTATATATAATCAGTTAAACTGTAATAATACTTCACAATATTATTGTTTTTACTGTATTTTTTTTTACAAATAAATGCAGCCATGGTGAGTATAAGAGACGTTTTAAAAAAAAATCTTATCAACCCCCAACATTTGAATGGCATGTTTATAAAAAAGACACAGTGCACTATCATACACCCGGCACAATGCGACGCGAGTGTTTTTTTGCTAGTTTCAGCCCGACGCAGTTATCATTTTCACGTCCAACACCACGTTGTTTATATAGCAAATGCACTTTGCCCATCTGTTCGCCCATGGGGGTGCTGGTCTGAAAACGAGGTGTGTTCAGGCGCATTGTTGGCGTGTTGCTATTTTAAGGCAACGGAAAACGACTGCGCCATTGACCAACAAAAACCTGGTCTAAAGTCAATGGGCCAGTATTTTTTTTATATTTAAATGGTGAGTGGGACGTGCAGCAGCACACAAACATGCCAAATATTAAAAATTAATAAAATGAGAGTGTCTATATTCTGCAATGTAAATAGCAATCCACCAAACCTGGCTTTTAAAGGGAATGGGAGATGACACTCTGATTGGTTTATTGCATGTTACTCCCAAAACACACCCATGACTCATTAAGAGACTAGGTACAACCCTTTTGGAACATGCGCCTGGCACGCCGACCATTTTTTCCGCTGTTTAACTAGCGAAAGTGGATTCGGACACGCCCTAAGTGTACCTGCGCCATGAGCTTCAGACCATGCACTTAGATTGTTAAAATAGGGCCCCATAATGTGGCACCTAATTATGTTACATTTACATTTAAAAAAAAAGATTTTTTAAGAATTAATCAATGGTAATTAATCTTGGTACTTCTAGCACCATGCTCTATTATTTGAGCTACAGGAACATTATGTAGACTTACACATACTAAAAGAAACTCTAATGCACCTGGGATCCACAGACTGGGTCCTCTCTCAGGGAAATTCCTGCGCCCTGACTTTCCTCGGAAGTCCCTTTGGAAAAGTCAGCCAACAGGTCTCTCAGCACCTCCTCCCTACCACAGATTTCCACAGCGGACACACGGATGGAGAATCGTGTGCCGGCCTTCTCTTTCCTTTCCTCGATGAGCTTGAAGAGCCAAGATATAGCACAGGGTGCCACACCTAAGCTCTGTGTTGAGCTGTCCCTGCCGATCATGGTGTAGCTTTTGCCTGTGAGGTAAAGGTGAATTATGGTGAGCTGGCATTGTTGATGAAAGATGTAACCAAACATTCAGGATTGTGGGACTGAAGGTAAAATATTAGTTTTTACTAAAAGTGATAAATACTACACTATATCATGTTTTAATTGTCTTTATATGGTTCCTAGTTAGCTAAAAAAAGTAATAAAATAAGTGAGAAGCATTTGTAAACACTGTGACATTGTCACTTGATTAACTTAGCTTGACTTAACTACATAATGATATAAGAGCAGGCCTATAATAAGATTTGTGTTAAAATTAGCACTGTGCATGTAAAATGCCCCTGAGCTAATAAAATTAACCTAACAGGATGTTAGTCATGAGAGAATATACCACACTAAAGCAGAGCAAATGAGCAGCCAAGCTAACTATGGGGGATTGAAGCAGCACGGTGGGAGGCAGACATTCTCTCACAGTCAGGGGCTGAACAACAAAAAACTGAGCGCTTTTCAAACACAAAGTGTAAAACGAGGGCACTTTGTGTTCAACAAACTCCTATTACTGCTCAAACACATATGCCCTTTCCACGTTTTCTCTGCCTCCTTGCTAGGCAATTTCAAGTGCAGCCAAAACATTACTGTATTTCGCATCACTTTGCCTTTCGCCTCATGTGAGTAATGGCTACTCTATCTGAAAATGGATTCTGAACAATGCATTATCTGTCAAAGCATGAGGAGTTGTGACAGAGAGAGGTGGGCTATAATAACAATAAAGGATTAGTTCACTTCAGAATTCAAATTGTCATCCAAGATGTTTATGTCTTTCTTTCTTCAGTCGAAAAGAAATTAAGTTATATATATATATATAACTTCTTATAGTGGACTTTGGCAGCTACCAACTGGTTGAAGGTCCAAATTGCAGTTTCAAAGCAACTTCAAAGGGCTCTACACGATCCCAGACGAGGAATAAGGGTCTTATCTAGCGAAATGATCGGTCATTTTCTAAAAAAAAAATTATATACTTTTTAACCACAAATGCTAATCTTGCACTGCTCTGCAATGCGCCACGCATTACGTAATCATGTTGGAAAGGTCACAAGGGACGTAGGCGGAAGTACTGAGCAAGTGTTTACAAAACGAATGTGCAAAGACAAACAACCTTTACAAAAAAAAGGACGATTTTGGACGATTTTGAAGTTGGAGGATAAAACGAGATGGAGTTTTTCGCCCTACTGCGGTACTTCCGCCTACGTCACGCTTGACCTTTCCAATGTGATTACGTAATGCGTGGCACATCGTAGAACAGTGCAAGATGAGCATTTGTGGTTAAAAAGTATATATATATATTTTTTTTTAGAAAATGACCGATCATTTCGCTAAATAAGACCCTTATTCCTCGGCTGGGATTGAGGATTACTGTAAAAAGTGGATACTAGGATGAATCGATGTTTACTAACCGAGGTTGGCTTGACCAAAACAGAAGATGCAGCCATCTGCCCCGTTGACCACAGATTGGATAACCTCTGCCACTGTCCCTGAGCACACCTCCGCCTGAGGATACAAACAAAGATTTAAACATCAAATCAAACAGTGCTATTAGTTTTACATATTTATAATTCACACAGACAGACACAGACAGAACAACAGACCGAATGACAGACAAAATAAGACAGATAGAATGACAGACAGACAGGCAGACAGAACAATAGATCGAATGACAGACAGACAAAAAGAGACGGAGAGAACAACAGACAGAACAATAGAACTATAAATGGATGGACTGATAAACAGACAGACAAAATGATAGAATTACAGATAAGACAGACAGACAGCCAGAATGATAGAGAACGATTCCCCTTGTAACATCTTGCTTGTCCTTGCCAACTTTCCAAACAGATGAAGAATACAGTAAGGACACAGATGAAGATTTTAAACCTTGGAATTATGTGTGTGTATTTTGCAGCTTGAGGAAAGCTTTGACAGTGTTGTTGTAAGAACAACCTCTGATGTGCGCTCGCTCAAAGCCTCTTTTGTTCTGAACAATGTGGGGTAGTCATTGATCATCAGACCTGATGTTTCTAGGACAGGAAACCCAAAGACTCCAAACTCCCAAAGAGTTCAGGAGGAAGCAGAGAAAAGAGCTCTGTTATCTTTTCCTCTGAGATTCCTTCAGGCACTGTGGGCTCAGAACGATAACCCCAACTCACCAACCAAACCTTTTATCTCCCTCACAAACCAAGCGAAATATCTCCCTTACGAATTGCTTTGATCTCAGCATGGATGTCCTGCCTGTTTGACATCAATTCTATGTAGATTTTTGCTCAAAATGAAATTATAAGGACAGACAGGAAATTGGGAACATCTCTTTGGTATAACTTGCAAAATGCTTGCTTTTATTACTCTGATTGCCCAAAATTGACACAAATACCCTTACTGTACCTGTGAAGCATCTTGAGTGAAGACGGCATCAAAGGTAAACATCTTTGGGGCGGTGGCAGAGGTGGAGCGTGTGCAGGTGGGCGGCTCACAAAAGGTCAGCTGTTTCTTATGGGCGTCTACTTTGAGAAAGGACATGGATTCTGAGGTGTCTCGCGATCCTTTGGCAGGACATATCCGCACCATCACTTTCACCTGCAAAGCACACAATTACATTCAAATCATAATTATATTATTACATAATTTTATTTGTGACAAGCGCCTTTTGAATTGGCAGCTATATGACTATAATTGCACCCTCCTACCAGCTAATTCTCACAATTATTGAGTGGTTTGTTGCAAGAATAATGTCTTTCAGTTTTCTGGCCAAGGACTCCCCTCATACTGGCAACTTGGAAAGCATGTAATCAGCGGAAGATGAATGCTGAGATTCCCAAAGCCCTTCTGTTCTCAGAAAGGAACATCCTGCTGTAAAGTGTGGCTGGATTCACAAAACAGACCTGCCACTTTTTGACCAGACACTTCAAATCAAAATGAAACTGACCATGTTTTGGTCAGTTTCAGACCATGTTTTGACCAGACACTTCAAATCAAAATGAAACTGATCATCCAAGCATAAATATTAAGGAACACAACTGTTTTCAACATTGGTGATAATAAGAAATGTTTCTTGAGCACCAAATCAACATAGAATGATTTCCATAGGATCATGTGACACTGAAAACTGGAGTAATGCCTGCTGAAAATTCAGCTTTGTCCTCACAGTAATAAATTACAATTTAAACTCAAAATAGAAAACTGGGAATTAAAATTGTAATAATATTTCCCAAAAGTACTGTTTTTATTGTGTTTTTAATACAATACCCTAACAGTTTGAACATTAGTGTACTTTAGAAGCATTCAGAAGTCAACACCTGAAACATGGCACAAAGGAATTGATCAAAAGTGTCGATAGCAATGTGGTAAAGCTATGGTTATTGTTATGTTGGCCATTGTTAATTTCCATCTCTAAGGATACTTTTATGCATCAGTGTTATTTTGATCTAAGATCAATGCTTCTGGTTATTACTGTATAAGAAGTCATCTTGCTTATTAAATCAAAAACTAATTTAAGTTCAACTTCATTTAGGGGCCATAAATCCAAAGCTATGTGTCTGATAAAGTAACATGAACTATCTATAATCACTATGAGACACATGATAGACTTAACACAATAAGGTTCCAGATGGTATAGGGTTAGTGAAACTTGCATGCAACATCCATCCATTTTTTACAGTCTTAAACACAAGCAAATGAATGATAGCTAAATGAAACGACACATCCCGTATGACTGAGGCAAAGCAGTTTATTACTACACCCTACTCAGTGAAGCAATAATGTACTTGACTGTTAGTGTTTAACGTCTTATTTTATAGCTCTGCCACTAGGGACACTTTTAGAGTAGACAGCAACAAACAGCCCCTGAAGTTTACAGTCCTCCACTGAGATAAAGTATTCAATTGGCAGACAATATGGATCTCTGTTGCCTGATCAGTCTCTCTATGTTCCTTATTCATAGTGATATGTTTGGCATTAAAGACTGTTAGCTTTCCCTTCCAAGAAATAGATAGAAAAATCAGCATTCTTTTAAAATCACTTAGTATTCTAGGCAAGATAAAATTAAAAGACCAAAACACTTTTACAACTATAAAATACTTTTACAACTATAAAGTACTTTTACAACTTAGGGTTGTTAAAAAGTGCTAGTCTAGAAGTATAATTTTCATTTAGCAAACATGAGGATCCAGGTCCAATTCCGACATTAAAATAAAGTAAAATAAAATAAAATATAAAAAAAATAAAATACAAATATTTTTTAAATAAACCAAACGCAATTGCAGCTGAACCTGATAGCAAGTGATCACCATATATTTAAGAAAAAACACCTTTGACATTATGATAGAAATTCCTTTTGTGTTTAAATTACGAGTTTCGAACAACTCATTTCAATGATACAATTCAAATATAATTTTTTTTTTCTATAAAAATAGAAAAATTGCAAATCAAACAATTCTCTTGAGTGCAAAAGCACCAGTGATGTGTCAATCAGTCAATTCCACACAGATTAACTTCCATTAGCGCTGCCTTCCCACAATCACCTGTTCCTCTCTACCTGCCATCTTCTAAGCACTTTGACATTTCCTTCCTCCAAAAATAAAGAAAATGAGAGTTTTCATACCCATTTCCTGCAGAAGTGCATCAAAATCAGCAGGCAACGCACTTTAACTCAGTGGGGCTTATTAGCAATCACTTCACTGTCTTTTTCTTGATAAACCTCATTAAAAACTTGCAGCTGCCTGCCTTTGGTGTGACTTTAGAAAACTTTTAATGCCTGCTGTAGCACATTTTTTAATGCTGTGTTTGCACAATGCATCAACACAATCAGAAGGGAATGAAAATGCTTTATTTACCTATGGTCTTCCAACTGCAATGGATATGATTGATGTAATAAGCTTCTCTTGAGATTTTGAGGAGTAAGTCAGGTGACCTCACTGTTCTTAATGAGCGAATCATCTCCCTGCAGACATGACGCCATAATAAACCTGCACCACCTGCTGGTGTTTATGAGTCAGCAGTCTATTATAGTATCTAATTCTAAGAACACACATTATCTTCTTACTTTCCCACAGAGAAGTCATCTTAAACCAGACTCTAATGGGTCCCATCTCTTTGAATTTATTTAGAGTGCATCACCTGTGCTGGAGGAGGGTCATACATGGGTCAATGTAATCTTCCTTGGCTTTTAGACCTCCAGGGGGTGTTAAGGAAAGGAATGAGTTTGTTACCCAAAATAGCGGCAACATGCTGAGATGTTCTTGATGCTCTATAGAGTCCCATAAGGGAATATATATGGAACTGTCAGTTACATGGCAAGATACAGCAGTATATGTACAAATGTTTCAGAGAAGACAGTGAAAGGGCATGACCTCAGCTCATTATGGTTAGCAGGTTAATATTAAGCAGATTCTCTTTATACAAAGTGACTTAAAGTACACTAATTGCAGTAACAGTCCTCCTGGAGCGACCTGGGATTAAGTGCTTTGCCTAATGGGAAGCAGTGTGCTTTAGCATGACAGTAAACATAGTAACTGTCCAGACACTGAGAATTATGGCATGTTATAGGCGAAACAAATGGTCAACTCATCCCTGTATTGTCTGTGAGACTGCATAAGGGAGATGTAGGAATTCACAATATATCGACACCATAACGATTATTGGCCTATATTAGACATTTTTTAAATTTAATTGGTATTGGTTGATTGGTTGATATTTAATACTGTTTTTACATTTAGATTACGTTTGCTGTCATCTAATGCTGTCATCTAAAGTCACTTAAAGTTAATCATTATTTAAAAACACTGTTAAAAGTAATCTTAAGCAAATCTTCAAAATGAATATGGATTTTCATTCTGTACATTAAAATTGTGGGTATATTAAAGTTGTGAAGTCTAAAATTCACATGTAGAATTTCAAACAATTTCTTTTTAGTTTTTAGTGTTTTATACGGAGCCCCGCACATGACATGTGCACGATTTACTATTTCATTCCTTCGATTTATAAATCATGCGCATGATTTTTAAATCGAAAGAACGAAATAGTAAATCGTGTGCACAATTTAGTAAATCGAGGGAATGAATTAGTAAATCGTGCGCACAATTTGGTAAATCGAGGGAACAAATTAGTAAATCGTGCGCACGTTTCGCATGTCATGTCCGGGGCTCTGTAGTTTTATCTTTTATAAATTGTATAGAAATTTACCATTTATTGGTTGTCAGCCATAATAATTATCGGCTTATCATATCAGACAGAATTTGAATACTGTGCATCCCTAAAGGAGATGTAATATTAGTAATATACAAAGTTCTGTCATGAAACTCTGGATGGTGCAGAATAATAGGTCCTTTAACTCAACCTGCTCGTAATCACATCATTATCTATAGGGCACAGCTGATTGGTTCTTGCTGTACCAGTAGCCAATGAGCTTGTGTGCTCAACCTTCAAAATATTTTGGTAGCATTTCCTTAGCAGTGCAGCTCGCTTCAGAAACCCTCCACCTTCCCCAGCGCCACCTGTATAGATCTGCTAGGGTAATTCAGCTGCGCTATATTGTGCAGCAGCAGCATCTCTTACTTGCTCACAGCAGCATGTTGTGTATGTATTGGCAGTAGCAAGTCCCGTACTTGCTCTGCAGCAGCAGCAAAAATCAACAGCAGCAGCGTAGCAGATCTATTTCGCCAAGACCAAACATACAGCATTGTCATACCCATTACCATGCCAAACACTCCGAGAGTTGTCATGACAGTAAGCAGACAGGAAGCGAAGTGGGAGAGAGAGAAAGGGGGGCAGAATCAGGCGCTATATATCAGCGTGCTGCCTACTAGGCTATCGGCACCGACCACAAACATACAAGTTTTGTTACTAAACTTCAGCATTGATACTAAACAACCAACATGGGGCAGCAGGGATGTCGGTTTGCTAATTTTATACCTGCTATCTTAAAACAGTGTTATTTTTTACAATCCCTTACAATCCCAAATAGCAAACAACAACATCGGATCTGTAGATTGTTTTTCATATACTTATAGGGAAATCCTCAAACACAATAATCCAGATGACAAAAAGTAATGCTCATAAGTCTGGTGTTCAAATAATCCAAGAATGAGACTCAGAAATGGCCAGTGGGCCATCATAAGCATTTCTATACTCAGACTGTCCAGCATTTACAAACAACCCTATTCTGAGAGAGAAATATGTCTTTTATCCAAATGCCCCCTGATGTCATTCTCTGACCCTTCTGTTTTCATACATTGCTTTTCCCACTCCCACGGCCTGTCAGTCACTTGCAGCGAAGAATGCTGTCTGGCATTCCGAAGGAGCTTCTTGGAATACCAACAGCCTGGGAAATCAGGACAACTGGGCCAACCCATGCTGTCACACACAGTCTGCTTTGATGGTAACCCGAGAACTAGCCAAATTGATAAACCCACTGAGAATTCTTGAGCAGAGGGCAACCAGAGGTTTACACATGATGTCAGTTTATTAATAAAAAAGAAAAATAGTTTCTATAATTATGAAGTATAAGTTGTCATGGCTTATTATTCACTTTGAGATTACAATAATTTTCACAAAATGTTAGGCTTGGATCATGTTTTATAAATCAAAAAGCTTTTGAAGAACTGGTAAAGGTGAAAGAAGACTTTATTGTACCTTTCCCATCCCAGGGCTGTCCTTAGCCTTTGACCCTGCCCTGAGGAGACATGGGGGTACAGGTGGGGGCGAGAGCTGCAGGGCAGCGCTGAAGCCATCAGTGTAGAAAAACGGCTCTTCTGGATCAGGTGGGGAGGGAGGAAGCGGCTGAGGCTTCTTTCGTTTGGAGAGGTTCAGCTTCTGGGCAGCCCTGTGAAAGATCAGCAAACAAAAAGTTAGGTCAAGGAGTACTGTCCAGAAGGCACTTCCTGCATTAGACCTGCATTGCTATACGACTACATATCTGTCCTCCAAAGATTTGAGATGAACATATTTTGAATGGATGAGTTTGCATGTCTGTGACAAACCAGCAGCAAAAGAATATGATTACGAGCAACTACATTTATACACAATAAATTAAAGGCTGCATTCATTTGATCTAAATATACTAAAAACAATAATACTGTAAAATTATTACAATTTAAAATGTGTTTTTTACTTTTATATATTATATAGTAATTTATTCCTGTGATGGCAAAGCTGAATTTTCCAGTCATTACTCCAGTCTTCAGTGTTACATTATCCTTTAGAAATCATTCTGATTTACTGATTTGGCACACAAGAAACATTTATTATTATTATTATCAATGTTAAAACAGTTGTACTGCTTAATTTTTTATTATTATTATTATTTTGGTGGAAACTGTGATGCATTTTATTCAGGATTCTTTATTCTTGAAAAACAGCATTTATTTTAAATAAAAAGCTTTTGTAACAATGTAAAAAATTTACAGTAATTTTTTATTCAATTTAATTCACTGCTTTTCTGAATAAAAGTATTGATTTCTTCAATAAATAAATAAATAAATAAATAAAAAATCTTACTGACCCTAATACAGTGTCTTCCACTAATATTGGCACCCTTGGTAAATATGAGCATATCTTTTTGATCTTTCATTCAAAAAATTCACAAAATTGTAACCTTTCATTGAAGTAAAACAATTGAAAGTGTGTGTGTGGGGGGGGGGGGGTATCATTATGAAATAAAAAAATTTCTCCAATGCACGTTGGAGACAATTATTGGCACCCCTAAAAATTCTTATGAGTAAAATATTTTTTTAGCACACCAGGGTGACTAGGAGTATGAAATTGTCCAGCCATGACTTCTTGTTCCACAGGAGTACAAATATGTGTAAACACAAAGGCCGAATTCCCTTAATTATTCATCACAATGAGAAAAACCAAAGAATATAGTTCTGATGTGCGCCAAAAGATTTTTGAGCTTCATAAAATAGAAAGTGGCTGTAAGAAAATAGCTAAAGCACTGAAAATCCCCATTTCCACTACCAGGGCGATAATTAAGAAGTTCCAATCAACTAAAGATGTTACAAATCTGCCTGGAAGAGGACGTGTGTCTAATGCGCAGTGAGGAGGAAAGTTTGAGTGGCCAAAGACTCTCCAAGGATCAGAGCTGGAGAATTGCAGAGAGTCTAGTAGAGTAGAGTCTTAGTAGAGTCTTGAGTCTCAGAAAGCCTAAAAAAAATGATCAAACAGCACCTATATCCCCACAAGTTGTTCGGGAGGGTTTCAAGAAAAATCCTCCTCACTCATTCAAAAACAATCTCCAGCATATTCATATTCATATTGTCAGACACGACTGGAACTTCAAATGGGACCGGCTTCTATGGTCAGATGAAACTAAAAAAAGAGCTTTTTGGCAGCAAACTCACCAGATGAGTTTGGTGCACACATGGATAAAAAGTACCCCATGCCCATAGTTAAATATACTGCTGGATCTTTAATGTTGTGGGCCTATTTTGTTGCTGGAGGTCCTGGACATCTTGTTCAGGTACATGGCATGATGGATTCTAGCAAATACCAACAGATAAAAAAATAAAAACCTGACCGCTTCTGCTAGAAATCTTATAATGGGCTGTGGTTCGATCTTCAGTCAGGACAATGATCCAAAACAAATATCAAAATCAAAACAAAAATGTGTCCCTGACCTGAACTCTACAGAAAACGAGTGGGATGAACTGAGGAGAAGAAGCACCAACATGGAGCTGGGAATCTGAAGGATCTGGAGAGATTCTGTATGGAGGAATGGTCTCTGATTTCTTCTCAGGTGTTCTCCAAACTCATCAGGCATTATAGAAGACGATTCAGAGCTGGTATCTTGGGAAAAGGACATTGCAATAATTGGGTGCCAATAATTGTGGCCAACGTGAACTAGAGAAAAACATTTATTTCATAATGAGATTTTTCCCCCACTTTCAATTGTTGTCCTTCAATGAAAGGTTACAATTTTGTGATTTTTTAAAATAAAAGATCAAAAGGATAAACAATGCAGATTTATTTTCACAGCCGCCTTTGCTCATATTTAGCAAGGGTGCCAAAATTACTGGAGGGCACTGTAAATGTGCTAATGTGAAAAGTCAATAAAGAGTGGGATGCAGAAGCCACAGAGAAAAACTTTTAAGTTTTACTTTTCTTTTAAGTCTTAAAAGGAAAGACAAAATGTTCCTCATCTAGCTACAGAATACGTATGGGCACAAGATTGCTGACAACTGCTGGTTAAAATTTGAAGAAGAAAAAAAAAACAAACTCATACAGTTAATGGTTTATAAAGACATAATGTCTTTGTTATTTCTAAAAATGCTAAATATTTGGTTAGGCTAAAGTAATTATAATTAGCTACATAACCAAAAGGGAGACCCCTGGTTTGGCTTTCCAATTAAGTAAAATCTTAATGTTATACCAATGGCATTCTTAAGAAATGTGTGCTTCCAACAGTTTGTGGAGTTTTCCATATAGAAATGTTTGAACACCTTTGAGATGAATTGGAACAGTGAGTCAGACCCCGTCACCCAATGGCAGTGTCTGACCTCACTGTGTAAAAACCTGCATCCATGTTCCAAAATCTAGTGGAAAGCCTTCCCAGAGGAGCAGAACCTTTTAAGAAGTACACGATAATGAAAAATAAGTGTTCAACAAGCACATATTGTTGTGGTGTTATGCTGTCCACATGCTTTTGGCCATACAAATGTTGTAATTGTAAAAAGGTGCAGGCTGCCTAAAGCTCTGTGTGTTATCCAGCTCACATTCATGTCTCTATGCCTGTTAGCATGAGGCTGAAGGGCTTGAGTAGAAAAGATTGAGCTCATTAAATGCCTCACTCTTCCTCACATCCTTTCTCTCTCTCTCTCCCTCTAACTCCTTCAGTACAGCCTCTTCAGGGGTGAAAAATCACAGCGAACACTGTGTAATTACAGTCTCCATGAAGGACACAAGAGGAGGCCCCCACAGGAAATGTGTATGTGCTATGCATTAAAAGGTGTAAGTGGATGTGTGTGCAAACACACACATATTACAGAAAGAAATTAGCACTGAGCATCATCACCATGTGTATGTTTAAATACAGAAACACTATTAAATTAGAATTTTTGGCTAAATTGAGAAAATTTAATGCCAATAAATATGTCTTACCAGCCTCTTCCTATATAAATAAAATTATTACTAATATAGAAATTAACATCATTTTTAATAATAACAATGCAAAATAAATCATAATATAACAACATAATATGTGACTCTGGACCACAAAACCAGGCATAAGTCGCATGGGTATATTTGTAGCAATAGAAAACAATACATAGTATTTGGTTTTTTTTGTTTTTTTTGCTTTTATGCCAAAAATCATTAGGATATTAAGTAAAGATCATGTTCCATGAAGACATTTTGTAAATTTTCTACCATAAATATATCAAAATTTTATTTTTGTGAGTGGATATGCATTGCTAAGGACTTAATTTGGACAACTTTAAACGCGGTTTTCTCAATATTTGGATTTTTTTTGCACTCTTAGATTCCAGATTTTCAAATAGTTGTATCTTGGCCAAATATTGTCCTATCCTAACAACGGCATGAAAAAGTACAGCTACTGAATATTTCATATAATTGCTAAACATTTATACAAGCATACATTAGTATGACATACTAGCTTATTTATTCAGCTTTCAGATGATGTATAAATCTCAATTTAAAAAATTGACCCTTATGACTGTTTTTGTGGTCCAGGGTCACATATATTATAAATTATACAAATATAATATGTTCTGAATGGCCAGTAGGATAAATAAACAAACAAGCAAACAAACAAACAATATAAAGTAACCAGCAGGGCATTTTACTTTCTCACCAAAGCCAATTTTTATTCTCATTTGGCACTTGTCGAGTGTTAATTTTGGACCCTAGAGTGTGAATGAGGCAGAGAGACTGAGAATGAAAAAAAGAGAGCTCGTAATAGGGGGCATAAGAGGTTGGAAAAAAATACTTGTGTGAGAGGAGGAGGGTTTTATTAAAATTAAACCCACCTATGGAGACAAAGCCTCTTTTTTTGCCTCCTCCTCCTCCACACACCTCACCTTTTCACACACACATACAGCGCATCCTCTAACATAAAGAGGAAACCCACGCCCACATGTAGGGCAGAGAGCCGCATTCACAGCGTCTGGCTGCACGACAAATGCTTTACAAGCTTCTTATGAAGCACAACACAGTCACACACACAAAAGATTGAGATATCAGTCAGGAGCGAACAGAGGTGAGTGACCAGAGTGGGAGAAATGCAGCATGGTAGAGTGAGCTCCGATACGCTAGACTGGGCTTTTTCCAGATGCACCCACCTGTTAAATCTCCCTTCCCTGCCCTGCAGTGAGCAGTCTCTCTCTCGATTTGCTATTACTGCAGGTGATGTTTTAGGGTTGCAACTGAGAACAAACCAATGCACTGCAGTTACTAAAGCACTTTTACAACCTTAATGATGCATACTTAGGTGTTGAACAATGGAGCAGCACATTACAGGTATAGTTCACCAAAAAATTAAATTTCTATCATAATTTACTCACCCTCATGTCATTTCAGAATTTCTTTCTTTTATAGTATCAAACAAAAGAAAAAAAACTTTGAAAAATATCTCAGTGTTGTTTTGGCAATACAGTGAAAATTAGTGAGGTTCAGTGTTGTTTTGGTATGGACAAAAGCAATTGAAATATTCTTTAAAAAAAATGTGTGTCTTTTTCAGAAGACAGAAGGGCATACAGGTTTAAAAAGACTTGAAGGTGAATAAATATGGACAGAATTTACATTTTATTGGAAAAAAAAAAACTGGGATAAATGAGCAACTCAAAAGAGTCCACTATACTTACAGTTCTCTCCAATCCATTATCTCAGTTCAGAGGTCATATCAGCACAGCAGTGAGAAAAGCAGCTTTTCAACTTGTTCATTCCAGACCCCGGTAAGAGCACTCCACGGCTCCCGGCACATGTGAGAGCAAGGCGGGGCGGGTGCGGAAGGCGTGCTGGAGATGGGGGGCTAGAGGTGTCTGCTGGAGGACGGGGCGATGTGATTACTGTCACTGTCATCAGGGGTCCACTTCATGCAAATTCCCAGACGAGGAAGTGGATACAGGTGCGACGAGATGCGATAGGCAAGAAGCAGACGTCAGAAACGCTCATGATGACCCCCAAAAGTTTTCTGTGGAACGGACGGGTAAGTAGCGCTCCTGCAGTGAAGCATTTTCCGCCACGCTGTACTTCCACAGAGCGAGTCACCAATGGTTGACTTCTCAAAGTTTAGCTCTTCCGTTCGCCTGTCGGAAACCGATGTGTTTGTAACCCAAAACTGCAATCAACTTTTCATCTTTCTTTTCCACTTCCCTCCAAGGTAGCCCTCACTTCACCTCTGCATTGAGGCTGGGCGGGGGCACATCATCCCTCTCTGCTGCGCTCCTTTCCTCCACTCTTTTGCGTTCCTCTCTGCCACTAGCCCATTGACAGAACTCCCAGGGAAGACAGAGGAGAAGGCAAATCCCCTGGGATGAGGGGAAAAAAAAGAGTCGATTCCTGCTATTGCTGTTGCTGGGAAACCCTGGCAGAAGTCCAACGGTCCTCTCCGTCTACTCTCCGCGTCTCTCCCTCAATCTGGCGAGTCGCTCTCACCTTCTCCCTCTCGCTTTGCTGCACTCGCTCTCTCCCTCTCCTCTCCTCAGCCCAGCCCCCTTTCCATTCCCCTCCCAGACACAGTGTCAGTACACAGCTGCTGTGCAAAGCGCCACTGATAGGCAGCATGCTCCACACACACTTGTCTGCGCACGCACACACACATTCTCTCTTTCAATCACACGAACACACTTCACTAACGTGCAAAGCATGCACTTTCACACACACTGGCATGAATACTTCATGAGTGCTGAGGAGCCCCCTTTCCTCATTCTGCTGGACTTCAAAGAGACTGAGATAGTGTGTGTGGAACAGAAGCAAGGAAACAGTATAATAAGTGTCTTCCTGCTATTACACATGTCAATCTGTTTCCTATTATTAACATAACAAAAAGAGAGCAAAGATGAAGATGAAACCCATTACAGATGATATTCTGACAATTGTGTGAAAATCTATCTAATTTGTACTTCTAAAAATGTTTTTGCCATACAGTGAAAGCAAAACAACATTGAACCCCATTGACTTTCATTGTTTGACAAACAAAACAAAACAAAACACTGAAGAAGAAATAAAATAATACAGGATTGGAATGAAATGAGGGTGACTGAATTGTCGTTTTTGGGTGAACTGTTCCTTTTAGGATGGTGATTAGCAGAATACAAATAAGGGCTGGTTAGATGGATGGATGGCAGCACTGATGGATAAATCAATGGCGCAAGATAAAACAAACAGGTGTGCTGCGAGATGTTAATGAGGACATTAGCCCGCAAGCAAAGCTACAGACCTCCAGTGCTTCACTAATAGTCAGAAAACAATGCTGTTAACTATTAACTATGCAGACCCAGCCTTTAGGTGCTTGGGGAAAAGAAGAGTGCCAATTAACATGTAATATTTATGTGTGTGGGTGTGTTTGGGATGATGAATTGGTGAATGAGGTGGAATGAAAGAAGAGAGATGTTCTGTTCCAGCAGAAAGTATGACATATAGCCTTGCAGGACTTTGTCCAATAGTAGATTCATCTGCTCTGAGTCGCCATTCCCTTAACAATATGTAATATGGCCATCGGTCAAGCTGACAATGCAATAAACTCAGATAACTCTGAGTTTGCAGGTGGGTGAGAGTTTGTTTCAGTGTCTCTCCAAACTCGAATCTTTCCAAAAAAGTATTGGTCTTTTCAGTTTTTGAGTTTTAAAAAGGATTCAAAATCTAGCGTTTTTGTCTTGTCTTTTAAAAAGCAACAAATTTGTGACAAAATGTTTAAATGTCAACTGTTTCTAGCATGTTATATGTTTGGCAATGGATCTTTTAACACTTAAAGATGGAGTGTGTAGCTTTTTAATTTTTTTAAACAACCATGTAGGAAGACACACCATGGCCATATTCCATTATGACAATGTCAAGATTCACCAGGGTAAAAATTGTGAAAGAATGGTTCAGAGAGCATGAAGAATCATTTTCACACATGAATTGGCACCTCTGAGTCCAGACCTTAACCTCATTGAAAGTCTTTGGGATGTGCTGGAGTAGACTTTACAGAGTGCTCACCTCTTGCATTGTCAATACAAGATCTTGGCCAAAAATGTATGCACCTCTCGATGGAAATAACACCACAACATTTATTTCCATCGAGAGGTGCATCATTTTTTTGGTCAAGATCTTGTATTGACAAAGCAAGAGGTGAGCACTCTGTAAAGTCTCCTCCAGCACATCCCAAAAACTTACACTGAGTTTAAAGTTAGTGGCAATTCATGTGTGAAGATGATTCTTCATGCTCAATTCAACAATTCAAGCCTGATGATACATCTTAAAGCAGAACTAACTAACTTTTTTTACCTTCATAAATAGTTTTCTAAGTCCTTGCGATGGTTCATTGACTTGTAGTGGTGTGTTTGAGGCGTGCACTAACCCCCTCTGGCACATCTACGCCAGAAAACAACACTTGCAAGTTGAGCTGCGCCGACCCGACACAATCTCGCCTCATGTTCACGTTCACGCGAGAGTGACAAAATGCTTTACGGTAATTCAAAAACAATGTATATATTATGACTTTATAAGACAATTTCGAAAATTACCCACCTCCATTGCGATTTCTTGTACTGTATTTGCAAAACTACTGCGCTGGTGAGCGTTGTAGTTGCTGTAGTCCAGAGCTGCGCTTGGAGTATTCACGACAGTGTGTTTCACTGAAGGAACCTGTAGGGGGAGCTTCGCAAATCTTACTGAGTTCTGCTTTAATACATGGTTGTTTAAGAAATGAAAAGCTACACACTCCATCTTTAAGGGTTAAAAGAACCGTTGCCAAAAATATTACATGCTAGAGAAATAATAATCACTGTAATAATGATCCATCCATAGACTCTTAAGTATTTGCCAATTAAAATCCAAACAGCGACCTTTTTTTGGCCAGGCAGTGTATATTTAAAGGCAGAAACAAAAAAATTAACCCTTCAGAAATCATTTGAATATGCTGATTTGGTGTTCAAGAATAGTTTCTTATTGTTATCAGTGTTAAAAACAGTTGTGCTGCTTAATACTAACTGACTTTTGAACAGTAGTGTACATGCATTAAAATCATAAATAAGGTCAATTTTAATTTAATGCTGACAAGTGGTATCTTGCCCACTGGAGTCTCGTCATTGCAAGCAAGAGCCAACTTTGCAGCCTGGTCATTAGCTGAGACAGCCTTTAGATTACTTCAGGACAATTTGTCACCAACCTCTCTAATCCCCTTGCAACCTATATCTTGAAGCTCATTATGTGACTAGACGTATAACACATCCTTAATTCCCCCACTTCATTGCTCTCCCTTATTTTCTTTGCTTCAGTCTCCTTGAATCAGTAAACTGTTCAAGAAAATCCTAAGCAAACCATGGCAGCAGATCAATCTAAAACTCTGACCACTGAAAAATCAGAGGTGTCCTCACTTGTGTCATGCAGTCAGAGATTTCTGCAGTTGAAAAAGAAGAATAGGCAAGAAGTCTTTGACCCAAAACTATGTTGACCCTCAATATGGCAGTATCAAGCTTTTTGCTATGAGATATATTTCAAATATCAAGTTCTGTCGTGAAACTCTAGATGGCGCAGGCCAGGTCCTTAACACAACCTGATGAGATTTACATTATTAACTACATGGCACAAACTGATTGGTTCCTGTCGCATCTGCAGCCAATGAGCTTGCTGCTTAACATTTAAATAGCTGGTTAGTGTTCACCATAGCAGTTTTCAGAGTTCCCCAGCTCCACCTGTATTGATCTGCTACAGGTAATTTTATATATGCTATTTGTGCAGAAGCAGTATGTCTTACATGCTCACAGCAGCACATCGGTGTATGTACTGGCTGTAGCAAGTACTTGCTCTAAAGCAGCAGCAATAATCTACAATAACACCATAATCAACAGCAGCAGCAGTGTAGCAGATCTATTCAACCAAGACCAATTTTTAGATTTGAAAACCTGAATAAGGCCAGACTGTTTTTTTGTTGTTGTTGTTTTAAAGGGATAGATCACCGAAAAAGGATAATTTACTCCCCCTTATGTTGACTTTCTTCTGTGAAACACAAAAAGACATTAATGTTGTTGGTTATACATTAACATTGTCATATCCACTACCATGCTAAAAATCTTCAGAGAGTTGTCATGATAGAAATATGTTTGACAAATTTCCACACTGAATCAATATAAGGCAAGTCGACATTGGAAAGAAGTTTCAAATAACTTTGAGAGTTTGGCCAGTTGTCTCTATATGGACTGAAAAGCTGCTGTTAAACTGAAGATTACTGCTGAAGACCTCCAGCAAATTTGACCGGAGCTGACCCGTCGAGGCATGGACTCCACCAGACCCCTAAAGTAGTGCTGTGGTATCTGACACCAAGATGTTAGCATCAGATCCTTTAAGTCCTGTAAGTTGCGAGGTAGGGCCTCTATGGATAGGACTTGTTTGCTCAGCACATCCCACAGATGCTCGATTGGATTGAGATCTAGGGTATTTGGAGGCCAAGTCACACCTCAGACTCATTGTTGTGCTCCTCAAATCATTCCTGAACCATTTTTGCTTTGTGGCAGGGCACATTATCCTGCTGAAAGAGCCCACAGCCACCAGGGAATACCGTTTCCAAGAAAGGGTGTACATGATCTGCAACAATGCTTAGTTAGGTGGTACGTGTCAAAGTAACCTCCACATGGATGGCAGGACCCAAGGTTTCCCAGCAGAACATTGCCCAAAGCATCACACTGCCTCTGCCGGCTTGACTTCTTTACATAGTGCATCCTGGTGCCATGTGATCCCCAGGTAAGCGACGCACACACACCCGGCCATCCACGTGATGTAAAAGAAATCAGACCAGGCCACCTTCTTCTATTGCTCCGTGGTCCAGTTCTGATGCTCACGTGCCCACTGTTAGCGCTTTCGGCAGTGGTCAGGGGTAAGCAAGGGCACCCTGACTGGTCTGCAGCTATGCAGCCCCATACGCAACAAACTGCGATGCACTGTGTATTCTGACACCTTTCTCTCAGAACCAGCATTAACTTCTTGAGTAATTTGAGCTACAGTAGCTCGTCTGTTGGATCAGACCACACGGGCCAGACTTCGCTCCCCACGTGCACCAGTGAGCCTTGGCCACCCATGACCCTGTCACTGGTTCACCACTGTTCCTTCCTTGGACCACTTTTCATAGATACTGACCACTGCAGACCAGGAACACCCCAGAAGAGCTGCAGTTTTGGAGATGCTCTGACCCAGTCGTCTAGTCGTCTAGCTTATGCTTGCCCATTTTTCCTACTTCTAACACATTAACTTTGAAGATTAAATGTTCACATGATGCCTAATACATCCCACCCACTAACAGGTGCCGTGATGAAGAGATAATCAGTGTTATTCACTTAACCTGTCAGTGGTCATAATGTTTTGGCTGATCGGTGTATAAAGTGATTTTGATTTTAAATGCATTATTAAATGTTGCTAAAAATGAATATGAACAAAGATTAATAAATGCTGATCACTATAAGTTAATGTTAACTAATGTTAGCGAATGAGACCTTGTTAAAGTGTTGCCAAACATACTACAAAACAGATATACATAAATAAAAATAAAAATAAATTAAATAAAAAACTGAAAAACAAGCATGCACATGGTATCTCTAAGTCTTTGTGTCCTACAATGTACAATATGTTGGTGGCATTGTTATTTAACATAATTCTGCACAGTGTTTGGTATTCCCTCACAATGCATATGTGACTGAACAAGGCTAATCCGCTATGCTGTTTCTTTCCTTTAAATCTTAGCGAATATACTCAATCTCTTAAATTATGAATACGAAGTCCTCCTCTTCAGTCATGGCATGCAGGGTCTCTTTCATTTCGACTATATTCCCCTGGTTAGAATCAGCATGAAGCCACTGATTCATATATGACACACCATTGAGAGGCTTCAATGCCTATGGCTAGAAAAAGATCAGCTTAAAGGGCACTGGGGCTCAATAATTGCTGTGAAATCTAAATGGTGTACCCAAAACACCACGACATCACTCAACATCTTCTACTTTTCCCGACACCTGTGTTACCTGCTGAGCCGCCATGCTCTCACTCATTCAGCTCTTTGTCTTAATGTTGTATGGCAGCTGCTTTGAGCTCCCGCCATTATTGACTTCTGTTTCATGAATTGTGCACTGCGACCTTGCCCTGAGGTACACGAGAGCCTTTGTCATGTAGTGCCAGGGGGCATTACCTCCACAAATTATGAGGCAGCTCTTTAAAAGCATGCTAGCACATCTGAGTTTGTTGGCGACTATTAGCACGCACTCATTTTGATTCAGCCTGGCAGAACATATTCTGATTCTGTTTGCTGGCAGAGGATGAAAACAATAAAAAGATAAAGTAGAAGCCACTACGAACCGATTTCAATCAAACATTCACGTTCAATATTTTGGCCAACAACAGGTTGAGCAGTTGGAGACATCAGGAGCTACCGGGGCTCAGCTGCTTCAAGGACATGGCAGCTCTACTGATCGAAACCCTGAATCCCCCCGTTTCCCCCTTAGACATAATATGGAGAAGGGGGAGTTCAGTCAGTGGGGTGGAGGCACAGCCCCTTTTCATTTTCAAAGGAATTCTGCCCGACTGGAAAACATCAAATAGTCCAGCTCAGAGACTCAAGGATCGACTCTGTCAATATCTGCCTGCCATGTGTTCTTTATGGTTTTTCCTCCCTCTTTTTCTACCCTTTTGAATGACAATGAATAGCAACTGTATGCATGAAAAAACCTCTTGAAAGGAGGTCAAAATGCAAAAAGAGGTGGTTAAAAATGAAAAGCAGGTAATCTCCAGTGATCTTATTAGCATTCATCTATGATGGCATGGGGTGTGAAATGAGAGAGGCAGGATTAAGGGGATGCCTCAAAATCATTAGAGGACATAAAAAGTGTGAATTACAAAGAGTGAGACAAAAAAAACCTGAATAAGGCCAGACTGGTTTTTTGTTGTTGTTGTTTTAAAGGGATAGATCACCGAAAAAGGATAATTTACTCCCCCTTATGTTGACTTTCTTCTGTGAAACACAAAAAGACATTAATGTTGTTGTTTTTTTTCCATTTATTTAAAGTTAAGTTTTTTGGACCCATTGACTTACATTGTGTGAACAAAAACTGTTAAATATTCTTTTATGTTCCACAGAAGGAAGAAAGACATTCAGGTTTGGAACAACATGAGGGTAAATACAGTCAAACCAAAAATTATTCAGTTTCAGTTGTAAGTGAGAATAAAATAAAGTAAACTGTGACAAATTATACCCAAAAATTCTTCATACAGTGGACTACCAGTAAAATTAATAAAAATTTGGAACCAAAAATTATTCAGACACTTTGACCTGACCATGTTTTCCATCCACATAAACTAAATCAGAATCGATTTGCCATGTGATTTCAAATTGGCTCCATCAAAACAAAACAACTTTTATTAGGCTATTGATATGGTTGGAGTCTTATGTGAGTTACATGACTTTAAACATATTTTTTCAAAAGTACTATTCATTTCATGTGTCAAACTTTTTTATGAGAAGAAATTACAGGTAGTGTCCCTTTAAATACTCTACTTGGTGAAGTACAGGAAAGTTTTGGCTGGTAGTAATTCATAGCATTGTCTTTATGATTCTTGAAATACTTTCCCCTCCAATACTGTTTTGCCCTTTAAGAGCTGACCTGAAAAAAAAAAAAGCTTTGCTGCATTTGTGTAAGCAATTCATTCTCTTTCTTTTCCTTTTTCTTTCACTTTCACAGTCTGTGTTGAGATGTTTCCACTTTTGCTCAATCTGAAGCTTTTATGTCTCTCTCTCCATCTCTCTATCTCTCTCTCCATCTCTGTCAGCTGTTTCCTGAGTGTCATTGTTCCACACACTTGCAGACTGATGTTTAATTACCACATGCCTTTACATACAAATAAACACACACGCACACACGCATACCTGTGTGAGTACAGCGCTGACAGGCAGCGTTGGTGCTCAAAGCACCTGAGAATATTCTCTCTGTAAATAGCAATTTAAACAGACTTCATGTCATGAGCTACTTACTGCACTGGAACGAGGGTTGAGGAAGGAGTGAGGGAGCAAGGCAAAACAAGGCTGGAGGAACAAGGATGACAGGGAGTGATTGTAGAGAGAATTGAGCGAATGAGTAACAAAAATAGAGTGATGGGGGGAAATAGAGAGAGAATACAAGCTCTTTCTCATCAGACTTTTAAAATTACTTATTCAGCTCCATCTCTCTGCAAACAAACTGGGTCATGGACTGAAACTTTGGCCCAGAATAATCACCACAGTCAGCCAGACCGGGTACATGGCTGTATGCCATGAAAACAACAACAAAACACACTCAACCTGAGGAACAAAAGCTGCCACATGACCTGCATACTGATACACACATATACAATACATCCTCATCAGTAACATGATGAGAGACAAGAATGAGGTGTCTATATGAATTCATAAAAGTAATGCTAAATGTTAACTATGCTAAATGCTAATAATAAAGTATATAACTAAGCATATCATCAAGCATCATTAGGGTTGTAAATTAAATAGGCTTATCAACCTTTAAAATGAAGGTGAAAACTCTTTCCATACTTTTTGGCTATTAATGTCAAAGGCCACAATATTACATTATTTTAGTGTTAATTCATGTCACTTGGAAGAAGCTAGCCAAATTAGCCAAAACTATGCATGAAAAAAAATGAAAGAAAAATGAAAAATTTGCTATTTTATTTTTTTATATTGTTGAAAAGTTCAAAGTAAAGCTAATAAATATTAATTTTTAATATTAATATAAATAAAAAGTGCATAGTCCACATAATAATAAACACAATAGATAACACAATCAATATAAAACAAAAATACTCTTACTGTACATGCAAGACATGTTATTCTCGTGATACACTGCGATCATTGTGCATTTTTGCACACCATGTAACTCCATTTGTTGAGGAAAAAGTTGAACAGACAGCTGATAAAATATTTTTTTTTTTTTTAAATGATATGTAAAAGGTGCAATTTGATTGGACTAACCACATTTACACATTATTTGCAGCATTATAGACAAAAATGGTTTCGATTTCATGATAATTGTGGAAATCAAAAATTAAAATATACTTTTTGAAAGGTTATTGAAAGTTCACTTGGCTTAAAAAAACTAAAACAAGATAAGCATAATGCAAAGTGATAAACAAAACAGAGAGAATAAGAAGCGTGGAGACTAGTAGTAAACAATGTCAGTTCATACTACAGACGCTTTGTATTTATACTGCTATGCAGCAGTAAATCTCGTTACATTGGATTTTGTGTTGAAGCTTCAATGCTCCGTCACAACAAATTTACATATAAGCTTTTGTTTTAGGAAGTTTTGCAGGCTATAACTTTTCCTAACCATGATAAGCTGACACATATAAAGTGCATATAGTATCACAAACATGAGAGAGCTAGCTTATTGTCAAACCTAAAAGCTTTTGTTAAAAGCAGGTTACAGAACTTGTTAAAAGCAGAAATGCGTGTTCAGCCACATCAGTTACATGATGCATTCCCAACCCATGCATTCATTACGAGCACTGTCATTCAGTGCAAACAGGTGTCGTCTCTGTTGTTCCCTGACGATTATGCATTTCAGCACAGCAGTCAGCAGGACAATAATGCGGTGCATGACTCCAGCAGATAATACACACTCAGCGTGCCGATGAAAGCCCATGGAAAAGCACATGAGAGAGCCCCTCAGTCACAAAGCGACATCAAAGCCGGGGAGAGACGGTCCCCATCTACGGGGATGGAGAAGCCACTCTGCTTTTATCTGTAAATCTTTAAAGGCGAGATTACAGCTGGCCTTCAGTCATAAAAACCCACTTGTTCCTGGTACTTGCTTTTTGCACACCTCTGCACAATTCAGCAGCATCATGCATGATGTGAAATATATCACACACAATAAATGACACATATATGTTTGCTATAAAACATATCACTGATCTGCTTTATCCAGTCGTGATCCTAAAGGTCACAGGGCTGTTGATTGCAGGAGATAAGTGTAAAAATCCCTCCATCACAAAAGCTGAGTGTTTACCTCTTTACTTAAGGTTATGCTGTACTATATCAGAAAATAAAAACAACCTTATACCTGAAACCTCCGAGGCAAATCTGTGAGTGAGAAAGTGTGTTTGAGTCTATATCTGTTCTTACACTCCCTCTGGCGTGTTTACTAGACTGACACTTTCAAACAGATGAGAGGAAGGGAATCTGTCACAACAACCATCCTTGATCTGTATCTGTAAGGGAAACAACTGGGGTTAAAGGTCACTGAAGCTGCAGTATGCCTCTCCAGTGGGCTCTCTTGGAGCAGTGTAAACCTTGATTCGCACAGACACAAAGCTTGGATGGCCCAATAGGAGCGCATTAGGAATTTGGTATGCTCTATATGGGTCATTCTCAAAAAATGTTGACTTTCCGACTAAATTAATAACTTGAAAATTAATACATTACATGGGAAATTTAGAACATTTAAACAGCATTTTCTTACTATGAATTTTTTAATTATGAATTTTTTTATTTTTAAAGTTTAACATTTTTAACACCAATGACATGAAATCCATGGTCAAACATTCTTTTATTTATGCATAATACTAATGATAGATAGATTTTTTTAAGGCACTTGACAAATTAAAATATATTTAAATGTGCAAAACAAAATGAAAGTCAAAACCTAAATTTATGAACGAATAGTTTAGGGAAAAGTTTGTCTAAGGGAAAAGAGTCATTTGTCTTCATGCACTACTTTACTGCAGCTACACGTGACAGAACACGGAACAAACAAAATGAGTATATTTAAACATGGACACAACAGCAATCCATCTCCTCCTCCTCCTCCCAGAACAAAGACCATATTTAGAGAATTTGTTTTGGACGCTCAAGCACAGAGGATCCATTTTCACAGCCCGCGAGCCAGAACCTAGCCAGCCACCACCCATGTCCGTTCAGAGCAGCAGCCAGAGCCCTCCTTTAACATCGAGACCCCAGAAGCTGATGTTGTCCCGGAGTTCGAATCAGTCAAGGTGTGTAAACTGGCAGCAACATCGGCCATTGAGGGCATGTTAGTGGAGCTCATGGGGTTAGAGAGGAGGCCCTACCCCACTCCCACCACTGAGGTAATTTTGCCACAGGTCTCTGGATATATTGAGGAACGTTTGGAAGAGGTTTTCCCCCAGAGCCTCCCATCCCCACTGGTTCCGTCCAGCCTAAGATCTCCTGCGTCTCCTGTGTGCCCACCCAGCCTCCCTCTCCCGCCCCCTCCTCCAAAGTCTACCAGTTCTCCAGGTCTGCCTTCGCTGGTTTCTGTCAGCCCCTCAGAGTTTCCTCAGCTGGCTCCATCATGTGCTGATGATCCACTTCAGGTCTTCCAAACCTGAGCAACATCTCGGTCAGAGGATCTCCTGTCTCCGCCTCTAGCCATCGGGCCCCGGATTCCACCTCAGCCCTCCGACCCAGCAGTTTCACCTTGGCGCAACGCTCCCTCAGCTCTACCACGGACACAGGCTCCGCTGGGCTCCCTCGTCCTTCTGACCTCACCTCATTCCATCGTCGCACTGGCTCCACCTTGGACTTCCGGGTCAGTGGCTTTTCCTTGAACCTCCAACCCTCTGGCTTCCCCGGGCTCCTCCTTCCCTCCGGTTCGGCCATTGTCCTCGATCGCTTCGTCTCCGCCCGGTCTGCCAAGCCCATGCCTTTGCCTCAGTCACACCCACCTGTGGCTCCACCTTGGCCCTCCGGACTTTCAGCATCACCCTGGCTCTTCGGCTCTTTGGCTCCACCCTGGTTCCCTTTCTCACCATCTCTGCTTCAGTCAGTCATCCCCCTGGTTTCGTCTGTGCACCCCAGGTCTACATCATGGCTCCTCCCTCCATCAGCTCCACCGATGACTGTTATCTCTGTTTTTGTTTTGTTTTGCCCCTCTCTAGCTCCACATCCTCCAGGAGCCCCTCCCTCCTTTGTACTCTTTTGTGTCCCAAGTAGGCGCCTTCGAGCTACTGTCAGGGTTATGCACTGTCTAGTTAACTTTTGAGTTTTTATTCAGTCCTCATTGTTTTCTGTTTGCCAGCTTCGCTTTGCCTTGTTTGTTACCATAGTCATTAACTGAGTTATCCAGGTGTGATGTGTTATATTAACAATCTCTGTGTGTATTTAAGCCCTCAGTTTTCTTAGTTCTATGTTCCGTGCTGTCTAATCCATGTGGTTGCGTTTCCCTGGTTTGGATTTATTAAAGACTATATTATTGAGTCATTCGTCTTCGTTAGCTATTTTACTGCAGCTACGCATGACACATTTTGAGAACGACCCATTTAAAGGAGTATAGTCATGTAAACTTACTGGCTGATCTGAGCTGATCCCATCCTGTCATTCCTCCCTAAAATGGCAACAGAATTTTTTTCCCCCAAGCAGTCTTTCCCATATCTGTTTTTTTTAACTTCATCTCAACATCCATGACACAACAGCCACATTTACTGTTTTTTGTGTGTACATTTAATTTTTATCATCTATGATCCCATTCTGTTGTCAGTACAAACAATTGGTGAGCTAATAATTAGAAAAAGGGAATATATAAATATTCTGATTCAGTTTTAACAAAACATGCCTTCAATAAAGAAAAAAGCAAAAGGGGTTCCTAAATTATATGTTTCTGATCACCTCTCTACCTCCTTTCTCATTATTATTTCGCTTTTTCTGCCTCTCTTTCTTTCACAACTGTTCAACCATGGCAACTTGCTTTGAAAGACGCTGTGCAAGGTGTGAGCTCCAGGTGGAAGTCAAGGCCAGGGAGAGGACACAAGTTCTACCCCTGACAGTTGAGCTGCTCTGACTCGTATAATTGAGGAAAGCATGAAAACATTTTGCCATGAATATGCATATTTTGCCACAGGCAGTCTAAGCAATATTCAAAATGTCTATTTGTCAGTCATGCCTAATTTGCATAATGGCACATTCTTTCTTTCGCAGGATTTTGGACTGACTGAGTATGCTCACAAATCACTGCCAAATGCTTCCCTTATGACCCACCTTATTTATCAACCACTGTGTGCACTGGCCATCAAAAAGACAGACGTGCTTTTGCTGACAGTGCATACTAATTCACTAGATTTGGGTCAACTCAAATGGAAAAGATTAGCAGTAATCCCTAATGATGTGCACAGAAGCACAGGTCATACAGTGATCAGTGTCTAAAATCAATGGCATGACTAACTTAATGGCCAAGGCAAACCCCCTGGGGTGATGTCTGTCAATCATTTACAGAAGGTGGTACTGAAGGTGGCGAGCAAGAGATGAGGAGCGCTGCTGTCAATAGGCTAATTGTATGCAGTGTCACATAGCTATTAGTGTCTCACACCACTAAGCATCTCATTCTATTCCCAGACATTTGGCCATGAAAACAAATTCTTGTTTGTGTTTATTAGGTGAGCCACTGTCGCTTGTTCCTTTGTCTTTTTTGTTGACCGAAATAATGATGACAAATAGAGAGACAGTATTCTGAATATCTGTCTCTTTATTCATGCTCCCCTGTGAACCTAAGAACGTGCCTCTGTTTTTTTGTCAATATATTCCTGTATATTTAGTGGGGACTGAGAGCACATTGGAAATCTGGGAATATAAAATCTAATTTAAACCTGCTTATAAACACAAAGTTTTAGAATTTTGACACATTTAAAAACCAAAAAAAGTTATGAAGAACTTTGTCTGCACTAATCCAATAAAATTTTTTTAAGACATTGACTATGAGAAGTTCTTTGTACATACGGTCAGATGTTCCTGCTTCAGTTGAAGTACAAGATGCTCTTTGGATCATTTAAAGAATTTAATTGAAAATTAGAAATTGAAATTAAAAATGTAAATTTCTCAAATCAACTTTCCAAAATATTTCAAAATTGTAATTTAAAAATTCTACTAAAATAGGAAAAAAACTTTTGGACCTCTTTCCAGAGAGAGTTAAATGCACACATTTCTCTTAAACTAATAGAATGTCCTCTAAATGTTACACTAAACCATCAATCCTCAAAAACTATTTTTGGCAAACAATTTGTCTGCTACATATCCCTGCCGATACATGGACAATCCAGCTCTGAGACCTCTGCCATTTGGATTTTGCACTCTCTCTGACTGTTAAGCCTGAGCATTGATCAATGACATTTCAACATTAGGCTGGACTGCTCTCAACATCGCTGCAGTCTCCACCGGTGCTGAGAAAGCATGGCTGTGACGCAACTGCCAGAGGCAATGGAGAATTCTGGGTCCTTGTGAGCAAGGCCCTGAAGAGGTGCTATGGGACTACGATATTGAAACTGGGATCCACTGAGCACGATTAGCTGAACTGATGGCTGTGCACTGAATAAAACACATCCTCAACAGGCTTTTAGGCTTACCTGAGGAAGAATGAGGCTGCTGAGCTGGTTTGAGGTGCTGGTGGGATGGCTGGCTGGTCATGGTGGGTTTGTTTATGTCCTGATGGAGAAACCAAGGGTACAGCACTGGCCTGACTGGACCTGGAGGCTAGAGTTGCCAAACTGTCCTTCTCTATGGTAGGACTCTGTTGGGAAATAAATCACAATTAGAATGACAAAACAGTGTAGTAAATGTTCCTTTAAAGTCGGCATAAAAAACAGAAGTTTCGATTAGTCTTTTCTTCTTTATTGTGATGTATATCTGATTGAAACTTAATTGTAATGTTGCTGTGATCTCACATGAGTGACAGGTTGCCCCGTCCTCGTGCCAGTAACACATCATCAGAGAAGAAAAGAGATGTCGGTGCAAGAGAAAGGGGAAGTTATTTTAATTAAAGTCTTTGAGGGCACATGAATTAAAGGGGTGGTTGATTATGATTTCACTTTTTTAACATTAGTTATTGTGTAATGTTATTGTTAGAGCATCAAAAACATCTACAAAGTTACAAAGCTCAAAGTTCATTGCAAAGGGAGATATTTTCTTTTAAAGAATTCTCTGTTTAAGGACTACAACAAACGGCTGGTAGGGACTACAACGAGCTTCTTCCCAGGTTAGTGACATCACTAACCCTAAAATTTACATAAACCCTGCCCCCGGGATCACCCAACAAAGGGGGCTAGGCCATGTTGGGCTGCTTTAGAGAAGAGGAAGAGTTGTTGAAGTAGAGTGTTGTTGCCATGCCATCATTTTACGCCGGACTGCTTCACAAACTAGGTTCAATTTAACTCTGGATTTGCACAAAAGATTAACATGACGGCACATGCTAGTCGATGAGTTGAATCAACTCCACAGCAACTACATAAATTTATCCACTAACCATTCAGAAACGACCAGATGCATTGTATAAGTTGTAACTTCTTCCTGAGTCTCTCCATCAGTGTCCAACTTCGGTTTCAACAATGTTAGGCTGAACACCGCTACTGACAAGATTCTCCAGCTTTGTTGTTGTTGAGCTGTTACAGCTCCACCCTCTTCTGGAAAGCTAGCTGAGAGCAGCAGCTCATTTGCATTTAAAGGGACACACACAAAAACGGCGTGTTTTTGCTCACACCCAAATAGGGGCAGATTTGACAAGCTATAATAAATGATCTGTGGGGTATTTTGAGCTGAAACCTCACAGACACATTCTGGGGACACCAGAGACTTATTTTACATGTTGTAAAAGGGGCATAATAGGTCCCCTTAAAAAAAAAAGTGCACAAATAAATAATTTAAAATAAACACTGCAATATTCCATAAAAATAATAAGAAATGTTCATTTTGATTTCATGGTGACTTTAAAGGGATAGTTTACCCCAAAAAAAAAATTATAATTTCCTCACCCTCATGTCATTCCAAACCTGTATGCACAAAAAATGTACACAAAAAACAACAACATTTTTCCAAAATGTCTTCTTTTATGTTCCACAGAATAAAATCATACAGGTAAATGACAACAGACTCTTCATTTTTGGGTGAACTATGACTAGGTATGAGATAAGGATGCGAAGTATGAGAACAATGATGATCAAAGCAAATGAACCATCATAAGCAAGTTTCTGTGGGACAAACATGAGATGGGTGGAGTTATGGAGCAGGCCGCAGTAGAACAAAGCATCAGATTTGCTCCTCAAGAACGTTTTGACAACTTTTCCGACTATTTGAACAAGTAACTGTTTTACATCCACCCTGAATAGCTTGGTTTGTTCCAAAATGAAGCAAATCTCCCACAGTTCTAGTGTGATATGTGACGTCGCTGAAAATTTGTTTTGAAATGATATTTTTTCCAATGATGACAGAAAAAAAAAGTACTTATAATCCTTTTATCACCCTGTAGATTAAATGTGTCATTGCTCTGGTTTACACCGGATAAACACTACAGTCATGGCATGATTGTGTCTGGAGGAGAGTAGGTTGCTGAAGAGTGTGCTTTTTCTCTACACTCAGTCTTTGGCTAACAGGATTACAAATACATTCCATAATATCACAAGCACAGCTTGCAGTAAAGTAATGAAATCCTGTGGGATACTTAGCAAATACTGGTGTCAAAAAGACAAGGGCTACTCATGCACAAGTAATATGAAAGCAGCCAAGCAGCCCATGAACTATACATGGGGCCATTTCTCAGTGATACTAATAAATATAGCAAAACCATATTCTCTTTATAACTGCTATAACACCCATCTTCTTAACTTTATGGGTGTCATTTTTATTTAAAAACAGTGGTGTTAGGCTTTTGGCTGGAAACCAGCAAAGTTCACATGCTGAAGAAAAACACTAGAAATCTGTGCTCATGAGCAAGGCACTCCAGAAAATGTTCTTGAGGAGTTTAATAAGTAGCTCCAGATCAAATGCAACTGTACAGTGTACAGTAAAAATTTACATTAGGTCTGGATTTGAGTTCCCAGGCATGCTAAATTAAAAACTGCAGCGCTAGTCTAACAAATCTTAAACTCTCGTGATGAACCAATGAGTTTCTAAATTATTTCTTTGGTCATGTGTTATTTTGCCTATGGCACTGAAGACGCCCAGGACTGGTGTCCTCTCAAATAATTATAATAATAAATAGGTGCATGATGCCCCTGGAACTAACACAGATCTGGCAGCTAGCACAACATCCTAAAATAACTTAATCTTAGCATCCTCCATATGTATATGCATTCGTGATGTAAGTTTTAATTAGAATTTTCCAACTACAAGAAAAGACAACTAGTAGAACATGACAGCACACGCATATACACATGTACTCATAGATAGAAGTGGAAAAAATTGAGGAAATGAGAAGGCATGAGTAGGTACAACCGAATCTGGGAAAACTGGAGTAGCTGTGATCTGCTGACAGCTTGATGTTGAGATAACGAGCACAGAAAAATCTCTAGCACACACGTGCAGGGTCTTCTGCTCCAAAGAGACTCATCTCAAACACCCACCATGGCTGTGTGCTAATCTACCTCCCTTCACTCCAGCTGTAATTAAAGTCTCATGTCAGGATCCACAATTAGAACCCAAAAGGATGCCGAAAGAGGGACGATTTTAAACTAATTATACTGTACAAAAAAATAGGTGTTTGTACAAATTAAGAATAAAAAAATGAAGGCAACAAGTTTGGATGGAAATTGAATCAAATTCATTTTCTTAATTACATTATAGTTTAAAAGTTTGGGGTCAATAAGATTTTATTTTTGAAAGAGAAATTAATATTTCTATTCAGCAAGGATGCATTTAATGGTCAGTTCACTCAAAAATAAAAAATAAAGTCATTTATTACTCACCCTCATGTCGTTCTACACCCGTAAGACCTTCGTTCATCTTCGGAACACAATTGAAGATATTTCTGATGAAATCCGATGGCTCAGTGAGGCCTCTCTTGCCAGCAATGTCACCGAACCTCTCAAAATCCAGAAAGGTACTCAAAACATATTTAAAACAGTTCTTGTGAGTACAGTGGTTCTACCTTAATATTATAAAGCGATAAAAATACTTTTTGTGCACCAAAAAAACAAAATAACAACTTTTCAACAAAATTTAGTGATGGCCGATTTCAAAACACTTTATGAATCTTTTGTTTCGAATCAGTTGTTTGGAGCGCCAAAGTCACGTGATTTCAGCAGTTTGGCAGTTTGATACGCGATCTGAATCACTGATTCGAAACAAAAGATTCGTAAAGCTTCAAAGCAGTGTTTTGAAATCGGCCATCACTAGATATTGTTGAAAAGTCATTATTTTGTTTGTTTTTTGGCACACAAAATGTATTCTCGTTGCTTTGTGATATTGAGGTAGATCCACTGTACTCACATTAACTGTTTTAAATATGTTTTGAGCACCTTTCTGGATCTTGAGAGGTTCGGCGACATTGCTGGCAATGGAGGCCTCACTGAGCCATCGAATTTCATCAAAAATATCATAATTTGTGTTCCGAAGATGAACGAAGGTCTTACCAGTGTGGAACGACATGAAGGCGAGTAATTAATGACAGAATTTTCATTTTTGGGTGAACTAACCCTTTAAATTGATTAAAAGTGACAGTAAAGACATTTATAATGATACAAAAGATTCCTATTTTAAATAAATGCTGTCCTTTCAAACTTTCTGTTCATCAAAAAATCCTGAAAAAAAAAGAAGTTATCATGGTTTCCACAAAAATATTAAGCAGCACAACTGTTTTCAACATTAATAATAATAAGAAATGTTTCTTGAGCACAAAATCAGCATATTAGAATCATTTCTGAAGTGCATTCTGGGAAGAAGGCAAATAGGAATGAACCACAAAACCATTGTTGAACTCCAAAAATGCATCAATTCAACTGACTTTCTTTACTTGTTGGTTTGATTTCAGAGTAGGCCTATATCATTTATATGCATTACCTGTGTTCCAGAAAGGTGTTAGAACTTCAAACAAGTAAATAAAATGTAAAAAAATATATATATATACAATAATAAAATTCTTAGGTTATTTCAACATTATTTATTTACCATGCTCACCTTTAGAATAACTTTAACAGTGTCTGGATACTTGTTCAGATACTTCAGCCAATGGAAAAAAAGGAGACTCATCCATCAAATCATCAACAAATCTGCGTGTTGTATAACAGCCATGACAATCCATTTCAGTTTATGTCAAATTAAGGTAAATTGCATAATGACCTTCCCCTGTAGTCAACATTTCAATACAGAGCTTTTTACTGTCCAACGTTGTTTTTTTTCTTGCTCTCTCTCACACACACAGACTCACAAGTGTGTGTTAGATGGGCACAGCTGTGTTCCAATAAAACCCAGCAGCAGATGGAGCTCAGTGACAGCAAAGAGGTCACATTGGACTTTAACTTTGACATTTATAGAGCATTCACTAGCACAAGTGGTGACAGGAGAGAGCAGCCCCTCTGAAACGCTATTAATTACCAGGTTATATTAAATGTTGTCAGACGACAGTAATCTGCTAACCACAAAAACAATTTATAAACCCTTAAACCCTGCTATCAAATCAAATATACCCACATCACATTACTATTAAAAATCACTGTAAGTAATGAGTGATTCTCCACTGCAGGATAGGAGAGGAAATTAAATTTTTAAATTTGGTCTGCTGTTTTGGAGTGCTGCAGAGGAGGCCCTTAACGTCCTTCACAGGATGAGCCCACTGCCAAGCTAAAACGGGGCAGCATGTGCAGTCTAGCAGACAACCATCCCAGATGGACGTCAGGTGGCATTTTTTCACCCCAGGTGAGACTGCAGTCCCATCTGTTGACAATTTGCACTTTTGGCTTCCTCCACACATTCAAATAAAGCTTGTATGGGGCTTCTCAAGGCCTTAAAAGAGCCCGGCTGCCAGAGGAGGCCCATTAGTGGGCTGCGGGTGGCACTTAGGCCTGAGGACAAGCTGATGAGGCCCGTCCTACACTACAAAAACACACGGGCGGGATGCCTCTGGCTCCCTCCAAGCTGATATTATACTAAGTGGGATGTATGGATAAAAGATATGACTGTCCACCCCTGTTTCCTGAGACAGCTTTGCGGTTTGCTAAAGGTGTATTATAGGTCTTTACAGTGCGGAAATATACAAAATAAAACATGCAAAAATGACAAAACACTTTGTCAAAGATGGCTGCATTGAAATTCATGGCACAATGTCTTTGTCTACAAGGGTGGAAACATTCTCAAGGGTGCTAACAGCCTTGTGTTTCTGTGTGGTTTGGATGTGCTGTGACTTTCAAGGTCTAATTGCTTTTCATACCCTGTGAGATGAGAGGGAAGACAGCATCCATTGTGTTCCTTTGACACAGGGCCAGTCGGCCTTTCTTTACCACAATATTCTGTGTTATGCAGAGGTGTTACAGGAGGACTACCAAATGCACATTTGTTGCCATCAGAAAGAAAACAAACAAGTGATTCATTCCAACAAACATGATGGAGGGGAGCCCATCTTCCATCAAGAATTGTCATACTCACAGCTCATGAACAACATTTTACACATTGATTGATTTATATTTTTCTATTTTTGAAACAATATTTATATCTAGGATTAGTTCCAGTCATTTTAATCATGACTGGATATAAAAACATGAAGGACTTCAGGGGGTTGTAACATTGCTAAGCTTGATATAGTTGCATGCATCCATAACTTATAAAAATTTATGATGCAGAAATGTATAAAGCTCAGGGGAACACTAACCACCACAACAGTGACTATAGGCAACACACCATTTCAAGCTAAAAATATTATAAATAAATAAATAAAATAAAATACAATAAAAATTTTCAGGCTGTAATTTGCTAATTACACAGTCACACGGGATTATAGATGTGTTGATTGCTATGGTATGATTTGATATGAAAATCATCTATGTAAATCTTAACCTATGATCACAAATACTAAACAATATTGAGAAACTGACCGGTCAAATTCTATGTTTACTATGCAAGCAAGGTCACTCATCCAATCAACACTTTATGACTTGAATGCTGCATTTCCATGGAAACCTTGACATTCCAAGTTATCATTGACAAGAAAAGGATGTGAACTCACAATCACATCTGCGTCCTTTTGACATAACTCTCACACATGTTGCCATCCTTCATAAAGTGCATAAAACTAGGGGTAACTCGCATACACAGTGCTTAAGTTTTTTAAACTTATTCAGCTCTCTAAGCATCAGCCATGACAAATGGCTCATCTGTGACAATGGGGTCACAGCGAGCCATCCAAATGCCCATCAAATTGCATTTCATATCAAGATGACTTAATGCTCAATCTCCTGACAGGAAGGTCAAGTAGAACGAAGAAGGCCAATACGAGACAAGCAGCAGCTAATCTACCTGATAATAATGTCTGGCTAATGCTAAGTCACTCAGCACACAAACATATTAAGGGTGAAATATTAAAAGAGTTTCGTTTGGACCTTTAATAAGGATAAAGTATTTACATTTGTGGTTGTGGACGAAATTTGACATTCTGATGTGCCAAACATATTTTTACAGCATGCGAAATCAATTACGATTTCCATGATAATCTTGAACCAACTCTTAGAAAAGCAATTCATATGCTGAAAAACATCTATAATATATAATGTTTGCCATTTTAACATTCTGTTTGATTAAGTCAACTTAAGCCAGAACACTACCATATGATTGAGACATACATAATCAAAAAGTTGACATCTTATTCTCTTTTAGAAGGGTACTTGAGTCCCACCTTAACAGCCTGATCCTCGGCCCTGAACTGTACATGGGCTCCATAATGGCATAAATATAGTCACATAAACCCTGCGATGAGGGACTCTTTTATATAAGCTAATACTCTGCTCAAGGTAAAACCATAAACCAAATCACTAGGCCATAATCACGAAGATATTTGCAATGTAACCATGATGTGCTCAGAAACAGTCCCCACAGTGGCCTTGGCGTAGAAATGGACACAAGGACCACCAGAGACGATCTCAGTAAACTTCTTACAGGAGTTACATATTGTTCTGTTAATTTTGCTCATCTTGATATTGAACATTTGAACAAATTTTGGGAAGTAACAAAAAAAATGAAATAACAGTCCTGAAATTTTAATGAATCCTGAAAAAATATCAATTTCCACAAAAATATTGAGCAGCACAACTGTTATTAGAATGATTTCTGAAGGATCATGCGACACTGAAGACTGGAGTAATGACTTCTGAAAATGTTTGCTTTGCCATTACAGGTTAAAATTATATTTTAAAATACATAATTTCACAATATTACTGTTTTCACAGTATTTTTGGAAAATAAAACCCAATTTGTTCAGCTTAGCCAAAATAACAAACCAAAGGACAGGCTGCTGCAAGAAAATGGATCTCTACAGGAAATGGAAAAGCAGATCTCTACAGGTGGCGCTGGGGAGGAGGAGGCTTTCTCAGAACAGAAGCTTTCATAAATCGCACAACATGCTGATCGCAGGCTATATATGGTAACGTGGATTTGGAAGTACTTCTGATTGGCTGGTGCCACGGCGCTGAAAGAACCAATCAGCGTTCGGTTAGAGTTTCAGGCCTGAACTATGTATTTCAGCAAATCAGACAGGACTAGAGGTCTAATTGAATATTAATTACATCAGTGATTCTCAACCAGGGGTCCATGGACCCCTAGTGGTCCTTGACATAATGCCAGGGGGTCCTTCTAAAATATCTGAATATGATTTTTTTTATATTTTGTCATTTGACATGTTCCCATAAAAGAAGATATGTATAATATAACTGACGAAATGACTAAATATAGAACAAGTCAACTAACGTAGTAGTAAATTATACTTGCTTGTATTTGGTCGTCACAAAGGCATTAATGATACCAATGAGGCAATTTTATTCTGGGGTCCTTGAGGATGGTTCCAAATATGACAGGGGTCCATTACTCAAAAAAGGTTGAGATTCACTGAATTACATCATTGATGCCACATAATTAATATTCATGAGAGTAGTTCATTGGTTTTAAAATTGTGTCTTCAGATTATTTCTACACTCTTGATCATAAAGAGGTGGAACCAGCACTTTTTTTCAGTAAATAGTGTTTAGCCTCAAAAGTAGAATAATCAGTTTGTACAGCTTCATGAATAATAACATAGCTTTACAACTAGTCTTGCAATAGCTACTCTTACCAATGACCGAAGATGTTCTGATGCGCTTGTCACACGCCACACTCCCTCCAGGTAGTGTTGTGCATGTAGAGGAAGTGGTGTGACAGTGGCCAAACAGGTTCGTTTGCCACCCACTCTCGCTGCTCCGTCTTGATTCCAGCCCATTCCCTGCGGTTTCTCCCTGGATATCGAACCACAAGGATGTCTGGTGAGGTTTTGACTGCTATGTGTGGGCCATTCCCAGGAAGCATGGGGTGAGATGGCACTGTGGGATGCCACACGTGGTGGCAGCAGGCCAGAAAGGGGTCCGGGCTGCAGGTCAGGCATGTCCTCGAACGCCTGCCCCAGGGCAGAGCGCAGTGCCAGGCGCCTCAGGTGGTGATGGGGGGTTCCGCACACTTCACAGCTGCTCTGGGATCCCCAGCCCCGAAGAGGCCATTCCAGAGTCTGGAGCTTGTCAAGGAGGAACGCTGCAAAACTCGGGTCCTGCAAGGAAATTCAGCAACATGACAAGTTATTACAGCACGGCTGCTGAAAACATCTTGGTTTTGTTCATGCTGCATTCTGGTTAAATTAACAGGCTGATTGTATTTTCTGAGCTTGTGCATTAATATTATCTATTCACAAAGCAAAAGCTGGGCGTAAAGGGTTAGTTCACCCAAAAATGAAAATTATGTCATTTATTACTCACCCTCATGTCGTTCTACAACCGTAAGACCTTCGTTTATCTTCGGAACACAAATTAAGATATTTTTGATAAAATCCGATGGCTCAGTGAGGCCTGCATCGCCAGCAATGACACTCCCTTTTTCAATGCCCAGAAAGCTACTAAAAACATATTTAAAACAGTTCATGTTACTACAGTGTTTCAACCTTAATATAATAAAGCAACGAGAATATTTTTAGTGCTCCAAAAATAACAAAATAGCGACTTTATTCCACAATATCTAGTGAAGGGCAATTTCAAAACTCTGCTTCATGAAGCTTTGAATCTTTACGAGTCATTTGTTTCGAATCAGTGGTTCAGAGCGCCAAATCACATGATTTCAGTAAACGAGGCTTGGTTAGGTCATAAACGTTTTGAAACTTCAATAGTTCACGTGACTTTGGCAGTTTGATATGTGCTCCGAATCACTGATTCAAAACAAATGATTCGTAAAGATTCGAAGCTTCATGAAGCAGTGTTTTGAAATCGGCCATCACAAGATATTGTGGAATAAAGTCGCTATTTTGTTATTTTGGCACACAAAAAATATTCTCGTCGCTTTATAATATATAGGTTGAACAACTATTGTCACATGAACTGGTTTAAAAATGTTTTAGTAGCTTTCTGGGCATTGAAAAAGGGAGTGTTATTGCCGTCTATGCCTCACTAAACCATCGGATTTGATCAAAAATATCTGAATTTGTTTTCCGAAGATCAACAAAGGTCTTATGGGTGTGGAACGACATGAGGGTGAGTAATTAATGACAGAATTTTCATTTTTGTGTGAACGAACCCTTTAATTTATAGTTGATTAGCTTGTCAATCATATGGAACACAGTATGATGCTGTAAAAACTTTCAAATAAGAACCAGTGGCAGCAACAAAGCCCACATGAATACATATACTACAATAACAATCATTTAACCTTCTCTGAACTATGTAAATGTTAAAAAAAAAAAAAACATTTCCATTTTTTTTTTTTACAAATATAAAATACTGATTTCATATCTAGAGATACAGAACAACAACAGCAACAATATAAACAGCTGTCTAGTGATATTATTAAATAAAACTAAAACTGAACTAAAAAATAAAGCTAAACAGACATATTTAAACATAAAAATATACAAAACTACAAAATATACTAACTACAAAAGCTCATAACAAAATGACTAAAACTTAAACCAAAAATAAAATAAAAACTGAACTATGAACCAACAATAGGTTAAAAGTTACCCAAATACTTTTTGTGGCCAATATAAAAATATTTAGATGAAGATATCTAAATTAAGGTAAACTTTTGGTGAACTTTGTCAAATAAATGTCACTTCTAACAGCTGCTCCTTTTAAAAACCATAAAATCAAAGTTCTCTCTCCATACAACATTGTGTGTAGCTTGATTTAAGGATTGTAATAACAAGCTTATGCTGCCAACACCCTAAGTGTATATTTTGCAAGAGTGAAATGGAGGTCAGGGGACAAAGCCCCGACCTCAGCACAACACTATACCATGATTGAGTGCTTTTGTCTGGGACTGGAGGACTTCTACAGCAGGTTTATTCACTAAGGGGGGAAACCATACGACATTGGCATGTCAGATGCCTGCAATCTGCTTCAGTCGGCATGCAGGCAGCCCCTCCAACCTGTTAGAGCTGCCTGTGGGCATTAGACTTTACATTTATTCATTTAACAGAATCGACTTACATCTTTACAAGGAAGTCCTAAGCCTAGTCCAGAAAACTGATAATATTATGATAATGACTGAGAGTACAGAAAATGATACTGAATGAAAGTGAATTAGTTGGGACTGAATAGAACAGAATAGTTCAAATTTGACTCAAAGATGTTAAAATAAAGCAAAAAGCATGAAATAATATGAATAATAAAAAGAAATAAACAATAATAAATTGCATTAATAGTAAATTCACTGAAATGCATTAATCTAATATAAAATGTAATTAAAAAATAAATAAAATAAAATAAAAGGATGCAAATATTTAAATAGTTCTATAGATTTTGGATGTTTGTACTTTATGTTAAAGGTTTTAATGTGCTCTGCATCTCTATTAGAAACATGAAGAATCTAGTCATTAAAGGGTTTTGGAGCAGTTCAGCCAACATGTGTCCTCAGAAGCCTTCATGTGTGTACATTTAAACACTGTGAATCGTAAAAATGCAAAATGACAGCTGCAGAATGCAAAATGACCAGATGACACAAATGCAAGCACAACATGGCGTGTGTTAGTGAGTCCATCCACCCACTCAACAGACACAAGCTGCACTTGTTAAGTGCTAGTCACACCACAGTGCTATTGGAGAGGACCTTCCTTTGTATAGAGATTTAAAGCCAGGCTGCTGTCTGCATCCTTTATTGTGTCTGTGGCTTCTGGTGTCCTCCTAGGCAAACACGCAGTGGTTATTCACGAGTCAATGCCTTACTATGAGCCCGTGCCCTCTGAGCCCCACCCCACATGTGCTCGCGGTTGCCACTGCATTCTGATAGATGGGACAAAAGGGTGAGGGTGAGCAGGCACACTTTGTAATGACAACAACATTAAAGATTTGTACCCATCGCCTTGGGGTAAGAATTACCAGAGGCCCCACAATGGGTTATTTTAACAATTCTTAAGCCAAGATATGACATTATTGCAATTTCCCTGCAATATCAACACAGGGGGACCAGGAATGCAATTTCAATTGAGGAGGGCCCACAGCAACAACCTGGGGCCCCAGATACCCCATGGCCCTGATGCTGAGTATCGCAATAACATGTATTGCAATATATTGGAATTTATGACCTTTTTCAACTGCAAATTTCCACAAAGTAAATCTTTGTCGATACGTTTTTATCAAATAAGATCAAGTTCTCAGACTGTTCATTTCACATTTTTCATATCCATCTCCTCTATCATGTCCTTCCTTCAATATTTTCCTTTATCATATTTCAGACCTATTTTATGCTATTTTAAAGGTTCCTAATTATCTCCTACAATAAGTTTACATGCATCCAAGGTCAAAAAACACTTTAATTTTCTAATAACAAACGTTGCACAGACACATTTCTCAAAAGAGTGTGAAAATGATTTGTTTAAAGATTCAGTCCCTCTAAACCCCTCCTTTGCGAGCCCGCTCTGACTGGTCAGTCTTGTGATTGGTCTACCACTTACAGTGTGTGTCAGAAACGAATTATTACAATTATAGCCTATTACCATATCTGAATTTCAACCCCCGAAGGCTTCCTCAGTGCTTGATAAACAGTGATATTACGAATGATAGCGTCATTTTTTTCCATTGCAATTCCAGCGTGAGTCCTCATCCTTTTGAAGCGCACGTAAAGTGGATTTGCAGCGTTGAAAACAGCATCTTCTCAACATGTCGACAACACAAACCAAACTCTTCTGGGCCTCAGCTACAACTACAGTGTTTTAGGGCGGGTCAAAGTAGACGACATTTGCGGGCAGCACATTTTATGCTCCTTTTCAGATATGAAAACTAATAAATCATATTTATATTATTGTTTTAGGAACACATACATATTCCATAAACAGATACAGCATAAAAATTGGACGCTAGATGGCACTTTGGGGTTATTTTTGTTGTGTAATAGCCTACACAATAACGCAAGAAAAGTTTGCATTCAATAGAGTATAACCGGGATCACCGACCATATATAACAGTATGTAACAGCGAGAATGAGCTTCCTTTACACACAGCTCTAACAGAGAAAGGGAGAGAAATACAGTAGCGAAGATTTACTCAAGCTGTTTGTGAAATGACAGTCTGAAAGAAATATTTCAAATTATTATTATTATTATTATATCCCACTAAAATTATGCACAACACTCGCAACCCCAAGCCAAAATTCAGGCCCTGAAAAAAATCAGTAATTGGTGTCTGTATATTAATACAATATCGCTACATAAAATATCACTATATTATGTTGTATAGATTATTTTCCCCACCTCTACCATCCACCAACAGTGACTTTCTTTTCAAACTTTATAAGGCACAATGGAAAGGGTGAAATGGATGAGAAATGTAAGATCTACAACTGCACCTGTGATAAATCTGAAATACTAGCTGGTAGGCATTACTGATGATGGACTTCATTCCCTGTTCACAAAAATAAATAAATAAAGGGATAGCTTAAACAAAGAGGAGTGTGACATACTGACATGCAGTTAAATAAATGATGGGATCACAGAGGCTGTCGACTATGATGCCTTGCTAGATATGAGGCTAAGAGAGAACTGAGGCCTTCCTTCGAAGACTTCATCCATGCTCCACAGAGGAGAAAATTGCTGGTGAATTGCAATTTTCTGTTCTGTTAGGTAACAGACAGATGATGGAGGTACTGAAGGAAGAAGAGGAAAGGAACAGGAAATAGAAGGAAGGCAGGCAGTGAATAAGTAAGGACTGTCACAAAAGGTTGGGAGAAGTCCAGTGCATGACAGAACACAAGAAGAGGGCACACACGAGTGACTGGAATGACAGAATGCAGGAAGTTTGAGAAGATTTATATTATGAAAAGTTCTGAACACAGTCAAATGGGCCCCGTTCATACACAGAACACTCTTAATGTGAGGGGCAGTAGAATAGAAAAGAACACCTGGACTCGAGAAGCGTTTTAAAAAATGTACCTTCTTTTAAATGGATGCTCAAATAAAATGAATATTATTTTATAAAATGAAATAAAATAAAATATATTCTTCTGCCAAGAAACTTCCTGCATTCATTCTTCCTGCATTTTTACAGGTGTGTTTTTATCTGCATTTTACAGCAGCTTTGAAAAGGGCTCAATCAATCAGAATTCTGAATCTCAAAAATTTTTATCTTAATAGTTCAGTCTTAAAAATGTGACGCTCATCATGCAAAAGACACTTAAAAAGCATTGCGGTGATGCAGTCAAAGACTTCCATAAATGTAATCCATTCAACAGCTGTGTCAGACCCTGTTTTTTGACCAACTGCCAAGTCACACACACAGAATTGTGGGATACCATATAGTAGGCAGTGAATGATACATCTATGCTAGATAAATTGGATTTGGATCTGTCTTGTGGTCTCCAGCATTCTTAAACTTTGGGAAACAGCCACAGTCTCAACAAAAAAACAAAAACAAAACAAATAAAACAGATATTGCAGCTTCTCAACAGAACCCTGTGGTAAATTTTCCAACTTCAGCAAAACAGACAAAAATTTAAACAACACAAGATCTTTATACTTTTACCCTGAATCCAATCCTTGTTTACCTTTTTTTTGAATAATCACAATATGAAGACAAAGTTTTTAATTACCTGCTATTTTTCCTCTCAGTAATCAGATAATAATGGCTGATAAAACTTGACTGGTCCTGTCTCTTGACTACAACAGGTTCTCGTAATCTCTCAAGCCACGGATTCTGGTATGCAGTCAGACCACAACTGACTGAACTCAGAGACAATTCTATACTTACTTGCAAAGAAGTCGTAAATCACTTCACACACACACAATTGCGATTTATCCTCATAAGCAGCAACAGACGGAGTGCTTTGTATGCTGGAGGTCAGGGGGAGACCGGATCCTCCTCTATCAGAAGTCTAGAAATGAGCAGCTTATTTCAGAAATGCCAAAAATACCTGATGTTAAACTTCAAAATGATAAGATACTTAAAGACAAGAGAAGATATTCAAAATGTCATGCAAAATGATTTCAAAAAAATGCCTGGTTAAAACGTCAATTTTGAGAGGGGAATATATTGGGCTCTGCTAACATGGTACACAAATGCAGCATGAATGCAGTCTGGTGTTTTGTGTGATGTGGAAAGGGAGAAAAATGGGAATAATGCACAGTACAAAAATTAAAACAAATAGAAAAGTTAAGAAAATGACTTTCTAAACCACAAATATTTCTAAAGTAAACTGTCCAACAGTGACGCTAGAGGATACCAGGGGATTATTACAACAAAAAGAAGGTTACCAGTAATAGCAAAAGATAAAAAGAGCAAAGTGCTATTATTCATGATGAAACTTGATGAGACTATATCAAGTAGTAAAAAATAACTTGACAGCTATAATAAAAATTTTCTTATCCAGGCCAAAAGCATCAAATGTAAGCAGATTAACCAGCTAATTTCAGTAGTGTTGAAGTAAAATAAAGTATAAAATGCAGACAGAGTTCAAAAAGTGCATCCCCTCTCGTTGGTCTCAACCTAATTTACCATCTACAAGTCAGTCTCATCCACGCAAGGGCTGCCCCCCAGACAACCCTCATGAATTTGCCTCTTTGCATATTCATGCTACCAGCAATCTTCTCATCAAAACACCTGTGTACATCTTGTCCCTATGAAACCTGTTCCATCCCTCAGTGGAAGTGAACATCATTAAAAAAAACTCATTATAAAACTATGTATGTGTCACGAAATACTTTCAAATAAGATACTCTAATTAGTAATGCAAATCAGTAATCCTGTCCACAACTTAGTTAGTTCAACCAAAAATGAAAGTTGTGTCATTAATTACTCACCCTTGTGTTGTTCCAAACCCGTAAGACTTTCATTCATCTTCGGAACACAAATGAAGATCTTTTTAATGAAATCTAAGAGCTTTTTGTCCCTCCATTGCACTTTAAACCTGGAAGTCTAATTCGCTGCTGGTTCCTTCGAGATTTTCCTACGGGGTTTTTTGATTTATGTGTAAAATAAAGCCTGTGGTAAACATAACTTGACTATTATTTGACGTTTTGTTCTACAACATAAATTTCACGACACACCCATAGCAAAAATAGTTCATTTTTGAAAATGTATGTTTTTAATTATTAACTACATAAGCTTGGGGTGTGAGTGTGTGCGGTGTACGTTGTAGAACAAAACATCAAAGTATCGTCAAGTTATCTTTACTACAGGCTTTATTTTATTTAAAAAATATGGGGGTTAAATTCAAAACCCCATAGGAAAATCTCGAAGGAACCAGTGACAAATTAAGACTTCGGGTTCTGACGTCATACCTTCACCACTCTATTGCAAGTTTATATCTTGCAGTTCTGAGAAAAAAAGTCAGAATTGCGAGATGTAAACTTGCATTTGCGAGAAAAAAGAATGAATTGTGAGATAAAGTGTCGCAATGACCTTGAATTTTATAAATAGGTGGCGGAAACAAGCTTCCATACTTCTCTTCCCAAGTGAGTAGTGTAAACTTACGCTTAACGTACTTAGATAATATAACATTAACGGTATGAGTAAAAAAATTAATTAAACATTAAAACAATAACACAGTGAGCTGCATAATTTATTCAGGCCCTTTCAGGGCTCCAGACTGCACCTAAAACAGTCGCATTTTGCGACCAGAAATATTAATTTGCGAGTGATATTTTTGCTGAGATCGTCACACGTTATGACTGTAAAATTTGCACGTTATTTGCGTGTTCTGTGACCAGTAGCCTATCACATGATTTGTTGTGTTGACGTAATTAAATGAGCCCTGCCCTTGTGCGTTGCTGGGAACTCAAGTATTTTGCACTGGATTCCACAGCTTTTTGCTCACATTTAACAAAAAAATAAATAAAATTTGCTTACTTCGTGGCGTAATGTTTAATCAAAATATTATAACTGGACCTTCTTGTGAAAGTGACAGATTTCCCTGTGGTGATGCATGCAGGACTTTATTGATCTAGTCCTTTTAAACCCCACCCCTGAAAACTTGCTCCTATCTGCTTCCACTTGAGTGCAGTACCCACATTTCAAGATCCAATCAAAAACCAACGCATAGAACCAAGCCCCCATCCTAAATTTACTCGGATGTACATCACAATACAGAATAAAAGATTTGTCGCAAGACTCGCAACTTTCATTTCATGGCAACTTGAAACTGGTGGTCCACAGACTCATAGGCCATTCCTGACTGAATGTCATAATGTTAAAACAAATGCTTTCCTACTGTTCTTCAGCTCTGGTACTGTCTTGCCGTAACTTCTATAAATTCCAGGATCCCTCACGAAATCTAATGCAGATTCTCATTAAGGCTTACTCAGCTTATGTCTTCAGAGTATAGTTTGTTTCTTTGACAGTGAAAGCATTTAAAAACTTCCTTCCCAGTCAGTCATCAGTCTCTGATTGGTCATACGGCACCAATGATACCAAAGATAATGGCGTTGACGGCACAGGCATAATTGACTATGAGATGCAGGGAGAAATTGTAATGATGGCACTTAATAGAGCAATTATGCCACATTAGGATAACATCTCACCCAATAAGCTCCCATTAACATGAGCAAGCGCAGAGATGATGACAGCATTTGATTACATGTGGGTGGGCCTATATTATACAGTACATTTAAGTGACCGTCTATAGAAATACCCTTTTTTTTATGACTCCCAAATCATTTCCACCAACATTGTTTGTCTAAATTACATTTAGAAGACTAATTTCATAGAGATTTGTAAACAAACAGGTTATAGCAGATAGACAAATTACAGCATGCTACTTGAGTAATTGGTTGCAATTATAGTCTCCCTGGTGGGTAGAATTTATGCCAAAGATTTTTCTTACTTAGTATAATATTGTCACTCACAAATGTTTTCCTGACAATATTAAGAAAATTACTGCAATGTTCATAAATTACTTGTGTGGCCAGGAAAGTTCCTTAATAAGGGAAAGGGAATAACATGCCTGCAACTTTGTTAAGAGCAAAGTTCGCCGTACAGCCCACAGATATTGTCAAACGATGTATGTGACAGAATACCAGAGTGGGGATTTAGTTCTGTAAAGGAGGATAGAGGAATGAAGCAGGAATAAAAAAAACAGCCACTCTTCCACCACAGTGACTTAGCAAAGACTTGTTTATCCTGGGTTTCTCTTGCAATCCAAGTCATCCGTATCAAAGCCGAGTTCCTGTCAATGTAATGAGAATGTTACGTAACTGAGATGACACACACATGCATCACTGATGCATTCAAAGGAATGCTGCCTCCATGTAGGTTATTGCATAATGTGCTGGTGGATATAGACACAGGTAAAATGAGAATATAAGAAAATCATAAAGATTAGGTAAGAGCTGTGTTTTAGAGCCATTGGTGCCACTTTGATTGTTTCAAACAAACCGAAATTGAAATAGAAAGATTTGTTTCACCCTGGTTGAGCTCTGTGGTCAAACAAAGAGACTTTAGAGGGCTTAATTAACATTACACACAATCCTTCCAGCAGTGATTATGGAGCAAGTATGTCATCCCTTATTGAAAAATGTAGCACTCTCATAAGAATCATTAGTGTCCCACTGATGCATATCAGCCAAGCCAATTAGCCAGATGATTAATACAATCATTCAGCGGAATGAGTCATAATAAATGAATGGAATAAATGAATTTTTCAGATGGTGCTGAAATAATTTCATACTTTGAACATAAATATTATCCTACTCCCATATGCCTGTTTTGAACTATTTGTATCTGCTAGCCACAAGAGCAGCTGAGTTTTATGTGTAGAAAATGTTATTATAGGGATGAGCAGATAACTGCACCTTGAAACCTTACAGAGATTAAAGTGGGAATTTATCAGCAGTAGTTTTAAGTGTGCCTTTGGTCAAAAAGACGGCTAAAAAGATATTGTTGACATGGCTTCCTCTTAAGTGACACACAGAGCACAATGTCAGAATACACTGTCTGCAATGTTCTCTTAGAATTTATTACTTTCACATGCTAGAATGATGATATATCAGTATAGTCACAAAGATGATTGGGAAATGACTTTGCATTAGTCAGTCATAATATTGTAATTCACTCATTGATGGATATTTTTTCATCAACAAGTTACTTAATCTACATTCCTTTACAGAAAATCTTCTCCAGACTTCTATATTTAGTTCTTCTGTTCAGTTCTATGGGCAATCCACTTCTGCCACTGAAGATAAGTGACTCATGGTCAAATTTAATTTTGTCAAAGTGCTGCAAGTGTAGACAAAATGTGACTGGAATTTTCATGATTCATTTTAAAAGCAAATTTAAACAGTTTTGCCTTTCGTTTTCATCAATCATGTGCCGAACATATACATTCTGTGTACTCAACATGCAATTTAGCTTTAGTTGTGATGTCCAAGTTTTAGTATAGTTTTGATATATTTATCAGTCTTCACTGGAAGTACAGTACTTACAGATAGGAATAGTTAAAATGAGCTAAAGCAGAAACACCATTTTTTTTCTTTTCTTTTGCTGTTTTCATATGAATGTTCTGTTTGCAAACAGCTATCAACTCAGGTCATGCCCTCACAGTGTTCGAAAAAAAGACACTAGCAAGTTTTTTAAAAAATCTTCTGGAATATTATCACAGCAGACACATAATGGTCTGAAACATAGCGAGCGAGCATTCAAATCTGCTCTGGGCCATTCCAAAAAATGAGGAGGATGGATAACCTAAGAGTATTCCACAACAGCAGGAGATACAATTCAATGTTCCATGTCAACAAGGCAGTCTAAGTTCCTATTTTAGGTACCTCACCACAGGTTTTGTCTTTTATGAACTTGTTTTTTGAGCCAAGAAGGTCAAAGCTGAACATGCCAGGCCCCCAGTCAACAGAGATCAAATGAACGATTCCACTCCTCCCTGTGTCCGCCTGTAGTTTCCTGTTTTTACAGGGAATTTACAGTGATGGCACCTCCTTTTAAAGAAAACAGTTATGGCTAAATATTTTTTCCTTTTTAAAGCTCTGCTTTTGTGTCCTCTCACACGTTGCCTCTGTTTTTCATCAGGCCGCCAGCTGAGTTTCCTCTCTATGGCTCTCACATGATCTGTATGCATTCTGCTGGACGCACATTCAAATGTATCTATCTTCAAGAACATTAACTTCTTATCACCAAGTGTAAGTATGAGAAACTACTTTACGCACATCTTTGCTACATTAAAATAATGCAGCAGACCAGCTATAAAACTGATGTTTAGAGAAAGCTGTTTAGAAATGTCAATGCGATAATAAACTTCAAGCATTCAGTTATTTTATATGCTGCAGGTAAATGTCACACTAGGCCCAGTCAAATAAAACTGACAAGCTGCAAGCTGAATTCATACATTAAAAGATTCTTGCAGGTGCAGTAAAAGATAAGTGGCAAAATACTTGACCACAGGAAGTGGAACTGACCTCAACATTAGAGAAGCAATTAGATTAGTGGTTCTCAACCAGGGGAAAGAGGCCCACTAGGGGGCCTCAGTAAGATCCACAGAATGACTTAAAATTATTTAAAGTCCCCCTGTAGTCAATAATTTTCTCCCTTAGAACTCATCTTTGATCACCAAAATTACATATTTAAACTATTTTAAAAAAATCTTAATGCCTTAAAATAGCTTGAATGTAACTCTACACCCTTGCCTCATTTAATATACATGGATCAATGAATATGATAACAAGCTCATACGAGATCCACTCGGTCAACTTACTGAGGTAAACGCTGCACAGTATTGCTTTTTACAACGTCGAACACATAACGGTAATTAATATGATTAGTGTTTTTCTTGACTACGTTATCAAGCAGCTAATAATGTGTTGCTAATGTTACACAAACTATGTTTTCTAATAACAGTAGATATACTGTTAAAACGAATTTGGACACTTGGTAAAATAACATTGAAATCAGCTGCTGGTCAAAATGGATGAAGTGACATTTTGGGAAAAGTGTTTAGCAATTTTTGGTTTGTTTTTGCTGCAGATGTTGCTTGGTTTGATGATTTGTACCCAATGAAATTCATACATTTTATTTATCACTCCCCCTCATGTTGTTCCAAACCCATAATACCTTCGTTCCTGGAAGCGCTGAACGAAAACAGAATGACACAGAAAAGAGTGTGTTTTTTAACACTAAAATATACTGTGTGCACATATACAAGATATCAATCTGGAAATCAATACACCAGATTTTCAATGCATGATTGTTTCCTCGAACAGAAAAGTACTATGAAGTGTGTGAAACTTTTTAATTATTCCAGACATCTTCCTTTTGATGACATTCTGACTTTGTACTATAAGCTTAAACTCAGTCTCAGGTGCGAGAATACAGCTATCTCCTTAACACAGCTGCTATGCGTCTCCCAAAACACCAAAATCTCCCAATCCAATCTCAGAGCCATCACTAATGACAACTAATCTGAAAGTGTGACCGCCAGGCAGGCTGTGGCTGAAAGGAGATAAGGCAGTTGAAAGTAAGACATAGACAACCTGGTAGCATGAAGTGACAACAAGGACAAACGACTGATGGAAGTGACTTAATCAAAGACAAGTTAACACACCCAAAGCGGTAATCATGAGTTCAAAGTAGCCGAAATAACACCAGGAAACTTGTAATGACTTGTTCTGTGTCTGCTTCACTGGACAGCTTGTATCCCTGCTCTGCTACAGCACTGGCATCCAGAGCTCATGATAAGAGAGCCGTAACCCTGCAGCTTTATTGCTCCGGTGGCTTTTGAAAATGAGTGTGGTGAGGGTTATAAAGCCAGCGAGAACTTAAATATTTCTGCTTTGACAAGGCTTATGGGGCCTCTTTGGGCAAACTGGTGCATAAAACTGTGGTAGTACGGAACGGAAGCATTCTCTTGGGCGTGCTTTAACACTGAAGTTACACTGCAACATTGTGAATGGATAGTGTCTAAGCTACTTCCTGCTTTGTGCTAAGATTTTACGATATTTGTCAATGAAGAGAAGCCTTTTTTCCTTTTTTGTGTGACTTGGGCTTTCAATGTGACTTATATGATGCACTTATCTCAGTGCCAGACGATGAAAGTTGATTGAGGTTCAGGCTCAGGGACAGAACTGAATTACTGCTACCAAACCACTGCATTGATCTGTTTCACAGCTCACTTAGCCTGTTATTTAATCTATTTCAGTGTGCTTCTATCAGCTTACCTGTCCCATATACTCGAGCTGATCCTGCCACATTGTCAGACCCCTATTGCCTCAGGTTAATGACAGACTCTAAAGGATGCAGTAACAAAACCTATATCTCTTCCTTCAACTGTCTTTCTTAAGTTGAATTTGACCCCGTTTTGTTCACGTCTTCTTAGCAATGATTCTTTCTGGTCTCTTTTAACCATTGGACTTTCTCTTTTTCTTTCTAGACTTCCTGGTCCATTCAGTTACATTATACGCATACGACCAGAAAATTCATATAGCAAAAAAATGTTTCATCAATAGAGGATCTAAACATCACAGATTGACCTCCTGTATGACTTAATATAAAGAATACAAACTTCATGACTTTAACTTACAGTTTGTTTGTTTTTTTATGATTTAAAAAATATTTAAAAAGGGTCCCTTTCTCGCTATTAACTGCTTACATGCACATCACTAGGTTATTGGCTGTTTATTAGTACTTATAGCACATATTAATGTTTTTTCTGCATGACCATATTCTAATGCCCTTAACGGAGTGCAAATAGCGTCCCTTGTTGGCAAACACTATTTACACTAGCAACACCCACTAATGTCTAGTTGAGCCACTCAAATTTTAAAAAAGATGCACAGAATTTAATGTCTTCAGTGGCGCAGCAGTAGCGAGTAAAGTTCGAAGACGTGGCTTTTAACGCAATCGATGTGGGTTTAAATTCAGATTTTGCTGAGCTCGCATTTATTTTCAATAAAAATGAAAATGTTCTAAAAGTGGAAATAAACTGCGAACGAGTGTTTAATAATATTAAACGTGTTTATTGGGTAGGGTTAGGGGAAGGTCTAGGGAGGGTTTTTATTCTCCCAATAAGGCAGCATCCATTTAATAATTTTTATAAATATAATCATTTACACTCTATGATATTATTGCATCCTGTTAATGTACAAAAATACTGAGGTGCAAATAGTATCTGCCAATATAAAGTATAGATTAGTATCTAATTACTATTTACTCTTATTGCAATGAAATGATACTTTTACATGGTGTAAATAGAATCTATCGCTATTTTCACCTAGTGTAAATAGCATACCGCTAAGAAAATTGTCACTTAGTGTAAATAGAATATATTGCTATTTGCACTTAGTGTAAATACCATCTATTGCTATTTACACTTACTGCAAATGGCCGCTGCCTATCCCTTAATCCTACCCAATAACTAAACTTAACCACCTTGCTAACTATTAATAAGCAGTGATTAGGAGTTTATTGAGGCAAAAGTTGTAGTTAATAGTTAATAGTGAGAATTGGGCCCTATTTTAATGCGTTATTTTAAATTATTTTATGGCATCTTGAGGCCCACTTAGAAGTTTGCTAAGGGCCTCTGGTTGAGAACCACTGCATTAGAGCCTGATGTCATATCCTGCTGCTGTTATTCTGCCGATATTGGTGCTGTTCAAAGTTATTTAGCATTTTCAAAGCCTAGTGAGACTGCATCTTCACTATCTTTTTTTTTTTTTTTTACGTTTTATTTATTTTTCATTATCAGGTACACACTGAATCTGCATCCATAGAATTATGCAAAGCAGATTTTAATAGAAAAAATCTCTAAATATTCCATGCCATTTAGGTTTGGTTTAATCCATATTTTGGCTAATTTGATTATGTTTTCAGCTGTCAATAAAATTGTATTATTATTGTATTATTGTAGTATTTTCTAGAATATTTTGTCATGTTTAAATCCATTCCGCATAATACCACAATTTCCAAAAATCAGTTCAGAAAATCAGACATAAGTCTGCAGTTTTTATCTGGGCCTGCACACGATCACTTACTGCCAGATGTGCTGATTATGTGATATTCCTGTGAGGTGGAATGACAACTGTTGGTGGAACACTGGGGATCTTTTAACATGCAGCTCCTCTCGTTTGGAGTCTCTCACACACAGGTGCTGATTTGTAGGGTTTCCAAACGTAGTGCAATACCCTGATTAGCTCCTGGCTCTCCTCCATAGCCTGGGTGGTTTATAACCCACTCTTCACACATGTTCCCACCCACACATTCTTCAGTCATCATGTGTTAGCCGTGAATGAGCACTCTGGAGTGATTCATGCGAATGCAGCATTGATCTGAGGTCTGCACTCAGCTGCAGGAGTGTAGCCGCTCTTTACCTGCAGAACGACTCACCCTGCCTCTGTGACTCCAGAGAGAATCAAAGGTCACTCTCATTAGTTTGGACTCACCGGAGACAAAACTCTATGGTGGCCAGATAAGCATACAAAAGTGCCATGGTGGCCAAATATGCTAACATTTCATTAATGTGATTAATGGACATGCAATGTTAAAAAAGAGTCTGTATTATAGTATCTGTAAATATTAGGGTTATCAATTATATATTTGACAAACTTTTTTTTGTTAAGGCCATTAACATTTATTTGTTTTATTTTGTTCTGTATGATTTATGAAAAGTGATCACAAGTCAGTGACATAACATTGTTAGTCAAATTTTTTATATTACTTAATTTTTGCTGATTTGTATTGATAATACTGTTCTTTTGAATGTTCTATTCAAATATATTAGAATGTTTTCTGAAGGATCATGTGACACTGAAGACTAGATAATGGCTGCTGAAATTGGTCATCACCAGAATAAATTACATTTTAAAATATATTAAAATAGAAAACAGTTATTTTAAATTGTAATAATATTTCACAATTTTACTGTTTTTACTGTATTTTTGATCAAAAAAATGCAGCTTTGGTGAGCATTAAAAAAATCTTACAGACCACAAACTTTTGAACAGTACTGTATAACCACTTTCTCAAAACTGAAACAGCTTTTACTTTGATATACACACACACACACACATTTTGATGAATACACAATCAATCAGCTGCTTTAGATGCTATAAAAGAAAAATATTTTTGTGCATTCACTAGGTGGACACATAGGCAGGCACACAGACAAGGATGGATGAATGACTAAGCATTAGCAAATGCAAGAAAGCCTTGTGATTCTTATTCCGTCCTTCAAACACGTTGTTATGACAACCACATCCCATCAGTGTGATGGATTGATCGGTGATGGACAAGCTGTGACCCCTCAGGGCATGACATAATCAGCACAGGATGGAAGGGGGAGAGTGACAGAGAAGAGCACGGTGATGATATGTCATCTGGTCACAAACGTTCTGAAGATTACCTATTCACTAGAGTAAATCACACCTTTTCTGTGTCCAGATATTGGAAGGAGAAATAACAGGAAGGAAATGGGCCTAAATAATGAACCGCTTCTGTGATGTAGATGAGGCTTTGACTGCATGGCAGATTACATCAAGCACTCAGATGATTTTTGAAGCTGTTGCACATTCATTTTGAGTGAAAAGACTGTGATCCTCAGAAACAGCTTCAGGCTTAGTCTTTTGCCCTCCACTATGTATTGCAGTTGGAAAACTAAAAAGAGCACTTGCCGTGCCAAAAGGTCACCTGCTAGCAAGCCAAGGACAAGATGGCTGCAAGAATAATCTCATAGAGGGAGGGAGGGTACAGGTATAGGTTCAGGCCTGTAAAAAAGGAAGCTATAATCCCCTTGGGAAAATACCCACTTGCTTTCCCCAATAAACTGCGGTCATGCCTGGCAGACTGACTGCTGAGGCAGCAGGGACATGTACAGGTTTAAATTTTCATCACATGGACCAGCACATCATTCCATCCCAGTTTATTTCTTTGAGATTGCTTCGCCCCCTCCAGTGAGACCACCGCGGGCCTCTTCTGAGACTTTCCCAGTCAATTTACGGTGAGGTGATTTTCCTTTGGACGATCCAGGCTGATTGCAGTAATCATCTTTTTTTTTACCTATAATGCACTGCTTGGTAAGTAGTCCTCTCAGTAAATATTGTCAGAGCTGGATGTTCCTTTGTTCATACTAGCGCTGAACACAGGGGGGCAGTCAGACGCTTGCTGTGTCATCCAAAGCTCACAGCTAGGAAAATGTTCTTGGGTGATTATATCAGTAAGTGTAAAAGCACAATATGCTGGGAGCCTTAAGTTATTTACTCTGGCATTTTAGGGGATATTCAAAGAGCCAGCACTTAGAAATGTCCCAACATGCCTCAGGACCGATTGAAGGAAGTCACTGAGGTGGATGATGACAGTAAATTGAGAAAACAAAAGCATAACATTATATGTACAATAGTATTATCACTTACTAAGCAGATAAGCTAAGAAACCTAAGCAGATAGATGGAAGAATACCTTTGCATAAAGCTGGTTAAAGGGAGAAAACAAGTCATTTGTTTTACAGAAATCATGTGTTTCTCCAGCTTTCAGAATTACATTATTGAAGTCTGTAATGATAAAAACGGCCACAAGGAAAGTATTATGCCAAAGTAAAAAACCAAAACCGCACAGCAGACTTGATAATGCTGTGGTTAGTCTTACCAACAAATACTTCATATCACGTGCTTAAAGGGATAGTTCACCCAAAAATGAAAATTATACCATGATTTACTCAGCCTCAAGCCATCCTAAACATTGTCATGGCACTAGCCCAGACACAGAAATTTTAATGTGACTTTAAGTCATGTGACCTCAAATACTGGAAATGGGTGATGGCCTGGAGTAATTCAGACTTTTTTACTTATATGAGAAACATTATAACATTTTCAATGGCTTTCAGAACGTTAAAAATTGTGCTCACTATATTTCAACCTAAATGTCAAATTTATATAGCTTAAACTGGCCATGCATCACAAAAATATATATTTTAGATATACATTTTAAATTTTAAATATTTTTCAAATAAAAATATATATACAAAAATATATTGCTAATATAGATTTTTAAATGTATTTAGATAATATAGATCATTATTATGTACATATATTTCCTGATATTTTTGCCCATTTTTAAATATTTTTAATCTAAATATATTATAATGTCGAAAGCATATTTTCAAAAATACATATGCATTCATCCAAATTGTATATTTTTATAAATGGAAATGTATTTTCATGTCCCTTGAAGTACAATTTGTAAAATATTTTGGCATTTGAAGGATTAAACAAAAACATGTATTTGAAAAATATATTTACTTAAGCCGCAGCATTAATTTTCAATGGGAAAT